>JABTTQ020001144.1:0-475759 GCA_016081115.2 Rehmannia glutinosa | reverse complement strand
AATCGATCAAATCGCATTATTAATGAAAAAAATGGGAGATTTTTGTTACATTATTTGTTATGAAATATATATATTTTAAATGTGAAGTATAAAGTTTGATAATTTAACAAAACCGAATTGGCTGCTGATTGGCTTTTTTCTCTCACATTTCCTTGAACTCACAGCCATGAAGGCTTACTTAGTGCTCCATTCTTCTTTCAGTTAGCATTTTTTGTTCAAATATTTTCAGTTATGGGAAACATCTAAGTAGATCTGAATATTCTGAAAATTGTTTGTCGCGACTTTTAGACACAATTTCATACATTATATTTCATCATTTATATTAATACATAAATATTGGTCCTAAAACACTTAGCTCATTTTGGACGGGATGTACATTCAAAGCACAAAATCAAGTTCAAATCGTGGATTTTAATATGATAATTTATATATGTAGCTACCATCATGCCGTGGAATAGGATATGAAAAACCATACAATGAATGGGGAAGAGATTTTGTAAAAATTATTATCTTGATTTGAAGGTAATTAACTTCGGATAGATTACTTTTGCATTTTTAAAAGCAAAAATGTGAAAATAATAATATATAAAGAAGCGGGAAAGTGACATTTACATTTACATTTTCATTTTGAAGTTGATCATATCATCATATCTACAATAATATATAGAGATAATTACAAAAACACCCCGAGATTTTGGCTAATTACAATATGTTTCGCAATTACAAAGAAAAAAAAACCCACGTCAGGTTTGATTGTGTCTAAATTTAAGGAGTAATTGTAATATTTTTTATAAATGCGAATGGGTTTTGAATTGTTTTTTATTTATGAAAGAAAAAATGTACGATGGAATCGAACCTCAAGGGTTTATTTGTAATCTTCGATTGGAGATTAATGCCTGGTTGGATGGATGTAAGTGTTTTATCATTGCCATTGGCCCTATGATGTCGAAATCTCGATCTTCACTGCAGTTAAGTTGCCTCGATGCCTTTTTCACCTGCAACAAATTTGATCTTCAACGTTTGATCATTTTTTCTTTTTTCCTTTTGTTTTTGTAACTCGAATTCGATTAGTAATGAATGCTTAGTTTTATGGTTTCACGACTCGAGTTCTCTTGCTTTGGGTAAAAGTTTCATAATCTAACCAAACTAGAAATAGCGGCGATTGGCGTTTTATCTCAAAGTTTCTTGAAAATGCGATAATCTTGAAGTCCTTATGATCGGCGTGGTATGTATTTCCGGCTTTCTTTCTTTATTCTTTCATCAATGATTTTTCTTCTCCTATACAGTTTATATCGCTGAGTGGGTTTTGGCTATTCAATTTTTTAGGGATAATAACAAAAGACCCACGAGGATCACCTAATTATTAAAAAAGCAGAGATATTTTAAAATTACAAAAAGCCCCCTAAAATTTGAATATGTCTTAAGTTTAAGGGCATAATTGTAAAAATTCATGAAATATCAGAGCATTTTGAAATATTTTTTGCATATGAATCGAAAATATAATCGAAATCAAATCTCAAGGTCGTTTTGTAATTTTCAAAAATCTATGGGCTTTTGTAATTATCTAAAACCTCGAGGTTTTATTGTAATTATTCCTTTTTTTAGAGCATCATGATAAGATATATTTTGAGGAATGCCAAAGTATTTAAGATGATGGAAATATATTCCAAACACGGCACTAAACTGATTACAAGAAAAATTTGATGCGCTCAAGCAGAAACTCAAAAGTTTGAGTTGTTAGAATAATTAACATACATAATTAAGATAGAAAAATAGAGAAGAGGATTTCATGTGTTCTTGCAAAATACAATGAAGACAATACAAATGTGAAATGGGAGGCTACTACAATATATAGATAAAACCCTAAATAACAACTAAGAATGGAAAATACAAAACTACCCCCCTATAACATAAATAATAATATAACTCAACATCCCCACAAACTCATGATGATAGTAGAAATCATTGAGAGTTTGCCAACCAAAAACGAAAACGCGGATGGACGACTGGTGAAAAGATCCTAATCCTGCAAAGATGATGAGATGAATGGTAAGCTCGAGGGTCCCATGTTGCGGTGATGACGAGTGACATGACAATCAATCTCAATACGCTTTGTTTTTCATGGAAAACCCGGAGTTGTGAGCAATCGGTAAGCACTTTGGTTATCACAATGCATAGGAGTATGTGATGATAAATGAACACCCTTATCTACAAAAGCCAACGTAACCAAACTATTTGATTGTAGTAGACGTCATTGCCCGATACTTTGCTTCTATGGAGGATTGAGACACAACATTTTGTTTCTTACTCTTCCAAGAAATAAAAGCGAGTCTCCCGAAAAATACAAAAACCAGGTGGTGGATTTTCGATCGATGGGATCTAGCCCAATCCGCGTCGAATATGCCTCAACTCTAATGAAGATGTAGATGGAAACAAAAGACTCTCGAAAAAGAGTGCCGCCGGAGGTATCGCGCAAGATACGAGTAATCGCTAATGAACTGTGAGTAGGACTAGTGACAAACCACTCACAATATGAACAACATATGCAATATCCGAATGGCGTAATGGTTAGATAAACCAAACTTCCAACAATAGTGCGATATAAGGTAGGATCGGTAATGGTGTGCCATCGGAGAAGAAGAATATCGAACATTAAGTTCAAGAAGTATCAACTGTCCGGTATCGAAGACGAGCTCGATCAAGTATGTCGCCAATGTACTTGACCGCGAAAGAAGATAACCTCGAGGAGGGAGCGCTCACCTCAATACCCAAGAAATATCAGCAGTCCCAAATCTTTCATTTCAAAGGTGCTAACTCGGGATTTCAACAATGCAATCCCATCAACATCATCACCGGTGATGATCATATCATCAAACATATATCATCAAACATATAAGGAAAAAGAATAATACCCGGACATGTACGTCAGAAAAAGCGGAATCATGGTTACTGGAACTAAAATCAAAGTGAAGTAAGCACGGCGAGAGAATTTTTCAAACCAAGCCCGTGGAGCCTGTTTGAGACCATACAATGCTTTCTTAAGCTTGCAAACCATGCGATTATGAGAACTCCCGTGGTGGAATCATGTAAACTTATTCTTGAAGATCACCATTCGGAAGGCATTTTTGACATCCATTGAGATATGTGCCATTTTCGGACGGAAAAACAACAACAAGAAAGATTTAAGCGTAGTAAATGCTGCAACGAGGGGCAAATGTTTCCTCATAATCCATACCCATACTTATTGTGAATAATCTTTAGCAACCAATCATGCTTTATATCGCTCAATCAACCATCGATTTGGTTTTAATTTTATAAACCCAACGCGAACCAATTGCTCGTTTACCGTGGTAAAGATAACGGATCCTGTGTTTGTTTTATGCAAAGCGAAAGTTCCTCGATCATAAAGCATCTTTGCTATAAAGGATTAGTAACTCTCTTTATGGGGATCATGGTTAAGAAATCACTACTACAAATAACCATTTTAACATCGGTTCTGAGGGACATTCAACATCGGTTATTGAACCGATGTTGAATGAGGCGATGTTGTATATACGACTTTTCGACATCGGTTATTAAACCGATGTCAAATAAATATTCTACATCGGTCGCATGACACAATTTACATCGATTAGTTTGCAACAACTGATGTAGTATGAAACAGATGACATCGGTTTCCCTAAATCACCGATGTCGAAAGTGCATGTTCTACATCGGTTACTTCAAAATAACCGATGTCAACTAAAGCATTCTTCTACATCGGTTATTAGAACCGATGTTAATTTTTTATTGTTTACATCGGTTGTGTTTGTAACCGATGTTAAATTTTTTTTTTTAAATTTAATTGTAGTCGCAGACAACCTTGTGCAAATTAATTATAAAATGATCGCCATCCTGAGCCAAAAACAATACTAAGAACAATTAACCAAAATACCATTTATACCAAAAATAAAACTAAATCACCTAAATATAAACAATCATTTCAATCTCCTAAACTAGTCATAAACATGATAACCATGATATTAACAAACTAGTTCATAACACAATACATCAAAAATCTAACCCAATATAAAGAAAATTAAACAACAATCACCTAAATATCAACAATCATTTCAATCACCTAACTTGTCATTCACAATACATCATAAATCTAAACCAACATCAAGAAAATTACATTAGTTGCAAATCGTGACCTCCAAGTTGGATCAAAGATTTCAAGTGTAGTAAAGTCTCAATCGATCGAGATTAAGTTCGCAACATAGAGAATTACAATAGATTATGAAAAGAATGAGACAATACAACCTCAAAGCACGCAATGCATGCACACGCTAAAATGAATGGAAATGCAAAGTAAAATTGGAAATAGCATACACGAAATCAAAAGTATTAATCATTTAGCAAGAGCCTAATCAGCAAATAAAACTAAAGAGAAAAAAAGCCACAATGGAATGAAATGCAAATCATCCGCACGTTAGCATATTATTCTACAAGCAGTTAATATAATGGAATTATTAAATATACCTAACTAACTTGAATTTCCTAAATACTGATGGCTTATTTTTGATATCTAAAAAGTATCTGCTTGAATTCACACGAACTTAATTGTCTTTTTAGAGAGTGGTTCGGCATCATAAAAAACCTGCAATTATTATGTAATTAACACGATAACAACAAAAACTATAATCAATCTAACTTGTTACGATAAAAACTATATTACCTCCTCCACCACGAATCCCTAATACCCGCTCGAACTATGGTGTACATCCAATGCATCACGTAATAACCGCACTCGTAGCCCCCGATTTGTTTATTGCACTTTAAAAATAAATAATGTGAAATTTAATTATATATTAGACATAATTGTTGTACAAGCTAATAAAATGTGGATTTGGAAATTAAAGTTGTAATTTACTTTACTTTGGGAAAATCCATTGAAGGCTCTTGGATTTACTCTTGGACTTTCCACCCACATATTAAATGAGGTCATAGCACTAAATTAAAAAAACGTGAATTATATTATCGATCAAAACATATGACACAAATTAAGCATAACACAAATGTGTTACAAAGTACTAATGATTACCTCTGAATATGGCTTTGATGTCGGTGTCGGGCTTTTTGTTCAATGAACACAACCACACAACAACATTGTCCTGGGGACAAAGTAGCAAGTTGCCAGATGAATTGCATAGCATTGAGAATAAAATGAGTGTTTATTAATTTAATAAGACATAAAAAAAAATAAAGTGTATACTTTCATATTGAATAGAGGATAATATATATGTTCATATTGAGTTTTACTCACTTGTTGATGTAAGCTCGAATGTAAATTGCTTTGGTATCCTGCATATGTCTCATAATATACGTAATGGATTACTGTTTGCTTATTTCTGAATTTTGTATGGATTGGGGCTCAAGGAATCCATACACTTCATCTTTACCCGACTCCATACTTAATTTATTCAAAAATCTAACATGTTCCAAAAAAATTGTTAATCGTAAGCGATACATGTACTAACACATAACTAAACCTAAAATTGAAAATGTCTTACACATGATCCACAACTGTATAATCGATATGCCGAGGCGTACATTACCCCGAGAGATTTCAATGCTTCTTGATATTGTATGTACAATGGGACATCACCATCCACGCCAAATACAATCAAGCGTCCCATGGAACTTGCAAGGTTTTTTGTAAAGGTCGGCGACGACTCTAAGTAATTCGAAAAATGGGATCAACGGGTTCCCGCCTATCGCCAGTGGAACCCGTTTCTTAAAACGCCATATCCTAAACGTAACTTAATATTATTAAAGAACTATATTTTATCAAATTGAATTGTTAATAAACTTAATCTTGCATTTTGAAACAATTGTGACAAGATGTATCGCCATGCAATAAAACCACCTAGTGCCTCTCGTACTAAACTAACTCTCGGATAGGCACGGGATGGCGCATCACCATCACGAACATCCTCAACCACTACCCTCACCAAATCATCGATAGATGCAACCCGTGTATGGTTGTACCCCCTTATGAACTCTCCCAAGGGGCTGGCTAGTCGGGAGGATCTCATCAACATATAACTCACATCGATCGTTAGATATGAATATGAGTCTCTCCCGAAAGATCTAGCAATAGCCAACTCCCGTTCGTCTTGTCATGTGCACCAAGAGGTATGTTTATCTCAACTCCAGTTGTTGGGAATGAGCACCCAAAGATTCAAGTATAGGGCAATTGCTTCATAAATCCTTGTGTGACATCTAACGTAATCTTCTTTGTCGCTATCCATCGTCAGCTAATCGATGATGATGGGGTGGGCTTATGTGAACGTGCTCCAAAGTAATCACGAATCCCACCCCAAATCAGCAAGATCACGAACACGACCCGGTGCTCACGGTTTCCCAATGGCGGTCGATCAATATATCCTCACGGCCCGAGGAACGAAGGAACCCTCTGTGTGGCCTCCTCCTCGAGCTGGTCCTATAACCAATAAAAAGAGAAACTTATAAAACAGACGTAATGTTGTTACATTTAATTATAACTCAATGCAATTTAAAACTTACAATTCTCTCGAGCAATCGGTATGATGCCTCGGATGTCATCTCGCCCGACTTTTTGTATGGGCCACCTTCCATTTTCGATGGCGTGGAGGAGGAGAGGGGGATCGACAGCTATATCATCATCGATTGTGATGCTTCTTCCGGCGTTTCTTTAGCTTCTTCGCCATGATCTTCTCCTCTAGTAAGGCATAACCGCCACGAGGCGGAACATGTGGGGTTTTGTTAAAAGCCTGGCTCAAATGCATGCCTTTTTTCTTAACACCTGTATGAATAAATTCATCGTCGAGTTTCAGAATTCAGTCAGTTTCATGTAAGAGTCAACCTGATAAAGGTCTGTTTCAGAGAATGAGATTCCAAATCAGGTTTATAGACTTATTACATAAACTGAATACACTATTAATGACATTTTGATTAAGAAAGATCAAAACCCCAAGTAATTCAATGCTTTGAGGCGTTGTTCTTACTGCTTCTTTATCTTCCAGTAAAGTATGTAATTTTTTTTTAACTGTTTAGTTTTTTATTCACCTAAAAATGTGCTATTCATATCTAGTTAAAGAGGGTAGCTGTTAATGTGCTATTTATATTCACCTAAAAAAACTGTGCTATTTTTATCTAGTACAAAAACTGCATTGTCTGATCGCCATCGGACATATGACCAGCAATAAAACAACTTTTTACATTTATGCATTTATACATTTTATATAATAAAAATAACCAGTAAAATAAGCCAGCGAACTTCTAACAGGAAAAAGGCAAATACGAGAGCATCACTGAATCTTCACATTTATACATTTGATATAACACAATCAAATACATAACAGTCAAAACCAGAGAGCACCATTAATTTTTTTCCCTGCAATTAATTTACCAAACAAGATGCCATTAGCATTGACTGTACTAGTTAACAGGTTGTGTGAAAATTAAAAGGTTATAGGGTGGCCAGGAGATGAATCAAACTCATCAAATCAAGGAAATAAGTAAGCAGACTGACTGAGTTGTCATAATGAATTCTGCAATTTACGCAATCCTATATCTTGTAATAGTCGGTGTATAATTCTACCTTTACTCCCTCATAAACATAAAAAATGCATGAATTAAATGGTAAAAATCCTCAGTACGCATAACGGCATAAGCTCACCTAATTAGTGTCTGTAACACACACTAAAGTATTAATACAGAAATAGAAAAAACAAATTAATAGCAACTAACATGCAAATCATTGGTGTAACATTATCTTGCAATATAAATAGGTCACGAGATTCAGGCATGAGTTTAGCAGCAGCCAGGCATCTCTAAGTATTTATATATATAAGAAAATGATAATTCATACAAGGTCAAATTTCATTTATCTATTTTTACTTTCTATTTTGTTTGTTAGAATTCATTTATTCACATGTTTGTTAGCATTCATTTATTCACATTAACTTAAAAAATAATTACCCAAACTTACCTTCCATGATGGGTCTAACCGGGACTGTTTGAATTGTTCCCATTCATCCTGCGAGATGTGATATTTATTGCAAGGAGATAAGTGTTTGCGAACCCCATATACGTATTTAGTGGTCAAAGAAGCCTTATGTTGCCTCCACATTGCATTTATACATGAAAGTGTATTTTTCTCGCTAGAGTGGTATTGATAATATCAAAGTTGGTCTACATCATAAATTCAAATAAAAGAGTTCTTGAATAATAATAATAATATGCTTAAATAGTTGAAAATACCATAACAAGTAGGGTTTAATAGAAATACCATAACATCATGCCAAATCAAGTTTTTTTCAGCCTGCGGTACATGTTTCCAATCACAATGCAATATAGAAACCTTGTTTCGTGCAAGAGTCCCCAAATAAGAGCTAAACTTCACCGTTGTTCCCTATTAACTATGCCAAAGTGAGAGGATCATTTTCAAGCGGCAACTTATTCCCACTCATGCTACCGTGTGGCCATATCTTTACATCGTGTGGACTCTAGTCCTCTCCTCGATGTAGATTGTGAAGGAGTGGCACTAGAACAAGACGAGTGGTGGAGTAGCCATATGCCTGTTTAGACACAACAAAACATAAATGATCAACATATAAATACTCATTACGTATATATATATATATATATATATATATATATATATATATATAACCAAACGACCATCAATGTTTTTGCATGCATGTATTAGGATTTAGGAATTGGGAAAATGGGACATTACTTTATAATTGATACTCATCATAGAAACATATGATCAATTATACCATAGTGGGATATAATTTTGGAGCTAAGAATATATATATTTACAAATAGTATTATTTAAACGTTGCTTTACCTTATAATTTATATCTCGTGCTTGTTAGATATGAATGTTCTCCCATATGCCCTCATCGTGATCATTGCGGTGGCAAGTACATCATCCACATCATTTTCTTCAATGATAGTAGGCAAGTGTGTTGAAAAAGAAAGACTCTCACAATTGTCAAGAGTTGAATCATCAATTTGATGACCACCATCCACGCTTCTACCCTGAAGAACCACGCGACCACCTTTCATTCTGAAGTCAGCGACATAAAACACTTGTTTTGCTTGGTATGCCATAATGAAAGGCTCGTCCTGGTAAGCTACCTTGCGAAGGTCCACCAACGTAAATCGATTCATCCGTTCGCACACCAAGTTATTATCAATCCACTTACACTTAAAAAAACCGCACTGACGAATTTTACATAATCGACCACCCAAATGTCATCGATGACTCCAAAATAACTTATGGATGCCATAATAGGTTTTTATCTTTTGAACTAGAAAAGTGCATGGACTCTGCTGAAGTGTTACCCCGCTTATTTTGAGCGGTACTCTTGTCATCCCGTGACTTTGTGTAGAATGAATACTTATTGATATCGTATCCACTCCACGTAATGACATCAAACTTAGTGTGTCTTTAGCCATTTTAATGTATCGAAAGCACTATCATCATGAACAATATTTTCTTTAAACCACTTTAAGAAAGTCCTGTTATGCTGCGTTCAACAACCATTTTTCATTCATTCGAGGTTATTTGTCTTCACAAGTTTTTGTGAAGCGAGCAAGTAAGGAGAACCTCATCGTGTTGTTCAATATATACAAATGCGCTTGAAGCATTTTCTCTCGACTTCATGGTTTGAATTTTCACACCCGTGTTCCCTTACCTTCACATCTTCCCTCGTGACGAGACTTAGGAAGTCCTCGAACTACCTGCTTGTGACATGTAGTCACTACAAAACTCAATAGCTTTTACGCAATATATCTTTCAACAATAGATGCTTTGTGATATGGATTCTTGGTATACCCTTTCAAGATCTTCATGTATCGCTCAACCAAGTACATCCACCTTAAAAACAGGACCACACAGTTTGATCTCCTCACTAAATGAACAATTAAGTGCACCATGATGTCAAAAAAAATGGAGGGAAATACATCTCCAATTGGCACAAGATAATAACAACCTCATTTTCCAACTCATCTAACTTTAGAGGGTCAATGACTTTGCTACATATAGCATTGAAGAATGAGCATAGGCGAGTTATAGCATGTCGACATTTTTAGGCAATATGTTACGTATAGCCACTTTGGTAAGAGTTGTTGCATCAAGGTGTGGCAATCATGTGATTTTAAGCCAACTAATTTCAGTCTTTCATTGACCTGAGCTCTTAACATTTGAAGAGTATCCCTGTGGCACTTTCATGTCCATGACATTAATCGACAAAAACTTGTTTTCTCTATTTTTGATAAAGTATGACATGTTTGGGGCAAATATGTCCGCTACCCTCATCGATTGCGGATGTAATCGGACATATACCCATCTCAAATGAGTCTTGATCTTGAGCACTTCACACCATCATTTGTTTTTCCTTTAATGTTGAGAAGCGTTAAATTACACTATCACACTCATTTTCTCCACATGCATAACATCTATACAATGTCTAACATCTAGATCGCACCAATATGGAAGATCAAAGAATATCGACCTCTTCTTCCAAATGTTCGACTCGGTAGTCTTTTTAGGTTATTTCCAAAGATAACATTGATGTCCTTCACTCGATCATAAACCTCCTTACCATTAAGTGAGTGATGCAATTCCATCCTCCGACATCCATTAAATGTTTTTTTCAATCTACGATATGGGTGATTAGCTTTGAGAAATGTTCGATGTCTAGTGTAAACGTCTTTTTCCATGTTTCGATTGTATGTAGCCTGTTTTTCTTCACATATAGGGCATGCGTGATGCCCCTTAACACTATACCACTCAAGTTTCCATATCTTGGAAGTCATTAATGGTACAAAATAACATTGCACGCATCTTGAAACTGTGTGGCCGATACCCATCAAACACATCAACCCCATCCTCCCACAACATTCTCAAGTCTTCAATCAAGGACTTAGATAAACATCTATATCATTTCTGGCCGTTGTCTTGGGCCGAAATCATCATAGACAACATCATATATTTTCGCTTCATGCATAAATAATGAGGTAGGTTGTATATTACAAGCAAAACAGGCCATGAACTATGGTTAGTGCTTAAGTTACCATATGGATTCATTCCATCCGTAGAAAGTCAAGCCTGGGTTTCTTGCCTCACTCCCAAATCTGGATACAAGCGATCAATTTTCTTCCATTGTGGAGAATCAGCTGGATGGCGAAGTTGTCCATCACATTTTCTCGCATTTGCATGCCATGTAAGGTTCATTGCGTCATCTGCATTCGCAAACAATCGCTTAAACCATGGAATTATTGGAAGATACCATAACACCTTCGCAGGGGAACGTTGTTTTGTGCTCTCATCACTGCTACAATCACCATACTTGACTTTGTATCGTGATACCCCACACTTGGGGCACTTATGCAATGATTCATACTCTTTTTCTATACAATATGCAATCATTAGGACATGCGTGTAATTTCTTGTACTCCATACCCATCGGACACAAAATCTTCTTCGCCTCATAGTTACGGTTCGGCAATGTGTTATCTTCTGGAAGCATCTCCTTCAACAACTCAAGCAATTGGGTGAAGCTTTTTATCACTCCACCCATTTCTTGCCTTCACGTTAACCAATTTTAACACTAACGACAACCGAGTGAAATTTTTACACCCTGATACAAAGGTGTCTCCGAATCACTTTTTATAGTATCATACACATGTGCTCGCCAAGACTCTCGACCAACATCACGAATCATGTCCTCTAGCCGATCGTCCATATCTTCGTCTATTTGCACAAATTGGGATGTCTACCACTTCACCATGCCATATCCATGTTCTATAATTCTTATTTATTCCATCACAAATAAGATGCTCCCGTATCTTGTCAACTTCATGTCGTCTCAAATTCAAACGGTTGATACAAGGACAATAGTATTTTCCATCGCGTTCCATTCGATTTTGTCGAGCAAATTCGAAACTTTTCAACTCCGTTCTCATACTCATTGCTTATCGACTTGCATTCATCCAACTTCGATCCATTTTTGTCCTCTTATCAATGTGTCAATAAATTGCGAGAATAGCTATTAATGAGAAGGTGTTAAAGACAAGGTATTAAATTTTGGCAGCATCTCCCCTCAGTTCTCAAAGTACACATATTGCAGTGCACCCGAGAACAAAAGGGAGAAACATACCAAAATTTTACTACACCAAAATTTTACTACATACACATACAAACAATATACTAATAAAATCACATTGAAATACACATTTTCAAACTGTCCAAATAAGTGGACAATTTAGAATTTAGTATCAAATTGTGAAGATTCACATTATTTGATGTTAAATTCCAAACGGGTCTAAGGTGTTTGAGCACACATTAATGCATGAGATACATATATCAAACAACATATATATGAATCAAAGTTCATCATTACAATAATCCTAAAATATATTAACTAACATTTATCACCATCTTCTCAAAACCAACATATATACATCAAAATTCAACCACCAACACTTATCAACATGCGTCCCCTCCTCCATCCATTTCATATATATACCAATACACACACATATATACAATATATATCAATAAATATATTTATACACACTGAAAGATTTCTATGTTACCTTAATGCGAGGAAGTGACAACAAATAGCTCAGAAAGAGGTTACTCCAGTTGATCAATCCACAAGCTACCAACAACCTACAAAGTGAAGAAAAAGGAAATAAATGAGAGATGGAAAAAAAAGAGCAAAGGAAATGAAATAAAACTAAAGTATATTACAGATTTACAATGAACATGTTTTAATAGACCATATTTTGAGAAAAATGCCTCATGTAATATTACCCTTCAATCTCCCACTTCTTGTTTTCCTTTGCTTCCCGTTTCCTCAAGATTCATGATACATCCTAACAGGAAATCTGGAGAGAGTTACATAACCTCTATCATTCTAATGAGCTGCCCACAACTACACATCCAAAATGACCCCAGTTGTACCACTTTCGCACATATATTATACTATAGAATAAGAAATCTTCTTACACAACAGGAGTCCTCCCTGTTTGAGAGAAACAATTTTCAAATATCACTCTTGAAATTTGACCAATTTATATATAATAATTCATTAAGTTCTGCAAATCGCAAACACCCCGTCTAATATTTGTCTGATTGACTTGCATGTCTACCAACATCACAAAAAGTTGCATACAACAGCCAAAAAGTGATTGAGGAAACCTAATTTGCCTTCGCTTGGAGTCATGCGGCTGGCTATTAAAGTCTTATAAAACTCGAGAGATGTAGTAGTTGCATATTTATGTTCAGTCATATACATGGAGTAATTATAATTTGATTATAAGTTTATGATTTCCTCAAACCCCTACATGTGGCATAGAACCGGAGGTCGCTAAAGAGGGAGGCGGTGGCGGCGAGCGGGGAAGGGGATGGCTGGTAACATGTCGTTGTGTTTTAATTCTTAATTTTATTTTTCGAAATGAAAAAATAGTGAATCACAATCAAAATTGATGAGACTAACAACAAATGTTTACATTGGAAGAATAAGATGGGGCAAGGTAAGTAGATTTCTTACGGAAATTTATTCTCAAAATAATCCCACCTCTTTTTTTCTGCAGTGCAATCGAATCGATCATGAAAACTCGACCCCAATCGGGTAGGCACGGGAGCGCCGATGCACAAAACAAAAAAATAATTGAGCAAATAATTATAGTTCTAAGCAAATACTTAGGCTTGATACAAATTTTACCATCGTTTTTAAGCAAATCAAGAAAACAAAATTGACCTAAAACTATATGCAAATTAATCAAAGGTAAAACAAAAGCGAGAAAAAAAGATGTATGTTGAACTATATGACTTAGAATGAGCACAAGCCACCTAATGCAATCCCCTCAGTATTTTGATTCCTTTCCCCTAATTCAAGTCAAACCTATCAACATGACCCGAGGCATAATCATCTTTTGTAATAGCATCGAAACCTTCTCAAATTATAAACAAGTGCTCTAATAAAACAATAGCAATCAATCACACTAAACTAAACAAAATATCTCCAATTAAAGTTCCGGAAAGAGTCTCAAATCTCATTGGGTTATTATGTGAAATAACCCATTAACTAACAAATTAAGTGTGTATGTATATAAGCAAACACACGCACACACGGTCAAACAGCCATTAGTGATATGGTTTTAATCGAGAACAAAAACTAAAATCAAAATATACGATAAAAACAAAATCGCAATACCCTCTAAAAACTATGATCAAAAAATTGAAAAACTACTAATATTAGAGATTAGGGTTCTAACTTACTTCTAATGGGTATTTGGGTGAGGGAGAGGAGATTTCGGATGGCGCGGGAGATCGATCGAGACGGCCGCGGAGATAGCAACGCCGATGACAAGGTGGTGGTGGTGGTGATGGCGGCCGCGAGATCGATCGAAAGACAAAATATTTGATGAATTTTGTTTTTGATATGAAAGCGGGCGCGGGGAAGGAGGAATGAGGCCGATAGTGATTAATTTTTTTTTATGAGCGGCGGAACAACTCAAAGACCGATAGCTAGGTTTTTTATCACGGTTAAATTGGTAATCTGGGTAGAATTTTAGGGGTTTTTAATTTGCTCTGACGATTTACGCAACAAACTATTAAAATGTCCATATATTTACAATTATGCCACCGGGTCGTTTTTAACGACGGTTGGTCTCTGAACGCGGTAAAGCCGTGTGGTTGAATGTGTTTTTGTAGTAGTGAATTTTGTGAATAGAGGACAAAAATGAAGCAAAGGCGGGAGAATAAGAGGAATAAACAAAGTCGGAATCGAGTGGACTTACGTGTACGTTGGGGATATCGAGGAGGCAAAGGATCCACAATTTCGGGAAGCGATTGGGGTGCGTAGTAGCGCGAGGCAGACAGATAATAGTATCCGAAGCGAGTCTCTATCTGTATTATCCGAGAATGGATCAATATGAACAAGATCGATTTTGGAGATCTTTATGGGGACTTGAGGAATAGAGAAGAATGGAATATGCTCAAGAAAAATACATGACGAGACACATATAATTTTTGAGCAATAGGATCAAAGCAACGGTATCCCTTCCGACCGTCTCCATATCCTAAGAAAACACAAATAGGCTGAACGAGAAGATAATTTGTTGTGTTCAACATGAGGACGAAGGACAAAACATGCACAACCAAAGACTCGTAAAGACGAATAACTAGGGGTGGAACCATAAAGTCTACGAAATGGTGATAAATCGGATGTAATGGATGATGGAATCCTATTTATACAATGGACAATGGAAGCACGGCTTCCCCTTAATTCATTTGAACCGAACTAGATAGTAAAAGTGAGCGGCGCTTTCAATGATATGCCTATGTTTTCTTTCAAAGAATACCATTTTGTTCAGAGTACTGTGCGAGAAGTTTGATGTAAAGTCCCATCCAAAGCAAGCAATTCACGAAAATTATTAGATGTGTACTCCCCACCCAAGTCACATCTAAAGCAATTTATGATAGCAGAGAATTGAGTTTTTTACAAAAGCTCGAAATGAAGTATATATACTCGAAAATCGAAACGATGCTTCATAAAATAAACCCAACAATAACGAAATAATCATCAATAAAAGAGACATAATATCGAGAACCCCCTTTGTGGAAATGGGAGTAGGTCCCCACACATCGAAATGAACTAAATCAAATGGCGCAGAAGAAGAAACACTCCGATTAAAAGGTAAAGCGGAAAATTTTGCAAGTTTACAACCACTACAATCATAAATATCATGAGATGACAATTTTCGTAATGAACCTGTAGAAGCCAAAAATCTTAAACGTGAAGACGAAACATGACCCAAACGAGAATGCCACAAATAAAAGCTAGACGATGAAGGACTCAAACGAAAAGAAGACAAATCAACAAAGAGAAGCTACGATAGAGGTACTCTAAGCTCATCCAAAATGTATAACTCTCCGTGCCTACTACGGCTGTCCCAATTAGCTTAGGGAATGTGGATCCCGCACACAAAGAAGTAGAAGAGAATGATACTAAGTAACTGAATCACACAATTGGCTAACGAAAACAAGATTTAATGTAAGTTTGGGAATATGGTAAACATGTGGAAGAGACAGATGAGGTGTGGCTGTGGCTTCGAGATCAATTCCTGCTAAGGGTAACAAAGTACCATCGGAGAACAACAGATCTATCATGTGTGGGTGAAATGGAATTAAAACATGATATATCGGGGGACATATGAGGAAAAGCTCGAAATCTAATACCCAAATAGAGAAGATATATCCGGCGAGCTCGGAGTTGACAAACCCGAGGCGACAAAGCATGAGATGAGGCAAGAAATTTACAAATTGTTCGGCAATTGTATCCATAGAAGGGTCGACCGGAGGTAAGAGTTCGGACGTCACGAGAATCGATGAGGTACAAGTGCAACAACACGAGTCGGTGGGGGCGGCCTAAAACCACGCTGATTTGGATGGACAAACCGATGTTGGGGAGGTCGTGGATTTTTCTGTTGAAAACGTTGTTGGCCACCTTTATTTAACTCGGGACATTGAGCCTTCCAATGTCCTGGTTGTTTACTGATAACTACACTCATTATCGCAACTTTTTTGGTGCGATGCGAAAGGAAACGAGAAGATGGACGATGGGGCACAAAGAAGAACGGATGAAGTAGGAACATGAAGAACTCATTTCCCTGCCCGAGACTTTAGGCGTAATTCCTCGCAACAATTCACTTACAATAGAATCAACAGATGGTAGAGGAATACGGTGCAATATATTCCGACGAAGAGACTCAAAATCATCCCGAAGAGCCATCAAAAACTCGAACCAATCGTTGCTCTCTCTCTACGAGCAATATAGGGGCAAATGCGCGAAGTTCAATAGATTCAGATGGGGCTAATTGATCCCAAAGATCGATCATAGCGAATAAAATTCCCGGACGAGTCATATTTTTCTCAAGAGATCGAATGTCTATTTCCAACCGGGTAATCTTTGTTTAGCAAAATTCGATTGAGTATACAACCGTTCCAAATGATCCCAAACTTCTTTAGCAAGATATCATATTTAGCCAATTGCATACCAATAGAGTTCTCCCACTAATTAAACCCAAGTAATAATTTTCGAATTGTTCACTTCCCAAACCTCTAATTCCACAAAGATATTTAGTATTATCTTTCTCAACAGGATGTTTTTGTGTTCCGAAAATATAACTCCACAATTTTTTCCTCTCAAAAATTTCTCATGACATAACTCCAATATGAATAATTCTTTCCATTCAAGCGTACACTAATCGACTGCAACGAATCATCTCTTTCACCAGCCATAATGAATAATGACAGAAAATCAAGCAGAAATATCAACCAAACAACTAGATAGATCAATGCAAATATCCAACAAATCAAGTCAACTCTACCAACAAAACTATTGCAAATAATCTGATTCTTGAGACCAAAATAAGATATCAAACCCAACAAGTGCTAACAGACCGAAAATCGAATGAAAATAACACAAAGTTGCAACATACTCACTGTGTGATATCGATATACCTACCGGATCGCAAACTCGACACTTTGGTACACCCATCGGAAAAAAAAATCGAGGCTCGCCGAACCGAGGCGGGACGCGCGCCTCCGCGCAACCTCCCAAATTTTAAACGTTAACGAATCATTCCCAAATTTTAAAACTTGTTAAAATGAGACACCTATCCCACACCTTTTCCCCAATATTTTTAAATACACAAGACTCCATCTAAAGAGGTTAAAACTGCTATCGACTTTTGAAAATAAAAAGGGGCGAATTGTAATTTTTCCCTACCCTCATCCCGACTTTGTAAGTCGGTGTGTTTTACTATATATCTTCACTTTTCTCATTTCAAGTATCAACAAGCCAATTACAAGACAATATTTGTTTCCATAATATACAAACATAAGTAGTAATTAACAAAAAGGAAGTGACTTGTGCAGTCCTCAAATAAAATCAAATAACAAAATATGACAAAACTAGTGATTCATTTTGTAATGAGAAAAATAATACATAGCACATTAAAGCTTGATTGAATAAAACATTTACGAAAGAACATTATTGTTTAACTATAATGTCGAAGACATCAAAATCTTCTTGATCCCTTGATGATTCAATCCCGAAAAATTTAACCCGAACAATCTCAATAGAGGGCAAGCTCACATGCCTTAGATCCCCGCTCAAACAATGAGATTATCTTGAAACCAATACTACAATGTTGTTGGGAATATATTTCCATTCTCTTTAGGACTTTGGCATTCTTCAAAATATATCTTACCATCTTAAACTCGTGCTCTGCAAACCTGAATCCATAAATTTTTATAGTTCTAAGATGCAATAATAGGCATTTCGGCACTTGTTGGAAGGGCTCCATCCAGCTTTTTTGGTTACTATGAACCTGACAATAACAAAAATTATCGAAAAACTACGGCAGATTACACGCACACTATTCATAAATCGTAATGAAGAAAAAAAAGTGGCCGATGAAAGAAAAAAAAGAGAATATAGAAACATTTTTTTTTGCATCAACTTACATCACGGATAATAAGGACTTCAAGATTATCAAGACTTTCAAGGAATTTTACTAGAAAAGGCCACTTGACATCCATTCAAGTTTGGTTAAATTATCAAACCTTCTAATTGGTTTACTTTAGCAAATGTATTGTCTGCGCAAAAGAAAACGGGGGGGTTAATTTTATTCCAATTATCATCAATAGCGTAATAAATTACATAAAGAGATGAAGAAAGTTCGAATACATACCGACTTCTCACATGACAATTTTAGGCATTTCACGTTGTTAAGACCATCAACAAAGTCAAAAGCACAGCTTAGAACGGATGTTTGCTTCAATTAAAGAGGTTAGCATATGAGTTGAGATTGCCTGAATGGACATAATAGTACGTAGCTGGAGATATCTAAGGGCAGGGGCATTTATCTCCAACGTGCTGTGGAACTGATATAAATAGACATATAGTCTTTTTATTGTGGTTGAAGATATTTTGCAGTTTATGGATTTATCATCACCATCTATAATCAACTCCTCAAGCACTGGACACCCAGAAATCAGGTGAGGAAGAGTTTCATCACCATCGAGTTGAAATTTACAAAGATGAAGCTTTTTGAGTCGAGGCAAATATGTCTTGCCATTTACGGGGATGTATACACAAGTACGTTCAATCCTCAAATTGACAAGGGTTCTGCTGGTGAAGAGGCATTTAGGCAACCTAAATTGTTGATATCCAAGAAAAATATCAAGATTCTTGACATTGCGCGACATGGCTGTGGTAATCCATGTAAAGAGTTCATAATCACAATTATCATATAACACGAAGAGAGGCGAAGAGTATTTATGCTATGGTTATGTCGAAACATAACCATAGTTACTATCGTTGAAAAGTTCGTCCAATGACAACAACTCTCCTTGCCGAAATCTAAATTGGGTACATGAGTCCAGAGAAACCTCCATCTTCTAGCTAAAATGCTGGTTGCCACGGAGAACTTAGTTGGCAGAAAAGAGAGAATATAACATATGATTTCCTCTGGCAAGTCGCAAAATCTATCAGATGAGGGCATATTTTGCTTCTCATCTGAAACTTTTTGGCACTTTCTGCTTGATTCTATTGTTCCCTCCATAACAGAATGCTTGATTGTCAATCCTTATACAAAGAATGGTGTGTAAATTTATCAGGGTTTATCATTGACTTTTCGAAAATATAATATAAGCTGTGAAGTATGAGAAATAAGCTTGATACTTACCAAGGCTAACGCACCAAATTACATAAGATTTAGATGGATCAGCACCTAAAACTCCGATCTTCTCCGATCAATATCGGCCAGAAAATGATAATATAATGAAAAATTAATAAAACACGCCTTATATATTTAATAGAGATGTTAAACGGTTGCCTAGCGAGCTTGGGCCTGTCATAGTGGCTTAGGCTAAATGAATTTTGGGTTAAACTGGCACTATCGAACAAGCTGGCAATATGTGAACCTAATTTTAATTTTATCGGACTTCGGGTTAAACGGGACACTATAATTATGCTACAAACCAAGGAAAAAATTGGGTTTAAACGATCCGAGCCGGCGGGCTTCGATCCTTTTAACATCTCTATATAGTTATAGTAACAAATTTCGAATTCGGGAATAATTTGTTAGCCCTTAAAATTCATGTCTCGGGTATTTATGAGGATAATTTAGGAATAATTTGACAAAATCTCTGTTATACGGCTATAATACGTAATTAATTCGAGCATATGTATTTAAATAATTATTATATAGAAAAATAATACCATATAAGTGGGAAGATTCTCAATAATTTTTTAATAAAAGTATCTTAAAATTAGAAACAAATTAAAATAGTATAATTTTGTTAAGGTAGGAAAAAAATTGCATTATCAATGAAAAAAATTGGGGAGATAAGGTGCTGGTTTTTTAGGTATTTAGAAAAGTGGTGATTATTATTGTTTACGCCGAGATTAAACAATACCCTGTTTGCGGTGCTGGTTTTTTTAATTTTTAGGTATTTAGAAAAGTGCTTATTGTACGCTGATGAAGTGATCGCCATTGATAAAACCCCTGTTTACGTGGGTGAAGTGAACGCCATCACCATTCTCCACAAACTAAACCTAGAAGTCGAGTGGCGGTCGGAGTACAAATTGACTGACGGGAGAAGTACAAAATTTCCAGGGTAAAATTACGGTGTCTTTTTCCCCAATTTTGTTCCCTTTTTTGCTCGCGTTAACTGAACGCTACTAAGTCTCATACTAATAAACCCTCAATTCTTGTTCGAAACCAGAAACTATGCAAATTGTTCCCTCAATTGATAGGCTTAGCGGCTTGCCGGACGACATCCTCTGTCACATTTTATCCTTTCTCCCAACCAAGCTCTCAGTGGCGACCTCGATTCTGGCTAAAAGATGGAGGTATATGTGGCCTTATGTCCCTAATCTACATTTTGACCACATATATCATAATACAAACCTCAATGGGGGTAAAATCTTTCCAGACATCATTTACAGATTTATGTTGCAGTATAAAGTGTAAAATATGAATACTTTTCACCTCTTTTATACTTTTGACTACGGCGGGTATCAGCTTGAGACATGTATTAATACTGCCATTGTACGCAATGTTAAGAAACTTTATCTCGGTTTTGTTGGTCAAGTTAGATTGCCTCGTTGTATCTTCACCTGCAAAACCCTTGTGAATTTGAGGCTCGATTTGTGTGGTGACATACCCGTGACCGGCGTAGTATGTTTGCATGCCCTTAAGAAGCTTTTTCTTTACATGGTTAAGTATGAGTCTGATAAATCCCTTGAGCACCTGCTTTCTGGTTGTCCTGTGCTTGAGGAGTTGTTTGTGATGAGATTCGAGATGGATCCATTGGTTTGCTGTTATATATCTTCACCCACATTAAAGAGGCTCTTTCTCAATTCATATTTTGCTAATGACGGAACTTACACCGATGCCTACACTGTGAAGATAGATACTCCCGCACTTAGATATCTCCGGTTACATGATTCTATATCCAATTATTTCTCATCTGGGCCACTAACATCCTTAATCGAAGCAGATGTTCAGTTTCGAAAGTTTGGGGATGTTCTTTATTCGCGCTCTGTGTTAGAATTTGTTAGTAGGCTCTATAACGTGAAACGTCTAAATTTATCAACTCGTCGGATGAAGGTAAGAGTTTGATCACTTTTTTTATTTGTTTTTGTAGTTGGAAGTCCCCTGTCAATTTTATCTCTGGTATGAATGCTTATTTTCTTGCAGGTTCCTAACTCTGCATTCTCTACCTTGACCGTAAAGTTTCCTAATTTATCCAAACTCGAATTGGATGCCCATTGGCGTTTTTTCCCCAAATTTCTTGAAAATTCTGATAATCTTGAAGGCATTATAATCCATATGGTATGTTTTTTCTTGTTTTTCTTTTTTCCTTCATAAATGATTTATTTTTACTTTCATAAATGAATTCTTTTTTCTATACAGTTTTATATATGTGAGGGGGCTTTTAGCTTTTCCTTTTTTTTTTTTTTTATGTCATCAGGGTGATGATCAAAAATGTTGGAAGAACCCCCAACAAGTGCCTACATGCCTATCATCCCATCTTAAAACTATGAAAATTGATCAATTCCGTTGTAAAAAGCAAGCGCTTAACATGGTGAGATATCTTTTGAGGAATGCTGAAGTACTAGAGAAGATGGAAATAGTCATAATTGATGTTCGTGAGAAGGCGAAATTAGATGCGGTCAAGAGAATTTCATTGTTTCAGCGAGGATTTGAGAAATGTGAGCTCGTCTTCCATTGAGATTGTTATTGTTTGGGGGTTGGATCATTGTGGTTTTTCTAGATGTCTATGTTCAATAACCAAATGTTCATTTCAGAACTGTTTTATGTTGTCAGGATTTAATGTTCCTTGCTTTGTGCTCACCATTTTGTGCTAAGTTATTCTATCTGGTTTTATTACTTTGTTGATACCTATATTTTCTTTTTCTTTTTTCTGTTACTATTATTGTGTGAGGATAAAATTAAGGACGCGGACAGGGGAAATAAAGAGACAGAACCATCTTCCTTCCGTCTGAATGCAATTCAAATTTTCTGAAACCAAAAAAATTCTATGTTTTTATGTAAGTTAACAAGTTACTTTTTAATTCTATGAATAATTGATGAAAAATATTACCAGCGAAAATCATTTAAGGCTTCGAATCACTAATTAAATTCATAACAGTAAAATCTTTCTTAACCAAATAAATCTTACCAATTATTGTATAAGTAAAATTTGTCTAATAGTCTTGATAAACCACATGAAAAATATAAAAATAGGAGATTTACACTAAAAATTTTGACCTTAATTAATCTGTCAAAGGGTTACAAAAGGCAGGGGTTTTAGATTTAGGGTCCCTCACCCTGACTGTGCAAGTCTGTGTATTGTATTGTATATCTTCACTTTCCTCATTTCAAGTATCAACAAGCCAATTTCAAGACAATACTTATTTCCATAGTATACTAATAACAGAACTAGTAATTAACAAAAGGGAAGTGACTTTTGCAGGTCCTCAAATAAAATCAAATAACAAAATATAACAAAACTAGCTGATTCATATTGTAACAGAAAAGTAATACATATCATATTAAAGCTTGATAGAATAAAACATTTCTGAAAGAACATCATTGTTTGACTATATGAGAAAACATCTAAATCTTCTTGATCCCTTGACAATCTATCCCAGAACATCTCACCCCAAACAATCTCAATAGAAGGCAAGCTCACATGCCTTAGATCCCCGCTCAAACAATGAGATTATCTTGAAACCAATACTACAATGTTGTTTGGAATATATTTCCATTGTCTTGAGGACTTTGGCATTCCTCAAAAATATCTTACCATCTTAAACTCGTGCTCGCAAACCTGAATCCATAAATTCTTACAGTTCTAAGATGCAATAATAGGCATTTCGGCACTTGTTGGAAGGGCTCCATCCAGCTTTTTAGGTTACTATGAACCCGACAATAACAAAAATTATCGAAAACTACGACGGCACGCACACTAATCGTTCATAAGCGTAATAAAGAAAAAAGTGGCCGATGAAAGAAAAAGAGAGAATATAGAAACATGTTTTTGCATCAACTTACATCACGGATAATAAGGACTTCAAGATTATCAAGACTTTCAAGGAATTTTACTAGCAAAGGCCACTCGACATCCAATTCAAGTTTGGTTAAATTATCAAACCTTCTAATTGGTTTACTTTGCTCAACAAATGTACTACATGAAACGCAAAAAGAAAATTGACAGTTTATATTCCGATTATCATCAATAAGCAAAAATAAATTACATAAAGAGATGAAGAAAGCTCGAATACATACCGACTTAGCACACGTCAATTTTAGGCATTTCACGTTGTTTAGACCATCAACAAAGTCTAACGCACGCTTAGAATTGATGTTTGCTTCAATTAAAGAGGTTAGCATATGAGTTGAGATTGTCGAAGGGAATTAATAGACGTAGCTGGAGATATCTAAGGCGGGAGCATTTATCTCCAACTTGGTGTAGCACTCGATATAAAAAGACGTCGAGCCTTTTTAACGTGGGTGAAGATATTTTACAGACTCATTGATTTATAATCACCACCTATAATCAACTCCTCAAGCAATCGGACAACCGGAAAGCGGTGAGAAAGAGATTCATCACTATCGAGTCGAAAATTTACAAAGATGAAGCTTCTTGAGTCGAGGCAAATATGTCTTGCCATGTACAGGGGATGTATACACAACAATTTCCAATCCTCAAATCGACTAGGGTTTCTTTGGTGAAGAGGCATTTAGGCAACCTCGTTGTCCATAACTAAGAAAAATATCAAGATTTTTGACATTGCGCGATATGGCAGTGGTAATCCATCTCGATTTCATCAGTGGTAATCCATCTCTCGATTTCATAATCACAATAATTTAACATATAAGAGAGGCGAAGCGTATTTAGGCTTTGCACTTTATGTCGAAACATAACCATAGTTACTATCGTTGAAAAGTTATGACCACAACACTCCTTGCCGAAATCTAAATTGGGGACATGAGTCCAGAGAAACCTCCATCTTCTAGCTAAAATACTAGTTGCCACAGAGAACTTAGTTGGCAGAAAAGAGAGAATATGAAGTATGATTTCCTCTGGCAAATCGCTAAATCTATCAATTGAGGGCATTTCTGAAACTTTTTGACGCTTTCTGCTTGATTCTATTGTTCCCTTCATAACAGAATGAAATAGGATTTCTCTTGGGTATTTCCACAAACGCTTGATTGACAATCCTTTAAAAAAGAATCGCGTGTAAATTTATCATTAGGGTTTCGAAAATATAAGCAGTGAAGTATGAGAAATAAGCTTGATACTTACCAAAGCTACACGTACGCACCAAGAAATCACATAACCTTTAACTCCGATCTTCTCCGATCAATATCTGCCAGAGAACGATAATACAAAAATATATATATATAGGGATTGGTTCAAATGAAACCAATCACTTTAGGTTAGTCCATAAGAACACTTATGGACTCTTGATTTAATATTTTGGATGGTGTAGATCATTTTAGTTAATTTAGGCATATAAGGGTATAATTATACTTTTATATTTAATTAATTATGTTAATTGGACGGTTATTAGCTATTTTTAAGGAAACATAATTCTACCTTTTCAGTTACCCGATTTTTAGGGAGGAAAAATCATCAATTTCAAGCGTTTTTTTCAAATTTGATACTTCTTTCCGCCATATTTGTGAACAGTCGTTTTATTGTATACTTAGTTCAGTGGACTTTGTAAGTCCAAGCGGCTACGATAATCTAGAAGGGGGGTGAATAGATTATCTCCATCTTTTCGATTTTGCCCTCTTTTTATAACCGAATGCTCAACGACAATAATAAAGGTGCGGAATGTAAACAACACACGTCGATTTAAAGAGGTTCAACCCACCTAGGGCCTAATCCTCTACCACCCCAGTATATCCGGGATGGATTTCGAAAAGAAAAAAAAAGAATTTTATTAATTACCAAAATTAATACAAATTCAACTTACAACACCTTGAAGAGCACCACACTCTTCTTCAACAACACCTTTGGAGATTACCACAATCTCCCTTTGAAGATTACCACAATCTTCCTTCAACGGACCTTGTGAAGATTACCACAATCTTCAACCTTGAAGAATACCAAATTCTTCAACACCTCAACAAGAAGATTACCACAATCTTCTCACACCTAACACCTAGATCACCCAAGTGTGTTCTTACCACAAGAACACTCACAAGGATATCTTGTGTTTGAATGACGACCACAAATTCAAGATTACAACTCGATAATGAATAATACAATTGAGTGCAAGTGTAATCAAGAATAGCCTAGACCTCAAGAATGTGAAAGTGAATAGCTAGGCAAATTACAACAAGAAATAAGACAATGAAAGACCAAGTGTTTGCTTGAAGTGTATCTTGTTGTGTTGTATCACAATTGTTGTTGTGGTTGCTCCAAAACTTCCTCTATTTATAGGAGATGATTGATCAAGCATAGGCTCCTCTTGGGGATTGAAAATCTACGAGAAAAATACAATTAAAATCAAGAATATAGTCATTAGAATTCAATCCCACAATTTAAGGAAATGTGTCTGTTGTCAAACGGTCATATTTTTTTGTCAATACAGGCGACACCGGCCGCACGTAAATAAGAGAAAAAAGAGAACACTTTGAAAATTACAACGGGCGGCCGGCGACGTGAGGCTTCGGCCGGCCGCCCTGCCTCAACCGGTCTCCTAACCAAAAATACGAAGGATTTAAGTCTGTTTCAACAATGAAACTTGCAGTACTTGGTCGATCATTTTGGCGATCGGCCGACCGACCGGTCGACACCCAGAGCGCGGCCGTCGACCGACCGCTTGTTTTTCCTTCCGCCTCATTTTTTTCTAAAAACATCTTCAGTACGGGTTGCCCTAGGGCGGCCCGACCACGAGACAAATGTTGTCCAATTTTTGTCAAAAATAAAACCCAAGAAATACTCCAAAAATTTAGTAAAAACATTTTAAACCAATCGAGAGTATTTAGACAACATTTAGGAACCTTGTTAAGGAGTGAAAAATCCATTGATATAAAATCATTAAAAGTGTTGTCCATTATTATCAAAAATAAACTTGAGGAAATACTCCGGAAAATATTAAAAACCATTTTAAGTCATTTAGGAGTATTTGGACAACTTTTAAAAGCATTGTTTTGGTGACAAAATAAAATCATCAAAATTAAGATAAAAACATGTATCAAACAGACTTGTATACTTAGTCATGTTTTATTGTATATATAGTTCAGTGGATTTGTATATTTGGTTCAATGGAATCGAATTATTAGTTATATAAGTAGTTTAGTAAGTAGTTTAGTGAATTTGTATACTTAGTTATGTGGATTTGTATACTTAGTTCAATGGAATTGTATACTTAGTTATATAAGTAATTAAGTGTAATTGTATACTTAGTTAAATGTTTCTGTATACTTGATATTATTTTAATGTATAGTTAGTTCAATGTAATTGTATACTTTGTTAAATGTTTATGTATACTTAGTAAAGTTTTAATGTACATGTAGTTTAGTGTAATTGTATACTTAGTTAATTGTTTATGTATACTTAGTAATATTTTAATATATAGATAGTTTAGTGTAATTGTATATTTTTCATTAATTGTTGCGCGATTTTGTTACCATATTTGAATAATTTGCAGGTTCGAATGGGAAGGGAGAGAAAGGAAAGATGAATAGCTTGATTATGGGGACGTGATCAATACAAAATCACGTCCCTAATTTTTAGGAAGCGGTTACTATATTTAATTTTCTGGATTCCTATTTTATCCCTTCTGTTGTATACTTACTTATGAAGTATTGTATATATTGTAATATATATTGGCCATTGATTTACTATTTGGATGGTGTAGATTTAGTCTTATGGACTAACCAGGAGGGTGGTCTCACAGGATCCCCTCCATATATATATATATATATATATATATATATATATATATATATATATATATATAAGTAATGAAACATAAGGTATCATGTATGAAGAATGATTTTGTTTCTCAATACATTTATTATTTCAATAGGGTAAATAC
The DNA here is from genome assembly GCA_016081115.2 of Rehmannia glutinosa. Lineage (NCBI taxonomy): Eukaryota > Viridiplantae > Streptophyta > Magnoliopsida > Lamiales > Orobanchaceae > Rehmannia > Rehmannia glutinosa. Next base: position 448,073 of record JABTTQ020001144.1, on the reverse strand, counting down.
CTGCCTTTAAAGAAATATATATATAAATCTGTTGCCCTTTTTTATGCTAATTTTTCGTATTGGACGTGGATAACCCAAAAGAAATGGGTCCTGCACTTAAATATGACAAATACACCCTCCTTCTCAAATAATCTTTTTCTTACTATATTTAATTTTTGAAATTAAATATTGTTTACTTTAACATTAAAAAATAAATATATATCATTTAGTAAAATTATATATATTAATTAGACAATGTGAGTGGAAAACTATTAAGAAATTATTACTTCTAAAGATAAATTTTATAACATATTGAAAAGTTCCATTTTAAAATTAATTGAGAAAAAATCATCTATTTGAATCTGCCATGTGCATCAGTTTAGTCTGAAGGAATGAAGGAGCTGAGATGCATTTCAGATTTTTTTTTTTTTTTTTTTTGAGCAACATTTCAGTTTGAGTCCCAAACAAACTCTAAGTTTGCGTGCAGAAAGAATCTTACCAAAACAGGATTTCAATACAAATTGATTTTTAGTAAGTATTATGTGATGCTAGTAACAATTTTATCATCGATATAATTATTATGAATTCAACGAAAATATGTTAAATTAATAAAAGAAAAACTTGGTAAGAGCATTCCCAAAAGACTCTTCAAATTTAAAGAGCAGTTTTGCAAAATAAATAGCATCTTTAAATTTAAAGATTAATATTTTTGACATATTCCAACACGCTATTTGTATTTGGCTCTTTATTTCAAAATTATTGTATGGTTTTTTGGAAATGAGCTAGTCTCCTGTTAGACTGTCTAACAGATCTAGATCCGTTAGACAGATCTAAATATCCTACCCATTTCGCAGACCTAACCCGGACCCGCAAAAAAATAAAAAGAATTAATGTGAAATTACAAACAAGGGCCCCCGCAAAAACAGAAACGCCGCCGTTTTGACGACGTCGTTTTGCTTCGTCGATATCTGTTCTTTGTACTCCGTTTGGTACAAATGATCCGAAATTCTCGAATAGGAACTAGTCGATGTCGGAGAGCGTCACGGTGTCACCGCCGCCTTGATTCTTCTTGGCCTCGGCGGCGAACGACGGCGTTTTGGTGCGCCTACAACTGCACATTGAGGAATGGATTTGTTTGTTGGAGATTCTTATTTTTTGAGAGGCAAACTTGAGGGATTTCTAAATATGATTTGGCATTTTCTTTTTCCAAATGTTTAATCAATGGACAACACCAACGTGAAAGGAAAAATGACGAGGGTTGGTGATGGCTCGTGGAGATGATGCATGTAGTCGATGCGTGTGATTGGATGAAGGAGAGGATAAGGATGAACTTGGATATGGGTTTGTGGTGGCAGTTTAGGGAATACAAGTATTAGTATCAGCTAATACTTTTATGGAAAAATAATAATACATTTTATAAGAAAAACTAATACTTTGCAGGAGCACTACTAAAATACTCTCTAAGAAATTACTAATACTTTTTCGAGAAACTACAAATACTTTTCCGAGGGACAGCTAATAACAACATCGAATGATTCTTTTGTTAAGTTAATTACATTGAATGATTCTTTTGTTAAGTTAATAACAACATTAATAGTTAATACTACCTTAACTAAAGTTAGAAACAAGATCAATTTCAACAAATAAACAAATAAAAATCGAGTCTTTTCCTATGAATTTAAAGTTAGTGAATTATTAATTTAGCATGATTTACCCGAGTTTGGATTAAATAAAAATATTATTTAAATGATGTTATTAATTAATTCACTATTAAATTATTGAGGTTGTACAGGACGATATAAATACTGTTCTTCACTATTCTCCAAAAACACTTAGCTTATTTATCGTAATTCAATAACTTATTTACAATTAAAAATACCATAGTGTCTTTCTTATCTTTTAAGCCTAATAGAAGAGGAAGTAACGTTTGGTTTGTAGCCGTCTTGTTGTGGTGTTTCTTGTGTTTTGGGCGATTCAGACGAGCAAGTTTTCGATCCGACAAGGATAAATCAGATTGTGGTCTTTAGCATGTTGCAGATCTAGAATCATATATATTCTAGGCATTATAAATTTTTCAAAGTTGTAAGCTTTAAGCCAATTTTTTTTTATTAACCTAGATGCTACAAAAAATTTCATAGTTTCATCTTTTATGGTTTTTAACAGATTTGTTTCTGTTTTCTATCGATGTATTGCTAGTTTGGTTGATTAATAAAATTGGTTTTCTTGTCAAAAAGAAAAAAAAAGAAGAAGTGGCCCACACATTGAATGGTGACTGTTGTACAGTAGCTAAAGACTCTCGAACTCATGCGTGATGTCCGATATTTGATTCCCACCTAGCTCTCTCTTCTCCCCTTGAGAATTTATACTAAAAAAAGATAATTGATTTAGATAGATTATTTTTAAGTACCCACTATAGATAGTGGGTACTTTTTTCTACCCATCAACATAAGAAAACTATTTTCTACCCAATTTGACCAAAATGTCCCTCCTTTAATTTTAGGATTTTGAATTTTGAAACTGTGTAAATAATATTTTTCTTGAAAATCGTGTACACTCCCCCCAAATATACACACCCCTATGTACAAAACCGTATATCCATATCGTGTCAACCCCCATGTACATATATATATACATATACATATCGTGTCAACCTCTATGTACATATAGATATACATATTGTGCTCAAATCGTACCATATCATGCCATCTCCAAAAACTAATTAAAAAAATAACATAAAACAATTATTTGAAAAATCTGAAAAATTGTCTATTAATTTTGAAAATTATTTTAATAAAATTTAAAAGTATTTTCAATTTATTAAAAAACGTTAAAAATCCACAAAATTATTTTAAATTCTAAATATTAAAATATAAAAAATAAGATAATTTGTTTTTTAAAAAAAAGGATCGAAGTTGTTTTAAAATCAAAAAGTTACAACAAGTTAAATATGAAATTTATTTAAAAAACAAATTACTCCTTTTCAAAATATTTTCCATTTTTTTAAAATATCTTAAAATTATAAAATAGTAAAAACTCAAAATTATTTTCAAAAAGTTGTTTTTTATACTAAACGATTTTTTAAATCTGAATTTTTTTAAAAAAAAACTAAAATTTGTGTTAAAATCTGATAATAAAGAAAGTATATTTATGTGAGAGAAATATGATTCTACCTATTTTTTGTTTTGTATTCAAGTATAAGAGTATTTGAGTAAAAGAACTATAAACATGGGTAGAAAATTTAGTTTTTTTATCTCACATATTATAAAAGTTTTTGTCCTATCCCAAGCGGGTCTTTCCCACAATTTGCTCTACTTTCCAAAAAAATAAAATTCCGAAACAATAAATTATAAGGTGGAAAGTGTCGTTTTGCATCACATATTGAACTTGATCACATCATCGTATTTACAAATACCGAGAAGTCAAGTTGGCCGTAAGACCAGAAATTTACTAGAGAAGACCGAGGAGCGTGTTATTCACTTTTTCTCAGTATTCTAAAAAGCGCTAGTCGCTAGTGGGACAGCAGACTGGGGCCTAGCGCCTAGGCGGAGCCTGAATGAGGTTAGACAGGACCTGAATGGGGTCAGACGGGGCCTAATCGTAAAAAAACTATAGACAAAAAATGGGGATCTAGCGTCTAGGCAGGAAGTAATCGGGGCTAGGCGGAGATTTTTAGAAGTGTTTTTTCTGTAATGACTGTTCAATTCCAGATTCCTCATGCCTTTTTTTCACAAATGATATTTACTTCCTTTTTTTTTTTTTTGAAAAAGGAATTCACCAATGATAATTTATAATTGCCATACATTCAATTAAAAATTAATTATGTTTACATAATAGATATTAGATACACCGTATTAAATCAAACATAGCAGGCGATTCAAAGGTCTATTGCACTTCTCATCAAAACAGTTTGAAAATTTTCAAATCCCCATTCAAAAAAAAAAAAAAAAAAGTGCAGTCAATTGAGAGATGTCTGTTACACTTCTCATGAAAAAAAGGCAGTTTTTATAAAAGCCACCTAGACTACACAGGTTTCCCGGTGCAGACTGCAGAGGCTACAACCAAAAGTTGTCAAAAAAATCAGTTTCTTTTAACTTGTTCTTTTGTATAGAACAAAACAATAAAGCATAAATCAAAAATATGTCCTCAATTGATAGACTTAGCAGCTTTCCAGACGCCACCCTCTGTCACATTCTCTCTTTTCTCCCGACTAAGCTCTCCGTGGCAACCAGCATTCTTGCAAGAAGATGGAGGTTTCTCTGGACTCGTGTCCCGAACTTAGATTTCAATAGTGAAAATCACAATACAAAGACGAGCTTCCCGCACATCGTCAACAGAGTTATGTAACTACATAAAGTCCACACCATCAATACTTTCCGACTATCTTATTTGCATGATTGTGGCGAGTATGAACTAGAGACATGGTTAGCCACTGCCATTGCGCGCGATGTCCAAAAACTTGATCTTCATCTTTGTTATCATGTTAGGTTGCCTAAATGCCTCTTCACCTGCAATTGTCGATTTGAGGCTCAAGTCTTGTGCAGGCATCCCAATAACTGGCGCCGTATATTTGCCCTGCCTCAAGAAACTTCATCTTTATTCTGTTAATCTTAGGGTTAATGAAACCCTTCCTCGGCTGCTTTCTGGCTGTCCAGTGCTTGAGGAGTTGATGATAGAGATAAGTATAGACCTTGATTTGGTTTGTTATATTATATCTTCACTCACAATAAAACGACTCATCCTCAATTGTCAATTAGTTAGCTACAAATGCTACATATGTAACTACACGGTGAAGATAAATACTCCAGCACTTAGATATCTCCAGCTAGAAGATTGTTTATTCAAGCATGTCTCAATTCGGATGATCGCACCCTTAGTTGAGGCAGACATTTGTATTAACAATTCTAAGTTGATGGGAGAAGACACAGAAGACGACAGTTACACACACTCCGTGTTAGACTTTGTTGATAGTCTCTGTAAAGTGAAGTGCTTAAAGTTCTCAAGTGGACGAATGGCGGTATGTATGTATTCGTACTTTCATCATCTTATTCCGTGATTTTTTATTCTCTCTTTACACTCTCTGATACGAAAGCCGATTTTCATGCAGTTCAATAACACAGCATTTCGAAGTAAATCAATTATAAGGTTCGATAATTTAACTAAACTTGAATTGACTGCTGATTGGCCTTTTCTCACGAAGTTCCTTGAAAGTGCGGACAATCTTGAAGTCCTTATTGTTCGTGAGGTTTGTTGAAGCAATTTAATAAATTTTTTAGCTTTTTATATTTTTTTCGTTCATCAATTGTTTCTTTCTTGATGTCTTCAGGTTGAAGTGCATCTAAAATACTGGATGGAGCCTAAGCAAGTGCCGAAATCCCTATCATCACATCTTAGAAGTGTAAGAATTTATCAAATGTGTCGTACTGAGCCCGAGTTTAAAATGGTGAGATATATTTTGCAGAATGCTAAAGTGTTGAAAAGGATGGAAATATATTCGCAAGACCATGGAATTGTCTAAGTTGCAGTGTATGTTTATTAATTTGGATCTGGGATATTCAAATTGTGGAAAAATCGACGTGACTTGCTTGTTAGCAAATTAAATAAAGTCATTTTTTCCTTACTTGTGCCATTATGTGGTGTTTGAACTGGAAATTAGGTTCATAATGCATTTGTGTAATCTATGATATAAGGTGCTCATAAATCATAATAGATTGGTGTAGCCTGACACCATGAAATATGATGCGTCGGATTATCCATGTTAATTCCTGTTTATTTGATTATTGGAGGCTCTATTCCCTATTATTAACAGAGTTGGTCCTAGATTTCAATGGGTCTGGTGCAGAACTTGATGCGCACCAGAGAATTTCATTGTTCGAGCGTGGATCTGATCGAGGCGTGTCAGATTGCCTTCTATTGAGATTGTTTTAGGGGTTGAATATTTGAGTAATCTTATTAAATTTGCCAGTCTTGATGCTTTATATGGTCAACAAATATTGCACTATTTGAAATGTTATATGATCAAGCCTTAATAATGTTGGTGTGCTTTATATTCACCTTAACCAGTTATGTTGTTCTTTTATTTTGTGATTCTTTGATTTTTATTTGAGGGACCTGCAGAAGTCACTTTCTTTTTGTTAATTTCTGCTTTTGTTATACTGTATGTATTATGGAATGATCAAATGTTGCCTTCTGGTTGCCAAAACAAAGAGGAACAGTTAACATTTTAGAATACAAAGAAGCCTAACAGCCCTTTAATTGTTTAGGATCGAAATCTTCCATTAACTCAGAGAAATGATGGGTCCAAATGTGAACCAAAGGTATGAGGTGAGCATCTATATATAATATAGGGATAATTACAAAAATATCCCTATGGTTTGGGCTGATTACAGAAAAAGACATAGATGTTTCAAAATTACAGAAACATCCCTTAGGTTTGAATTTTAAGGAGGCAAATGTAAAATTTTTATAGATATTAAACGGGGTTTTGAAATGTTTTCTCTTCTGAAGGGTAAAATGTAAGATAAAATTAAACCTATTGATTTTCAAAAATCTTTGGATCTTCTTGTAATTAGCCCTAGCCTCAAGGACTTTTTTGTAATTGTCCCTATAATATATCTGATACCAAAAAGATGGAAACATAATAAAAGAATAGAAAGACAAATTGAAATGGCCGTCTTCCTGTAAAATTTGAAATATTATAAGCAACTAGTAATCCGAAGGCTGGTAACAATCGATGGGATGCAATACAATAATTTTTAGGATAATTACGGAAAAAATCCCTCTGAGTTGATCACAAACAAAAAAAAAACCTAAATTTTTTTGAAAATTATAAAAACACCTCGAGGTTTTATTCCGCTTACATTTATCGCTTCATAAGAAAAAAAAACATTCCAAAACTCTCCCTAATATTACAATTACCCCCTTAAGTTTAAGACACAATAAAACATGTGGGGTCTTTTTGTAATTTGGAACATTTTTTTTTAGTTAGCTCTAGAGCTGTCAATTTGTTCGGGTCAGGCCAGTCCGATGCTAGCCCGTCGGGCCAAGTGGAAAAATTGGATTGGGTTGGCCCGACCCGGAATTTCTTCGAGCCGCTATTTTTGGGAGCCGAACCCAGCCCGTGTATTAAATATACACTTGATTTGCTTTGCGCCAATTGGGCTGACCCGGTGTTTCGGGCCTAATGGACCGAGCTAAATAGGTCCGGCTCTTTTAGGGCTTGCAAAATTATAGCTTAGTCTGACATTATTACCAGTTCGATCGGGCTAGTCGATCGGCCCAGCCCATCTGGCCGGACTTCTTTTGACAATTCTAGTTAGCTCCAACGCCGGGGGTCTTTTGTAATTATCCCTACTTTTTACTTTTTATCACATATTTAATTGGGTAAATAAATGACAATTAAGCTATTGATAATTAAACTACTAAACTTTATTATTTTGTATACAATATTCTATTGCACTCTCATGAAAAAAGTTCCAAATTTTTTTTCCCGTCGTTCCTAAAAGTTAAGAGAAAATTTGCGGTCAATCTAGAAATGGCAATGGGGTGAGGTGGACGAAGTACTTGAAGACATTGACCCGCACCGTGCTTAGAATGAGACGGAGCGAGTCGACCATTTTGCTCTATTATAAATTAAATTAAATGTAAAAAATAAAAAACTTATTTATAGTATATTTATAAAATAATTTTTTACAAAAGTTGTCATTATTGATTTATAAATGTTAAATATAATATAAAAATACATAAAAATTCTATTATAATATGTATTGAAATATATTTAAAAAAATAAAAAATTAGGCAGGATAAGGCGGGTGTCCGCGAGGCGGAATAAATACATAGACATGTCCTGCCCCACAACAAGTCACAAGACGGGGATAACCCGAATGGGTCGGGCAGAGACAGGGCGGATCGAAATTGTCCCTGATCGGGTGTCTGTTGCACTTCTCATGAAAAGTGTCCAGTTTCTATAATGCTACATACACTGGAACCCAGTAACGTATTAAATACATGAGATGACTTTTCAACAGTAAAACATTAAATAAATTAAATTAAGAACGAATTCGAAAGGTTGAGCACACCATCTCAACAAATTAACCCTAGAAGTCGAGTGGCCGTCGGAGGAGAAATTGACCGACGAGAAAACTATAAAATCTTCACGTAGTAGCTGGTAAGTTCTTGTGCCTTTCTCCCCCCATTTTACCCCCCATTGGTAAACTATAAATTACAGAGGATTCTTGTTTAACCAAGTGATATTCAAACGTGATTTATTTTTTAGTTTTTCCTAATTCCAGTTTACCAATTAACCGCCTGATTATCTTTCGGAGTAGTATTCAGTTCTTCATCACCAAACAAAAACCCTATTTTCCCCTGTGTTATGGAGATAGCAAAACAACATTCAAGGAAAAATCGCCAGAAGCAAAATATGCCCTCAGTTGACAGACTTAGTAGTTTGCCAGACGGCATCCTCTGTCATATTCTCTCTTTTCTCCCAACTAAGCTCTCTGTGGCAACCAGCATTCTAGCTAAAAGATGGAGGTTTATTTGGGCTCATGTCCCCAATTTAGATTTCAATGGGGAGGATTTCAATGGGGAGAATCATGGTAGAGGGACGAGTTTTTCAAACATCATCAACAGGATTATGTTTCTACATAAAGTGCAAAACTTAACTACTTTTCGACTCTATTACAAGGATATTAATATCAGCGATTATGAATTTGAGACATGGGTTGCGTTTGCCATGGCACGCAATGTCCAAAATCTTGACATACGTCTTAATTATCAGCTTATGTTGCCTCAATGCCTCTTCACCTCCAATACCCTTGTTGATTTGAGACTCATTGAATGCATGGGCATCCCCTCTAGTAGCACCTTATCTTTGCCTAGTCTCAAGAAGCTTGAATGTCAAGTTAGTGAAGCCCTTCCCCACTTGCTTTCTTGTTGTCCAGTGCTTGAGGAGTTGATCATCGATGATGTAGGTATCATCGATGGAAAATTGGATTGCTTGAATATATCTTCACTCACATTAAAAAGGCTTACGGTTTATTTTTCGTTTGATAGTGATATATTTTATTACCTTGTCTTTGAGGTGAAGATAAATGCTCCCGCACTTAGATATCTCAATCTACAAGATAGTGTATCCACTCATATCTCAGCTCAGATGCTAACCTATTTAATAGAAGCAGACTTCCTTTTTAATTATTGTAGGGCTGAAGGAGAAGACGACTATTTTAAATCTGTGGTAAAATTTATTGATAGTCTTTGTAACGTGAAGTGCCTAAAACTGTCTAGTGATCTGGAGGTATGTTTTTAAACTTTTATCGCAACATTCTATATTTTCTTATCGCTGCTGTTAGTGATTGGGAACCCCTGTCAATTTTATCCTGTTACTCACATTTGATGTTATATTCTCTACATCTCTGGTATGAAGCTTGTCACTATGAAGCTTGAAAGTGACAGAAGACGTGCTGATCATATTAACAGAGCATTTGCTGATCAAAGTATATCTATTAGAAGATTTAATAGTTTAACCAAACTCGAATTGGCTGCTGATTGGTTTTTTCTCGCAAAATTTCTTGAAAGTGCTGATAATCTTGAAGTACTCATTATCCTTAAGGTTTGTTGATGCAATAAAATAGTTTTTAGCTTTTCTGTTTTTTCCTTGATCAACAGCTTCTTTCTTCTACACTCTTGTGGGTGTTGTCATCTTGTTTCCTAAACTCGTCGTTCATCATCAGGTTCGTGGATCTATGAAAAATTGGGTGGAGCCTAAACAAGTGCCAACATATTTATTATCACATCTAAGAAGTGTTAGAATTGATATGTTCGAGGGTATGGAGAATGAGTTTAGCATGGTAAGATACCTTTTGTGGAATGCTAAAGTCCTCAAAAGGATGGAAATACATTCCCCAAATCGTGAGTTTGATGTTGAAGGTAAATTTGAGGCGCTCCAGAGAATTTCATTGTTTCAACGAGGATCTGCATGTGAGCTTGCCTTCTACTGAGACTGTGTTTGGAGGTTGAATTGTTATGTGAAGAGATTATGTTGTCTTCTATAGTCAATAGACAATGTTCCTTGAGATGTGTTTTGTGTAATCAAGTATTAATCTGGCTTGCTTTATTTTTACCTTTTCTGTACAAAAATAAGTTAGCTAGTTGTATGTTTTTGGATTATCGCTATATTCAAAATTTGTTTTCATATTATCAGTGGTGATACACGAGAAATTATGGTATTTTGTTACTAATAATGTTAGTTAGTTATTGAAAATGGTCATATAAATATTGTTTTTCGTAATTGTCATCTAAAATACTTTTTAGCATATTTATAATTATTCAGCAAATTTTTTACTATAGATATAGCACTTCCGTGAAGTGTATTTCTTAACTTTTGAAGAAAAATGAACTGAACAAAAAAGGGAAGGAAGTGAATCATACAAAGAATTTTATATAGAATCTTGATAGGAAAACAATCGACTTCAAGAAGAAATATTACTTGTAAATACTTTTTACAGGTAAATTGGGGAAAATGAAATTTGAGTAGTGAAAGTGGCATGTATAAAAAATTGAATTTGCATATAGCACTAGAAATAAATCCATTGAATCTTTGTCACTTCTTTACTTCGAAAATGATCCAAGTTCAAATAAAGACTGTCCAAGTTCAAATCTTGTTGTCGCAATATTCTTTTTAATTATCACGTTTAATTTTTTCAAGGCACTAAACTTAAAATAACTCAAATTGATATGGCAAAAAATTAAAAAATCATTAAACAGTTGTATATTAATTGTTATTGAACAACTTGATAATACTGACTTGATTAATAATTTTGCTGCCAAAACTGTTCAACGAGTTGCATTGGAATTATTATTTTGATTTTTAAACATGGATACCTATTATTTCTTTTTTTTTTTCGAAACGATAGGAAATTTATATAAAACTCAACCGAGAAACAAAACATACAACGATCGGAGTCAACTGACTCGAGTTCCAACTTGGCAACATTACAACCAAATAGGGAATTGACAAACTCAATTCAAACAAAAGCACTAGTAAACATAAAGTCTACCAAATAACCAAACACTAATGAGAAACAACAAAAGAGCAGGAGTCAAAGAGGTGACAGAAGAGGAGTATATCCATGAAAACTTGCTGTAACTCATTTCCAAGAGGAGAATGCGAATTGAGGTGTCGGGTCACCATTATCTCCTCTTCTGAAACCACTTTTATCTGCTTGAGGGCCAAAGAATCTGCAATAAGCTGGGACTGTCTGATTGTCACTAGAATAGCTTCCACTGGATTAGATAAATCATCCCTAGTTGCTACCCAAGTTCTAATCGTCCTGCCTGTTGCATCAGTAAAAATTCCCCCAATTTTCCAAACACCATTTTCCAAGAGAGATGCACTGACTTTAACAATAACAAGTCCTACATCTACCTTATCAAACCTGGTTGTCATCTTTCTAATTTCAGACCCACAAAAATCATTACCTTGAGCATAGTGAAATTCATGCCATTCCTGTAAAGCTCTACCAATAGTGTCCCTCTCGTCCACAAGCTTCTTTTGAAAAACCCAGAGGTCACGGGTTTTCCAGAGCCACCACAAAAGATAAGCCGACAGCTGCACCCTCTGATCATTAACAGCACCCTTCTCCAGGCCACAGATTTTATTCCACCACCAAAAGAAAGAGTCTGTATCCTCATCCAAGCCGTCCCACCTAACTTTCAAGGATCTACACACCGTACTAATGAACGCTCTTTTTTTTTGTTTCGCTTAAAAAACACAAGTCCGGGAGGAGGAGTCTTAGGGACTCCTTCAACTGGGGAATTGTAGAGGGCCCTCCCAGACCTCTACAGTTCCACCAAGTAACTCTCATTGATAACTTTGGGGCCACTCTAGGCTGGCTACCCCCACCTTATTTTCCATTTTTTCTTCCAAAATCAAATTATCAAGCTTGCTTCTTTTCGTGTCATTTGGAGTATGTGAATCTTCTTCATTAGCAAGGCTTAGGCTTCTTCATTAGCCAGTTTAGATTGAGGCACATTTTCTTTCCCCTATTTCTTTCGGTATCTTCTAGTGGGTTCCTGATTTCCCACGGTATTGGCCCTCTGGTGACCTGCTTCAATCTCTTTCAAGGGAGTTCTGGCCTTACTCATCTGCTGAAGCACATTATCCATATCCAGATCTAAATCTTCAGTTAAAATCTGTTGATATAAACTAGTGTTGTACTCCTCAATAATCATAGCATTTCCTTCCATGGATTCATCAGCAAATGCACCAACCTCATTTTTACTCTCCATATCCCTCAACAGGTGTGTATTAGTCCCCGCCTTTGCTGATTTCGTTTCACCCCCGACATTAAGCTGATTATTTTTATTTGAAGGGTAAAGAGGTTGTTCATCATGTTGACCCTGCTGCAAAGATGGTTCCAGTTGCTCCACATGGTTCCTCTGCTCATTGCCAGTAAAGCCCTTTGAATTTGAGGGAATTAAACTCTTATCCACCCCAGATCCCTGTCCTGTGTGATTCTCCTCCGTTTTGCCCGCTTTTCAACTATAATAGAATTGTATTATATATCACACATTCTTTTTTAATTTTATGTTGTTGCCTCTAAGTTTGTATAGAAAAAAAAGGGATCAATTTTAAAATCCGACTCAGGTCAAAAAAAATTGATAAAATGGGCCCTGCATACATTTAACATTTCATACATTATTATTTAGGGTAAATTGCAATTTTACTTCTGTGACTATAGGGATTGACAAATGTAGTTATGCATAACACGATTTGCAAAAAATACATGTGATTTTCAAAATATTTTGACTTTATGGCCTTTGATTGTTGGAAATTAAAAAATTTGCCTGAAAAACAAGTTTTCCATATTCTCGGACAAACTTTCTGATATAGGAATCAATTTCGCTTGTGTGGACATTTGAATAAGTTTTTACTTTTTTGAGCTTTTGTCTCAATCAACACAGTAAATCACTAGGAAGATGCTTACATAAGCAAAATCTACTTTCATGTCAGCAGGTTTAGCCTGAAATGTGGGACATATTTTTTTGACAAATTCTCTAATTTTTCTGCGGTCAAAGAACTGGAATCTAGAATTTTTTCTAAATTACCAGATTTTTTACAAATCGTGACTTATTAACAGACTATATATTTATATAAACATTTAATATGTCTATATAAATACCAAAAACCAAATGTTATGAAAAATTAAAAGTAAAAATAATTTAATACATTTTGGTTTATAATATAAAATAATTAATAAAAACAATACAATAATTAGTTTCTTATATATATATATATATATATATATATATTACTTTTTTTTGCTAAGTACATGAGTACTGAAGTAGTGAAGTGAGAAAAAGAGTCCAAAAGATAAGTGAGACAATCACACTAGAATGGGGTAAAATGACATATAAAAAAGAGTGAAAGGGTAATCTTAAAATATTAACATAACTAAATTTGGGAACGAATTCCATCTCCACAAATTAACCCTAGATCAAGTCGAGTGTTCACACAGGGAAATTGATCGACCAGTAGAACTACAAAAGTTGGTAAATTCTCGTGTCTTTTTCCCCGTTTGCCCCCCTTTTGCTTCTGGATTAATTGAAAAGTCTAATGCAAATAAACCCTCTTAAATCACACAGATTCTCGTCTAAAAGCGACAATCAAGCGTATTTTGTTATGGGAAGACAAACCAAATAAGTAGAAAGCGCCATAAGCTTTCGGATGGGAAGAAATTGATAGGCTCAGCGCTTGCGACGCAATAATCATGTCACATTCTATCATTCCTCCCAACTAAAATCTCCGTAAAAACCAGCGTTTTTGCTAGAAGATGGAGGTTTCGTGGGCTCATGTCCCTAATATACATTTCGAAAGCGGCGGGTATCATAATACAAAGCTCAATAACGGTAAGAGCTTTTCGGACATCATCTACGAGTCATGTTGTTTTATAAAGTGCAAAATATGAATGATTTTCGCCTCTTTATACTCAACATCACTGCCGAGTACCAACTTGAGACATGTATTTCCACCGCCATTATTCGCAATGTCAAAAATATTTATCTTCATCTTCAAAATCAAGTTAGATTGCCTCGTGCATCTTCACCTACAAAACCCTCTTGGGAATTGAGGCTCCGGATTCGTGATGACATCATCCTCATGAGTGGCGCAATATGTTTGCACGCCTTGCTTTTTATCTTTTCATGGTTAAGTATGAGTCCTGATAAATCCTCAGGCACCGCTTTCTGGTTGTCATGTGCTTGAGGAGTTGACCGTCTTGAGAATCAAGATGGATCCATTGGTTTGTTGTTGCATATCTTCATCCACACTAAATAGGCTCGACCTCCATTCAGATTTCGATAATGATGGATCTTACACCGACACCTACATGGTGAAGATAGATACTCCCGCACTTAGATATCTTCGGTTATGGGATTCTATATCCAAATATATCTCATTTGGGTCGCTAACATCCTTAATTGAAGCAGACGTTCATATTCGAATTATGCACGGGTAGCGGGGATGTTAACTTTATCGTGGTTCTGTTTAGAGTTTGTTGGTAGATTGTATAAGGTGAAGTCTCTAACATTATCAACGGGTTTTGATGGAGGTAAGTGTTTGACACTTTTTTTTTTTTTGTTTTTGTAGTTGGAATTCCCTGTCAATTCTAATTTGATATGAAGGCTTATTTCTTGCGGGTTCCCGACTACGCATTCTCTGTTTTTGATCGTAAAGTTTCATAACTTAACCGAACTCGAATTGATGTCGATTGGCGTTTTATCTCAAAATTTCTTGAAAATGCCGATAATCTTGAAGTCCTTATAATCCGTATGGTATGCTTTCTCATATTTTTCGTTTTCACTTCACCAATGATTTTTCCCCTCTTCCTAGTTTCATATCAATGAGGGGGCTTTTTTGCTTTTGACTTTTTTTTTTTTATCATCGAGTTAATGAAGATTTAAAATGCTTTGGATGGATCCCCATCTAGTGCCCACATGCCTATTATCACTTCTTAAAATGGTCGAATTGATCAATTGGGGTGTACTGAGCAAGAGTTTAACATGGTAAGATATCTTTTGAGGAATGCTAAAATTTTGAAGACGATGGAAATTCATTCCAAAAGCCATGAATTGATTTGAAGGGAACATTGGATGCTCTGAAGAGGATTTCAAAGTTTCGGCGAGGATGTGAGCTTGCCTTCCATTGAGATTGTTTGGGGTTCGATCATCCAGGATCTAAGTTATTTTTCTTGGATGTCTCAGATTCAACAACCAAATGTTACTTCAAAATGTTTTATGCCATCATGCTTTCATTTGTGGCTTGCTTTTATACTTGATTGTTTTGTGCAAAGTTATTCTAGCTAGTTTTTATAGCCTTCTTGTTCACTATTTTTGATTTCTTTTGCTTGACCTGCGCAAAACAATGCACTCTCTTTTTTACTTGCTAGTTTTGTTTTAGAACCTTCGCTGAGTTCTTCGGGTTTTTTCTTATTTACGGTATAAAGTGTTGGGTGCATTAGCAACTTCATTAGTTAACGATCACGTTTCTTGGTCACGTAATTCACATGACCGATACACGTGTCATCACATCATTCGGTAGTTTGAATCAAGGGTTTATAAATACATGTACATGTATTCTTCTTTCTTCTTCGATTTTTTGGTGAAATAAAACTCTCGGATATTTTCTCTCAACTTAGATAGATAAAAATGGAGTTCCAGGCTTGATTTCTACATGGTACCAGAGCAGTGTTCGAATTAATGGCTAGACCACCTAGATTGATCAACAACGCCATAGATGAAGAAGGCACTTCAAGACGGTGTCGACAGATACCAAGGACCTTGATCCTCTTGCGCTCCACGGATCGATCATCCTGGCATGGTGCTTGTAACTACTCCTCTCAATGGATCGAATTATCTTCACTGGAGCCGAGCAATGCGATTGGCGTTGGGAGCAAAATCTAAGCTAGATTTCATCTATGGAAAAGTGATTGTACCTGAACCTGAAACAGAGGCATACGCATAGTACCAAAAGGTCGATTGTATGGTGATCTCGTGGCTGCTAAATGCGATTTCCAAGGATATTGTAGAGACATTCATGTATGTGAAAAGTTCCAAACAATCGTGGGATGAGTTGGCGGAAAGGTACGGGAAAAATGGACCTTTGAAATATCAATTACAAAAGGAGATAGCAACTTTTTCGCAAGGTACATCTATCATGATCGCTTATTTCACTAAATTGAAATGTCTGTGGGATGAATATGCATGTATTGTTCAAATTCCTGAATGTGTTTGTGGTGCGGGAAGAGCTATATGTGGTAATGATATGGAGATTAAGCTGCTACAATTTCTTATGGGATTAAATGAAAGCTTTGAACCTGTGAAGAATCATATATTGCTCATGGATCCCTTGCCTACAGTGAATAAAGCCTATTCTATGATATTGAAAGTGGAAAAACAAAAGGTAGTGCATAACAAGTTATTGGATCCGCTTGATACTACTGGTATGCTGGTGCGTGGAGGTGGAAACAGATCCATACCTGGACAAGGAGGATCTACTTATGGAAGGGGATTGACTAGAGGTGGGGGAAATCCTCAAATGTATGGGAGAGGAAGAGGTCAGCAGAGAAGGAGCAAGGAAGAAAATGCAAAGTTGTTGTGTGATCATTGTGGTTTTAATGGCCATGAGATGAAGGATTGCTTCAAGCTTAATGGATATCCAGACTGGTACAAGGAATTAAAGGAGCAAAGGACTGGTCAATCGATCAATATGGTTGAAGGAAATACTGAACACACGTTCAATGCAACTGGAGAATATGAAACTAAGAAAGGAGCAGATCTGCCTGATTTTGCAACTATGATCCAGAAGGAAGTGGCAAAATATTTGGGAGGACAAGGCACCACAACCTCAGGAGACATACACACCTTTTCACACTATGCAGATTATTCAGGTACAGATCTTAATACTCATTTTGCATTGTCATTGTTGAGCACAATTGACAAGGAGAGCTGGATAGTAGATATTGGAGCTAGTAGACACATATGCTCGTTTCCCCGAGATGATTAACGAGATCGCTTCTCATGCCTCAACCTGTGAATGTGCATCCGCCGATGGCACAAGTGTGTCGCTGACACACACCGGTGATGTGAAACTATCCTCTCGAGTTAACACTCACAGATGTTCTTATTGTTCCTGCTTCAAATATAATCTGTTATCGATCGACCAACTCTTGGAAGGAAATGAATATGAATGTTTTTTCACAACACAAATGTCAAAGGACCTTAGGGGTGGTACAAAGAAGGCAGAGGGAAGGCCATGGCCGGCCTTTATATTTTTAAAGGAGGATTTGGCTTGTTCTTGCAAAGCAGTGGTGATGACACGAGACTTGAAGATTTGGCACGGAGAGGTTGGGCCACACTTCCTTGAGTTGTTTAGAGCATATTACTTTTCTTAAGCCGTTTTGTAATAAAGGTGTTAAGGAAGTATGTGATACTTGCCATGAGGCAAAACAATGTAGACAGTCCTTCCCACTTAGTTCAATACAAACTAAGCAAGCTTTTGATCTGTTGCATGTGGACATATGGGGTCCTTATAATGAGCCTTCAATCACAAATACTGCTTATATGCTCACCATAGTTGATGATTATACCAGGGCTACATGGATCTATCTAATGAAATTTAAGTCAGAGGTGCCTAAATTTCTGAAACAATTTGTTGAGATTGTTAAGACACAATTTAATGCATCTGTGAAGGCAATAAGAAGTGATAATGGAGCTGAGTTTCTTGGTGCTGAAACTCAGAGTCTGTTAGCAGATAAAAGAATTCTTCATCAAAGGTCATGTCCGTATACTCCACAACAAAATGGTGTTGTGGAGAGAAAACATAGACATATCCTGGAGATAGCTAGATCACTGATGTTTCAGTCCAAGGTGCCTAAGAAATTTTGGCCTTTTACTCTATTGACTGCAGTTCACATTTTAAACTCTTTGCCAAGTGCACTTTTGAGTTGGAAATCTCCTTATAAACTGGTGCATAATGAGATGCCTAAATATGGAAGGTTTAAAGTGTTTGGTTGTCTGTGTTATGCCTCCAAGGTTGGGCCACCTAAAGGGAAGTTTGATCCTAGAGCATCTGCATGTGTATTTTTGGGTTACATCACAGGCATCAAAGGGTATAGACTTTATAATATGAAGACCAAAGAGGTTTTTGCATCCAGAGATGTTGTCTTTTATGAATCTGAATTTCCATTTCACTCACTTAATACTGCAGCTGTTGAGGTCCCTTTGCCTATACAACTTTCAGATTATGATGATGATAGTGGTTCTACACCAAATCAGCAGCTATGTGTGAATGATACTCCAGTCTCAGACTCATCACATGTTACACCTCTTGGCAGAGGACATAGAGTCAAACACAAACCAAGGTGGTTGGCAGATTATGTGACTAATTCTATTTCTCACATGCAGCCTTTCCATGTGGCCCCAGCTGTGAAGCATCCAAATGCATATAATCTGAATTGTTTTCCTTATGCTCCCCGTTAGCTTTCTTTCATCAACTTATTCAAATTTTTGGCTCAAATCACCGATTAAAAATGAACCTACTTCATATCATGAAGCTGCCAAGAATAATGCTTGGGTGGATGCAATGAATAAGGAGATCTTGGCTTTGGAGGAGAATGAAACCTGGGAACTGACACCTTTACCACCTGGAAAAAGTGCCATTGGCTCAAAGTGGGTTTACAAGATAAAGAGGCATCCTGATGGTAGTATTGATCGGTTAAAGGCGCGCCTTGTTGCAAAGGGATATTTACAGGTTGAGGGAATTGATTTCATGGAAAGTTTCTCACCGGTTGCTAAACTTGTCTCTGTTCGAATGATAATTGCCTTGGCTACTCAACACAACTGGAGTTTGCATCATATAGATATCAACAACGCATTTTTACACGGGTATCTTGATGAAGAAGTATACATGTTGCCCCCGGAGGGATATTTTAAAGCAAATCAAGGAGAGGTTTGTCTTCTTAAAAGGAGCCTTTATGGATTAAAACAGGCGTCACGCCAATGGAACTTAGAGTTCTCCCGAGGAAGTTGGTGGAGTTTGGATTTGTTCACCAACACATGATAACCGCTTATTCACTAAGCATGATGCTCGAGAATTTTTGGCTCTTATTATCTATGTGGATAATGTCTTAATTACTGGAACTTCAGAGGAACATATTCAGGGATTGAAAGATTATCTTAACAAAAGTTATTTACCATTAAAGATCCGGGAATGCAAAATATTTTCTTGGATTGAGATCTTACGTAGGGGAAAGGGACACATTTGTGTCAACGAAAATATATCTTGGATTTGCTCATGGATGCGGGACTTATGGGTAGTAAGCCTGCAAACATCTACTCTTTCCTTCAGGGCTATAATATCACATCACAAGATGGTCCACTTTTGACGGATGTAGGCAAATTTCGACGGTTAGTAGGGCGACTTCTCTACTTGAATCTGTCTCGATCAGATATATCTTATGGTGTACAGCAGTTGAGTCAATTTGTGCACGCTCCTACTCAATCACATTGGGATGTGGCCGTGCATCTCATTCGTTACCTGAAGGGTACTGCAGCTTTAGGTCTTTTTTACCCAGTTGGGGAATCTAGTCAATTTGAAGCGTTCTGTGATGCCGACTGGGGCACTTGTTTGCTTACTCGAAGATCACTTACGGGGTATTGTATCTTCTTTGGTCGATCTTTAGTGTCTTGGAAGACCAAAAAGCAGAAGACGGTCTCTAAATCTTCGGCGGAAGCGGAGTATCGATCCATGGCAGCTACGGTGTGTGAGCTCCAGTGGTTGGTTAACTTGAGTAGAGATCTCCAGATTCCTGTTGCATTACCTATCTCACTGAGGTGTGACAACAAAGCAGCTCTCCATATCACAGCGAACCCTGTTTTCCACGAGCGGACAAAGCATCTCGACATTGATTGCCATATCGTGCGTAATCAATACAAAGTCGGAATGATCTTGCCTCAAAGATATTTCTACCCTCCAACAAAATTCCGATCATGTTCACTAAATCACTTGGAGGACCTGCATTTCGGAATTTTTTGATCAAGTTGGGAATGTGTTCTTTCTCCTACATTCCAACTTGAAGGGGGGGTGTTGAGTTGCTGGGTTTTTTTTCTGTTATTTCTGGTATAAAGTGTTGGGTGCAGATTAGCAACTTCATTAGTTAACTGATCACGTTTCTTGGTCACGTAATTCACATGACTGATACACGTGTCATCACATCATTCGGTAGTTTGAATCTGGCGGGTTTATAAATACATGTACATGTATTCTTCTTTCTTCAGATTTTTGGTGAAATAAAACTCTCAGATATTTTCTCTCAACTTAGATAGATAAAAATTAGGGATGGCAACGGGGCGGGTTTGGGGCGGGTTTGGCCAAACCCGAGACCCGCCCGCTGGAGAAGTAAGACCCGGGACCGCCCCGCCCGCCCCGCCTCAAGACCCGCCCGCCCCCGCCCGCCTCAAAACCAGCAAGTGTCTGGGTCAGACCCGCTTAGACCCGCCAAATATATTTTTTAAATTATAATAATTTATATTTTTCTATTTATGGCCAAATTTTCAAAAGTAATCAAATGCCAATAGATTAAAAAATAAATAAATATAATTATGCAACTTATTATAACTATTTTTTTTAGAATTGGCTCTATTAAGATTTTTTTAAAAACAAATACTATTAGTATACTACATAGTACTCAACTAATACTTAAAATAAATATTCAAAGTAGAATATTACAAGAATTATATTAGTAAATTAAACTTTAAAAGTAGATAATATTATAATAGTACTCAACTAATATTTTTAAACATATAACACTCAAATTTAAAAGTAAATAATGCAAAAATATTTTAATATATATTTAAAAATTTAATAAAAATTAACATGTGGGGCGGGTCCGGGCGGGTCCTATAGGACCCGGGACCCGCCCCGGACCCGGGTGGGTTTTGCAACCTTAGACCCGAGACCCGCCCCGGGACCCATTTATCCGGGTCTAGACCCGCCCCATCGGGGCGGGTTTAAAACCCGCCCCATTGCCATCCCTAATAAAAATGGAGTTCCAGGCTTGATTTCTACACCTTCTTCCTTGAAAAAGTGATTAGTAACTCTGGTTGGGATGAAGTTTAAGGAGAGGTAATGGGCTGAAGGGAGACAATGTCATTTTGTAAATGTACAAGTTGAAACTCTTTTACAGAGTATATGTGTGTAAATTACTTGCCCACCAAATGATCCTTTAGTTTGCAGTGAGAATGCCATCTAGTTTGGAAATTTGCGGGTAATTTTATGCGTAAAATATTTCTGTTAATCTATGGTGAAACAGGACAAAATTGTGGTATTTACTGTAATAACTTTAGTCGCATTGTGACAAACAAACTAAATGGTTATGTATTATTATTGAA
Organism: Rehmannia glutinosa; assembly: GCA_016081115.2. Classification (NCBI taxonomy): domain Eukaryota; kingdom Viridiplantae; phylum Streptophyta; class Magnoliopsida; order Lamiales; family Orobanchaceae; genus Rehmannia; species Rehmannia glutinosa. The sequence goes on along the minus strand of JABTTQ020001144.1, from coordinate 426,647 downwards.
AATATTGTTGATCGTGTGCCTTGAGACATTAAAGCTTCGTTCTTCATATTTCAATCATTATATAGGCAAGTATCTTACTTGGTTATTGTCCTAAAGAAAAGACGTAGCTAATCACTAGTAAAATCAAGTGTTATGGAATTATATAAGTAAAAATAATTCAATTCTTTCTATGTGTAATATGGAATAATTTAAAATAATAATAATAATAATAATAATAATAATAATAATAATATTAATTAATTCTTCAATACAGATTGATTTTTGTAAATAATATTTGAAATTCTAGTAATAATTCTTTTTAGCATTGATAGAACTTATATGAGTCAAAATATGTTTCATAGAAATCGTAGTTTTTTTAAAAATGTATTATCTAATAATAAAATCACATACTATAAATTTTAGTAATAACTATGTTAATAAAAAATAGTAATTCGATTTTGAATAAAAAAAATATTTTTTAATAATTATAGTATTAAGTGTTAAAATGATACTTAAAATTATATAAAATATAAGTATTCTTATTATAGAATGAGAGTAGGGTAAAGCGAGACAAATTAAAATGTAAGGGGTAAATTGAGAAAATACGAGTACAAGGGGAAGGGGATAAGCTAAATGAGAGTACAAAATGAGACAATTGAGATTACAGGGGGTAAATTAAGAATTAACAAAAATATATGGGGTAAAGTGGAATTTACCCTTATTTTTCATTTAGTATATTGTTGATAATTTATGTAATAAAATACTTATAAACAATTTTTGAAGATTAAAATAATAAAATAATAGACATTTGGGAACGAACTCCCATAATCCCATTTACATTGGGGAATTTGAATCATCATCTCCACACATTAACCCTAGAAGTCGAGTGAACGTCGGACAAGAAATTGAGCGGCGAGTGAACTACAAAATTTCCAGTAGTGGCTGGTAAGTTCTCGTGATTTTTCACCGTTTGCGCTTTTTTTCAACTTCGATTTAATGAACGCCACTGTTAAATTACACAGTATTCTTGTTCAAATGGTCGACAATCATGCTCTTGTGGAAAAACCCATTTCGTGAACCCAAAAAACCATTTTGATTTTCCATTCTGTTATGGAGAGACCAAGACCATCAAGGGGAAAGTACAAGAAGCAAATTGTGCCCTCAATTGATAGGCTCAGCGACTTGCCTGACCCTATTCTCTGTCACATTCTCTCTTTTCTCCCAACTAAGATTTCTGTGGCAACCAACATTTTAGCTAGAAGATGGAGGTTTCTATGGGCTCATGTCCCCAATTTATATTTCTCTAGTTACGATTTTGAAGGTGAAAATGATGATTCAGAGACGAGCATTTCAGACATCATCCACAGGGTTATGTCACTATATAAAGCAAAAAACATGAATACTTTTCGCCTCCGAGACATACACTGCAACAAGTATCAACTTAAGACATGGGTTACCATTGCCATTGAGCGCAATGTCCAAAATATTGATCTTTACCGTACAGTTATGTTGCCTCGATGCCTCTTCACCTGCAAAACCCTTGTCGATTTGAGGCTTCATAGTTGTGAAGGTATCCCCTCTACCGGCACCATATCTTTGCCTAGCCTCAAGAAGCTTCATCTTTCTTTGGTTCATTACCAAGATGATGACGCCCTTCCTCACGTGCTTTCTGGCTGTCCAGTGCTTGAGGAGTTACTCATCAAGGGAATTAATGATCAAGTTTTGCGCTACTGTAATATATTTTCACCCACAATAAAAAGGCTTACGATCGATATTAAATATGATAGTTACGACGATTATGACAACCCTGATTGTGGGGTGAAGATAAATACCCCTGCACTTAGATATCTTCAGGTACATGATTGTCCTTACGAGTATATCTCACTTTCGCCGATGACCTCCTTAGTTGAAGCAGACATCCGTATTCTCAAATTTAAAGAAGAAGGTTATTATATACGCAATGTGGTAAAGTTTCTTGATTGTCTGTCTAACGTGAAGTGCCTAAAAATATCAGGTGATTTTAATGAGGGTGAGGTATGTATTCGATCTTTTGTTATGGTTTCAATTTTAGTCACCTTTGTTCTTATACGCTGTCCGTAATTTTAAAGCTGATTTCTTTGCAGTTTATTGACATTGCTGTTGCCGGTTCAGTTTTAAGATTTGATGATTTAATCAAACTCCAAGTGGTTGCTGATTGGCGTTTTCTCATAAAATTCCTTGAAAGTACTAATAATCTTGAAGTCCTTATTGTGAGTGAGGTTTATTGATGCTAAAAATGTCTTTAGTTTATCTCTTTTTTCTTCCAACAATAGCTTCTTTCTTGTTTTCATCAGGTTGATGTAGATCCGACACACTGGATGGAGCCCGAACAAGTGCCTACATGCCTATTATCACATCTTAAAATCGTAAGAGTTGATCTATTTGAGTGTATAGAACGAGAGTATAACATGGTGAGATATCTTTTGAGGAATGCTGAAGTACTTGAGAGGATGGAAATATATTTCATGTGTGGTACTGGTAAGAAGGCAAAATTTGATGCAGTCAATATAATTTCATTGTTTCAGCGAGGATCTGAGGCATGTCAGCTTGTCTTCCAGTGAGATTGTTTGGGGTTGGATCATCCAGGAACTAAGTTATTTTTCTTGGTGTCTATATCCAACAACCAAATGTTACTTCAAAATTGTTTTATCTGTGGCTTGCTTTTATACCGAATGTTTTATGCAAAATTATCTAGTTTTGTAGCCTTGTTGTTCACTAATTTTGATTTCTTTTGCTTGACCTGCAAAATAGTTAGTGTTTTTACTTGCTAGTTTTGTTACAGAACCTTCTTCCTTGAAAAAGCGATTAGTAACTGTGGCTGGGTTGAAGTTTAAATTGGGGACTAATGAAAAATTTAGGGATAATTTCACTTTTGGTACCCAAACTTTATCACCTTTTTGCTTTTAGTACCTATTGTTCCAACTTAATCAAAGTTGGTACCCAACGTTTGTTGTTTTAATCACTTCGACCACAAACCGTTAGATGACCGTTAAATCCAAAAGTGTGACCTGTTATAGCAGGTTAGGTTGGGTAAAAAGGAGGTAATGACCTTCATTTCTTCATTTATGCTTCTGCTCCACATTTCTAAGCCTAAAAAATCGAAATGCAATAAAGAAAAAACTCAACTTGTCTTCTGATTTTGGAAGTCTTTTCTTTGATGTAATTCTGTAGCTAATATTTTTCTAAAATAAAATTATATTACAGAAATTTGGAAGCTACAGATTTTTTTTTTCCGAATTACAAAAGTCTAGAAGATAATGATTTTTCTAATTTTTTAAAACTAGTTTGATAGAGGGCCAAACAAATCATTCCTGATTTTTTCTGACCCATGCATGGATACAACGTCCCTACACCTTCACCAATCACTCCAATTGGTTCACATGCAGAATGAACTCTAAATAACAAAGTTTCATCATATTACGGAAATCAATCAATCCAAGGTTAGAAATTCTGATAAAAGGGAAAATTTTCCAATTTCAAAGTGCTACGCAAACTATGACGAGGGATGCGCCACATCTACGCCACCAAAACACGCAGCTCCGTCGCTGGAAAGCGCCTCCTCCGGCCAACAACAAATCCATTTAGCTGTAGCTTTATTTTTATTACTATTATCCCTTTTTTGAGGGTATACGGACTTGCAAGATAATTGTTCAGCTTTTCTAAAGGACAACCTGATAACCAACTCCCGTAAACCCTAGGAAAAGTAAGCAATTTTTTAAGAGATCTTATAGACGAGTGTATGAATTGATAAATCTAACTGATTTTATCCTGAGCCCTTGAACTGTTCCAAGCGACCACATAACCGAAATAAATTGGGTTTTTATAATAACTGATTTTATCCTGCTGATACAAATCCATTTTATGCTGCTTTTGGAAACAGAGGCACTGATGAGTTTAGCTATCTTAAGTTTGGAAGCATAAGATTCTGTCAGAGTTAAAAATATTACCAAAATATTTTATTGACTTGCATCATTTATTTTCTTCGGTATTCTGTTCTTAATAAAAAAGAAAAAAGAAAAAGTGTTATGCCTCATTTCCCGAAAGTGGTACTCTTTCCGTTTTCAATTTCAATCCTTATGCACTGAAGTGTGAAGATGCTCTTTCTCCGACCCCTTTATTTGTAAGCAGAGGTCGGGCAGCTTGCTTCTGGGAACACCCTCATCCTCGAGGCAACTTAATGCACTGAAGAGGAGGTGACCACATTTGAGTTGGAGCAATCATCAGAGGTTTTGGCTTGCTATTAGCATTGGATAAGTCGTCATTAGCATCTAAACAAGAAAATATCTGATGAATAATACCTACCTTGAATGCACCAGCCTGAATACACCTATGGAGCTGTTACCTAGTACACATTATGGTCCTTTTGTACAATAATTATTCCTCTTGTCTAACCAATAGTAGGAAGACACTTGTGCTATCTAGATTATTCTATGGGATCTATATAATTCCCAAAGTTTGATGTATTGCAGACACACAACATAAAAATCAATTTTAGAATATAAAGTTTCTTAGCTTTCACTGTTCCATTAAATCCTTTTCTTTCTTGTTTATTATGGTTGCTGATCTTCCCTTATATGGTATCAGAGCTGGTTAGTGATAACCTGTCTCTGTGCCATTTTCTATTTACAGCTTCTTTTTGTTTTTTCTTATCTATTTACTTTAGCTCCTAAATCTTCATGGCTCAATCTACTACATCTGAAAGTGCAACACCAGTTATTCAACCCCAAGCTCAGTTAATCACCATCAAGCTAAATGAATCAAACTTCTTGTTATGGAGACACCAAGTTCTTGCTACAATTCGTGGGTATGGTTTGGAAGGATATCTCACTGGAAAAATAAAAGCACCACCTGAATGCATTGAGGACACCACAAAAAAATCATCCATTCCTGTAATACCCAATTTCTATTAATTTGGGGATTAAATTAGGGCACAATTAGGGCTCGATTAGAACCGATTTTGGGGATAATTGTAAAATTCGAAACCCTAATTTCCTGATTTGGGATAATATTTTCTGATTTTTATTTCCAAAAACAAGAATGAAAAATCTTGATAAAATGACAATAAATCAAATACATGAAAGGGAAGAAAAATCCTCCACGTATGGAAATAGATTTCAGCAAAATACACTTACCTTATATCATGAAATCCTTGGCCTATAAATTGACAAGCCCCATTAGGTTTTTCTTCACAAATTCTCATTCAAAGAATTCAGAGGTAAGAACTCCCTCTCCTCCCCTCACAGTCGACGGCCACCACCACCACCGCCGCCGCCGGAATCGGCTCCCCCCTAGCCAAATCCTCTTAAAACCCCCAAACCTCAAAAACCCCAAAGGAAGAAAATAGAGGAAAGAAATAGAGAAGAAATAGAGAAGAAGAAAGAAAAAGAAAAAAAAAAAGAGAGGGGGCTGGGGACGTGAGAGTGAGGGAGAAGAGAAGAGAATGGAAGAGAGAGTGAGGGAGATGGGAGACACGGCATAAAGGAAAAAGGAGGAAAGAAAAAAAAGAGAGGAAAAAGAAAAGGAAAGAAAAGGAAAAAGGGAAAAAGAAAAAAGAGAGGAAAAAGAAAAGGAAAAAGGGAAAAATAAAAAGAGAGGAAAAAAAAAAAGAAAATGGGGGAAGGAAAAAGGGTGGAATTAAACCTAAATTCTTTGACTTCTCTGCCAAGTTTTTAACCCAAATGCCCATCTACCAAACCAATTTTTCTTAAGCACTATTCTTTTTCTTCAAATTCGAATTTCTTTTCCTTTACCCATCTTCAACACCTTATTAATTAGAAATTTATTTTATTGTAGGAGACGAAGATTCCGACTTCTAGGCTCACACACCGCATTTGATTGTTACGGGGTTTTTACTTTTTAAGGTGGGGATTTTCTTTTATGTCTACTTTAAATGCATTATATGATTATTTGTGTGCGGGCACGTTAAACATGAAAAGCATGGTACTTAATTGTACAAGCATGAAAAGCGAGCGTCTTAATTGTACAAGCATGAACAACAAGGTACTTAATTGTACAAGCATGAAAAGCATGGTACTTAATTGTACAAGCATGGAAAGTAAGGTACTTAATTGTACAAGCATGAAAAGCATAGGTGTGTGTGCATGAGTGATTATATTGTGTATTTAATTTAGACATCGCATCCCCACCTGGTCATTGTATGATCACCCCATGTTTTCCACGGATGAATGAACGGAGGAGCGTGGCAAAGGGGCAAAGACGGTGGAAGTCGAATCAAGAAATTAAAGGGCCCATTTATTTTGTTTTTAATTTTTATAATATTAAAAACTAAGTAGTTTTTATGAATTAAATTTTTGGGACACGTTTTCATGACTATTTCCGCATTTATGGCAAGTATTATTTATTTCCCTTTAAGAAATGCGTTTTCAAGCTTGGGGTTGTTTTATTTTCAGCTTTAATAAATTGCAAATTGTATATTTTTATGTTTATGAAATTGGGATGTTACAAAGTGGTATCGGAAGCGGTCTATCTTTCCCCAGACTTGCTATTTGGTTTTAAAAAAAATGGGTCTTGAATTTTTACAAGGATGAATATTTTCAAGTAAAATGAAAAAAAAGAAAGAAGTCGACTATCCACCACCTCATGACACACCGACTCCGAAGAGAAAATGTATTATCAAGTACATAGTAAATTTCATGTTCGTTTTACTCACAAATGCTATGATCACAGTTATGTTAAAAAATGATACCAGATTGTTTTATTTTCAATAAACAAAACACTAATTACCCCAAAAATCAACTGATGAAGAGAATCAGGCTAGCTATTAGGAAGAACACTAATAGTTGGAAGGGATACCCGCTAGAGATTGATATGGAGAGGTATTTGAACCGTGAATGGGAAGAAGGTGAATGCATAGGGGCTTATGTTACAAGGATGCATCAGGAATGGTACAAGATTAGGGATGTTATTGAGGCTCCTAATGAGTTCCAAGCTATTAGGAGGGTGATTGAGTCTCTGACTCCTGAGTGGAGATTAGCAGCAGAAAAATTGTATGTTAATATATTGAAATATGATGGGGTTAAGAACGAGCTTAAGATCAACTATGGGGCATTTACTGCCATACTATATGGCAAGTGGATTGATTCACTGCTAGATGAGGATAAAGAGAAAGAAGACTCTGAAGAAGAAGAGGATCCGGAAGAGGACCATGAAGAGGACGACTACAATATGGATGATTAAATTATTTATTTTGGTTTAGAATATATAGATATGCATGAATAAGATGGATTTTGTCCAACTCTAGTAGATTGTTTATTTCATTTCCCTTTTGTTATTTCAAAGTTGATTGTTATGTTATGAAGTTGATGAATAAAAGTAATATTTTCTTTAAGATTTATTTTCTGCGTACTATAGTACTTATAATTTCGCTAAAAGAAATTCAAAAAAAAATGAATTAAAAAAAAAAGAATTCAAAAAAAAAATCGAAAAAAAAAATCGAAAAAAAAAATCGAAATTTGTATCTGTACAAGTCTGCAGTTTTTTTTTTTTAAAAAAAAGATGTTTATGTACAATTGTGCATTTTTTTTCTAAAGGGAAATGATAGGGACCTATTATTGGACATAGCATGTACTCGTTGATTTGAGGTTAATTGCTCCTAGATTATAGACCTTTATGGAATTTAAGCGATGTCTTGTTTCATTGGTTATAGGATGGCCCCACCTAGGAGAGATCTCCCAAATCAAGGCAACTTGGAGAACCTTGTGGCTAACTTGACCACAATCGTGCAAGGGCTAGTTTAACAAAACATGTCCAACGCTCAAAACGGCCAGCAACACCAAACAATAATCGACAATACTTTGCAAGTCGTGGAACAATTTCAAATAAGTTATAGGCCGCCCATCCTCACAAATGGGCGAGAGGACCCCTTTGTAGTGGAAGAATGGATTGGAGAACTGGAAGGTATATTTGATTTGATTGCATGCACAGATGCGCACCGAGTCTCCTGTGCCATTTTCCAACTCAAACAAGATGCTAGACATTGGTGGGATTCTCATCGCCGCACCATGACAAACGGGCATAGGGAAGCAATGACTTGGGATGAATTCAAGAATCTCGTGATCCAGCAGTTCTTCCCACAGACTTACAGAGACCAAAGGAAAATAGAATTCCTAGATTTGACGCAAGAGAGTATGCATGTACTCGACTACGAGCGGAAATTCAACCAACTATCACGTTATGCTATGCATTTGGTCAACACAGATCAGAAAAAGGCGAAAAGATTCGTGGCAGGCCTGCGCCCAGAACTAAGTGGCGTGATAAGTGTCATCGGGGAGGTGACGTATGCTCAAGCAGTAGACCGGGCTCAACTCGTGGCGGTGAATATGAATATGGATGGGAACCCTCGTAAGGCAGATGAAGCATCCAAAAGAAAATGGGAAGACCCTAACATAAGTAGACATGGGAATAAAAAAAAACAAACAAAGATTGAAACAAACCCTACATCACAACAACAGGGAGAAACGCGATCAAATGAATGTGGCAATAATCACTATGGGGAGTGCCTATCCGGGAAGAATGCTTGTTATCGATGCAAACAAGAAGGACACAAAGCTTGGGAATGCCCTACGTATAAAAGAGCACCAACCGACAAGAGTCAGAGAAAATCTGGAGGTAAGAAATCGAATTTCGAGGACGAAATTATTTTCAAGGGTGGTAGGATGTAATACCCAATTTTTATTAATTTGGGAATTAAATTAGGTCACAATTAGGGCTCGATTAGAACCGATTTTGGGGATAATTGTAAAATTTGAAACCCTAATTTCCTGATTTGGGATAATATTTTCTGATTTTTATTTCCAAAAACAAGAATGAAAAATCTTGATAAAATGGCAATAAATCAATACATGAAAGGGAAGAAAAATCCTCCACGTATGGAAATAGATTTCAGCAAAATACACTTACCTTATATCATGAAATCCTTGGCCTATAAATTGACAAGCCCCATTAGGTTTTTCTTCACAAATTCTCATTCAAAGAATTCAAAGGTAAGAACTCCCTCTCATCCCCTCATAGTCGACGGCCACCACCACCGCCGCCGCCGGGACTTGCTCTTCCTCTAGCCAAATCCTCTTCAAACCCCCAAACCTCAAAAACCCCAAAGGAAGAAAATAGAGGAAAAAATAGAGAAGAAATAGAGAAAGAAGAAAGAAAAAGAAAAAAAAATGAGAGGGGGGCTGGGGACGTGAGAGTGAGGGAGAAGAGAAGAGAAGGGAAGAGAGAGTGAGGGAGATGGGAGACACGACAGAAAGGAAAAAGGGAAAAGAAAAAAAAAGAGGAAAAAAGAAAAGGAAAAAGGGAAAAAGAAAAAGAGAGGAAAAAGAAAAGGAAAAAGGAAAAATAAAAAGAGAAAAAGAAAAGAAAAGAAGAAAAAGAGGGGGAAGGAAAAAGGGTGGAATTAAACCCAAATTCTTTGACTTCTTGTCCAAGCCAAGTTTTAACCCAACAAGCCATCTACCAAACCAATTTTTCTTAAGCCCTATTCTTTTTCTTCAAATTCGAATTTCTTTTCCTTTACCCATCTTCAACACCTTATTAATTAGAAATTTATTTTATTGTAGGAGACGAAGATTCCGACTTCTAGGCTCACACACCGCATTTGATTGTTACGAGGTTTCTACTTTTTAAGGTGGGGAGATTTTATCGCTTATGTCTACTTTAAATGCATTATATGATTATTTGTGTGCGGGCACGTTAAACATGAAAAGCATGGTACTTAATTGTACATGCATGAAAAGCAAGGTACTTAATTGTACAAGCATGAACAACAAGGTACTTAATTGTACAAGCATGAAAAGAATGGTACTTAATTGTACAAGCATGAAAAGCAAGGTACTTAATTGTACAAGCATGAAAAGCATATGTGTGTGTGTGCATGAGTGATTATATTGTGTATTTAATTTAGACATCAAGGGCCCCACTCTGGTTGTATGCTCACCCCATGTTTTCCACAGATGAATGAAGGAGCCGGAGAGTGGCAAAGGGGACGGTGGAAGTCGAATCAAGAAATTAAAGGGCCCCTTTATTTTGTTTTTAATTTTTATAATATTAAAAACTAAGTAGTTTTTATGAATTAAATTTTTGGGACACATTTTCATGACTATTTCCGCATTTATGGCAAGTATTATTTATTTCCCTTTAAGAAATGCATTTTCAAGCTTGGGCTTGTTTTATTTTCAACGCTTTAATAAATTGCAAATTGTATATTTTTATGTTTATGAAATTGGGATGTTACAATTCCTAATCCGGAATATGCTAGTTGGGTGAAGCAAGATCAGTTGCTTGTATCATGGCTATTGAGCTCATTATCTGAAACAATATTGATAAATACTGTTGGGCTGAACACTTCTGCAGAAATCTGGGAGTCTCTTGATATAGATTTCACCACACAATCAAGAGCAAAGATCATGCAAATCAAATCTCAACTACATAACCTGAAGAAAGGGAGTCTATCTATGAGAGAATATTTGAACAAGGTAAAGAGTTGTTATGATGCACTATCTGCTGCAGGACAATCATCCACAGAAGATGACCATATTTCTACTATCTTGGATGGTCTAGGATCAGAATATGATCCGGTTTCAGTTTCAATCAATTCAAGGATTTCCACTGTTCCCTTAGAGAGGCTCAAGCTCTCTTACTAACTTTTGAAAGTAGGATTGAAATGAGCAACACAAGTTTCAGTGCTGATGGTTTTAGAGGTTATGTTAATGTGACATCTACACAAACCAATTTCAGAAACAACAGAGGAGGCTCTACTTTTCAGTCTGGCAGAGGAAGATTTGGTCCAAATAGAGGAAACTATAGAGGTAGAGGCAATTTTCGAGGCAACAATTGCAGAGGCAGGGGTGGAAGAACAAGCTATTATAATGCTATCAAATGTCAAATATGTCAAGGAAATGGTCACACAACTGATAGATGTTACAATAGGTTTGATCAAAGCTTCACATCACATAGTAACTTCAGAGGAGGAGCATCTGGTTTCCAAAATCAACAAGGACATTTTAATTTGCATCAGGGATCTGCTAATATGGCCAACCTTAGTACTTTTCAATGCTCAGAAGGATCTCAAGAAAGTTGTTGGTTCCCGGATTCCGGAGCAACCAATCACCTCACATGTGACCTAAACAACATCAATCTAGCCTCTGAATATCATGGAGAAGACAAGATAGAAGTTGGCAACGGCGCAGGTTTGTCTATTTCCCATGTTGGCACTTCTATAGTTAAATCTAGTCCCAATGATCCTCATTCCTTTGTTCTTCATAACTTATTACATGTTCCTAACATTACTAAAAACCTTTTAAGTGTATCTCAGTTTGCTAAGGACAACAAAGTGTATTTTGAATTTCATCCTCTTTTTTTGTCTTGTGAAGGATCAAGCAAATGTGATTGCTCTAATCAAAGGGAGAGTTAGAAATGGCCTTTACGCTTTGACTTAATTCAACCTAAGAGTCACATACAACCCTCCATTCCTCTTCATCACATGACATATCAGTTCCCCAAATCAGTGAAGATCAACTCTGCAATTTTGAAGAATAAACTCAGCCTAGATCATTGGCACAATAGATTAGGACATACTTTCTATGATATTGTAAAAATGGCCCTTGGTAGTTGTAATATCCCTTATGCTGAGAATGAAATAAAATCTTTATGCTCATCATGTTTTATGGGAAAAAGTCACAAGCTCCCATTTCCAGATTCTTGCACTGATAGATATGGCATTTTGGAACTCATCTATACAGATCTTTGGGGACCCTCGCCTATTGAATCTATCAATGGATATAAATATTACATAAATTTCATTGATCATAAAACTAGATTCACTTGGCTTTATTTTCTCAAATTGAAATCAGATGCTACCAGTGCATTTGTCCATTACAAAAATATTGGGACCATGCCTTTTGCCGCCATCTTTCTAATAAATAGGACTCTTACAAAAGTGTTAAATTACAAATCTCCTTGGAACTTCTAACGAACCAAACCAGATTATACCTTCTTGAAAAATTTTGGTTGCTCTTGTTTTCCTTACCTCAAACCTTACAATGTAGACATAAGTTGGAATTTAGAAGTCAACCTAGTATTTTTCTTGGATATCACGATCAATATAAGGGTACAAAATTCTCATTTGCCTAACAAAAAATCATTGTAACTAGACATGTAGTGTTTGATGAGACACATTTTCCCTTTCAAACTAATCAAACACCGATTCACCCCATGAACCAAAGACTCTCAACTTTTAGTTCCCGAAATTACTACCCTTAACCAACCACCGTCCCGCAACACTACCACACCTCCCTCATCTCCCCCGAATCTCCTTCGCATTCTCCTTTTTGATTCTAATCAATCTCATTCATTTTCTTCACCTATGGCCAATTTGGATCAAGGAGGACGGTTTACATAAATTTGCCAATTGAGAAAATAGGGAAACTTTCACTAATGCTACTAATCACATTGCTTCAAGTTGATATTGCGGAATTCAAACTCCCAACATGAAACACCTTTGAGACAACATCACATGATAACCAGGTCTCGAGTGGAATTTATAAACCGGGTTATATTCTCGCTTATCCTAGTGAAGAAAATGAGCCCGAATCTGCTCAAGCCCCTCAAGATACCTGTTTGGAAGGAAACCATGGATAAAGAATATAAAGCTCACGGACAACAACACTTGGAATCAATGTGCTTTACCTCATCGATAAAAAGCTATTGGGTGCAAATGGGTATTTAAAATCAAACGAAATGCGATGGAAAGATCTCTAGATGCAGGGCACGTTTGGTGGCTAAAGGATACACCCAATTGCCAGGTTTGGATTACACCGAAACATTTAGTCCTATTGTTAGGCCAAGAACTATTAGAACTGTTTCTATCTATTTCTGTTTCAAGTCATGGCCCATTAGGCACTTGATATAGATAATGCATTTCTCAATGGTGTTTTGGATGTTGAATTATACATGGTACAACCTCCCGGCTTTGAACAAGACAATCATTCGGTTTGCAAGCTAAAGAGACCTCTTTACTGATTGAAACAAGCCTCTAGATCTTGGTTCATGAAACTTGAAGAAGTCCTTAAATCTATTGGATTTTGTGCTTCTAAATCGACTCATCCTTATTTTATAGACACAACCAAGGAAACGACTTATTCATACTTGCTTATGTTGATGACATAATTTTGACAGAAAACAACAATGAAGAAATCGAATCATCATTGGATCATTGAGACATAATTTCTCCCTTAAATATCTTGGACCACTACATTACTTTCTTGGGCTTGAGGTTAATTACACAAAAGATGGAATGTTCCTTGACAACAAAAATACATCGAAACATTTTAAAGAGAGCCAATATGATTGGTGCAAAAGGTCTTACCAGCCTATGATCACCACTCCACCCCTATCCAAATATCAAGGTCAACCTTTTGAAGATGGAGTTTTGTACAGGACAAATTGTTGGAGCACTTCAATATGCAACAATTACAAGGCCGTAGATTTCCTACGAGTGTCAACAAGTGTGTAGCCATATATGCAATGCCCTTTGGACAATCATTGGAAAGTCAAAATCGGGTCTTGAGGTACCTAAGTGGAACCATTGACTACGACATTCATTTTATCAAATCCAACAACCTTCAACTCATCGCTTTTTTGGATACGGATTGGGCCTCGGATATCGATGATGATAAAAGTCTACAACCGATTTGTGTGTTTATTTAGGAACAACATTGTGTCGTGGAGCAAAGTAAGAAACAAAAGACAAGAGCTCGTTCTAGCAAAGAGGCGAGAATCAGAGTATTGCAGGCCACATCTTGTGACATTATACGGCTTCGATCTCTTTCTTACGAACTTCATATACCTCAACACGGACCTACTCCAATTTGGGTGGATAATTTAGGAGCGATCTACTATCTCGCCAATCCTATTCATCATTCTCGAACAAAGCACGTTGAAATTGATATTCATTTTATACGTGAGAAGGTTGCCGATCAAGTTATATCCGCTCATCACATTCCAAAGAATTGATCGATTCGACATTCTAACTAAGCCCCTTAGTGGTCAATTTTTCGCTGACATTTAAACAAACTTCGAGTTGTTCCAAAGACCTAGCTCGAATTGAAGGGGGCGTATTAACATTGGATAAGTCGTCATTAGCATCTAAACAAGAAAATATTTGATGAATAATACCTACCTTGAATGCACCAAACTGAATACACCTATGGAGTCATACTTCAAGTACACATTATGGTCCTTTTGTACAATAATTATTCCTCTTGTCTAACTAATAGTAGGAAGACACTTGTGCTTATCTAGATTATTCTATGGGATCTATATAATTCCCAAAGTTTGATGTATTGCGGACACAACATAAAAATCAATTTTAGAATATAAAGTTTCTTAGCTTTCACTGTTCCATTAAATCCTTTTCTTTCTTGTTTATTATGGTTGTTGATCTTCTCTTATACTTGCCTTGCGATCGAGACGGATTCTCGTATTTTTTCTTTTTTTGTCAGCTAACTTTTGGCCATGAGAGATGGTTTCGAATAAAGGGTGAATTTGAAGCTTTTTGCCAATATACTTGAAGAGCTTGGAGTGGACCTCTTCATTTTTTCCTTCTACTTTCACATTTTTCTCCTCAAAAATCGATTTTGAGCAAGGCTTAACATTCTATTCATGCTCAAACTCAAACAAAGAAAAATGTGTCATTTCCCTCCATTTTACTGAGTCCCACCTCCTCCAACAATGGTAAAATGTTAAGTTTTAACAAAGAAGATAACGGTTTGTAGTTAAATTGATTAAAATTGAAAACGTTGGGTATTGAAAATGATTAAGTTGGAACATTGGCTATCAAAAGCAAAAATGTGGTAAACTTTGGGTATCAAAAGTGAAATTATCCCAAAATTTATTACCACAAACCATTATACGCAATGTCAAAAATCTCTATGTTCCGTGTTAGAATTTGTTGGTAGGCTCAGAACGTGAAGTGTCTAAAATTATCAATTCGTAGGATGGAGGTAAGTGTTCGGCTCTTCCTTTTCATTAGTTCTTTTATTCTATGTGCAAATGCGTATGAAAGCTTCTATTTTTTTTTTTTTTGCGGGTTCCTAACTCAATATTTTCTATTTTGGCTAAAAAGTTTCATAATTTAACCAAACTCGATTTGAATGTTGATTGGCGTTTTCTCTCGTATTTCCTTGAAAATGTTGATAATCTTGAAGTCCTTATTATCCGTAAGGTTTGTTTTTTCCAGCTTTCTTCTTTTGTTATTTCGTTAATCATTTTATTCTTCTTTACAAATTTAAAACGTTGAGGGGTCCTTTAATTTTTGTTATCAGGTCAACGACGATCTAAAATGCTGGATGGAGCCCCAACACGTGCCGACATGCCTGTTATCACATCTTAAAACTATAACCATTTATCATTTCGCGTGCATGGATCTTGAGTCAAAACTGATAAGATATATTTTGAAGAATGCTCAAGTTTTGAAGAGGATGAAAATATATTCATGCAGTAGAATTGATTATAGGATGGTATCTGGAGCATTCGAGAGAATCTCATTGTTTCAGCGAGGATCTGAGGCATGTGAGCTTGCCTTCGATTAATATCTTTTGGGGTTGAATTTTCCAGGGGTCTTATACTCTTATTATGTTAAAAATCCTTGATGATGTGATGTCTTCTATATTCAAGAAATAATGATCCTTCAGATATGTTATTATGCAATCAAGCGTTAATGTGGCTTGCTCTGTAGTTACTGGTTTTTCGCAAAATAAATCAGCTAGTTTTATTGTTTTGTTAATCAATCTCTTTGATATTATTTTAGGACTGCAAAAGTCTTTCTTTTTGTTACATTCTATTTCTGTTAATATGTATTATGGAATTTGATATTTCCTTCTAATTGGCGAGCTGGAAAGAGGAAAGTACAAAAATGTATGTGTTAGTTGATGCTACCGACTTGGGTAGCTACCCAAATGTGTTTTATATCATTGGATTAACACACACTCATGTGGATGTGTGTATGTATGTGTTGATCTAATAGTATAGAACTCACTTGGGTAGCTTCTACTTACCCAAAATGTATATATGCAAATACATAGACAGGGACGAGGAACCTTGACCTTGAAGCCTAATAGCCCCTTGATTGTTTAAGGTCGAAATCTTATGTGAATTCATTGAAATTACGGGTCCGAAAATGGATGGCCGTGCGGGTATGTGATGACTTTGGCCAAATTTTGGCGGATGAGATTTTCTATTAATTCCAAGTGGTTCAACTCATAATCCATTATATTAAAATCTATAATTTAGGATTTATTTGTGCTTCAAAATTAATATGATCATTTTTATATGCGTGATAATCATTCGTGCGATGAAATATGAGATAAAATAAACTTTTTTTTTATAAAGGAGATAAAACAAACTATTGGAACAGAAAATATCACCCTAAATTCGAGGTTGGACCCCAAACCATTCGACTCTGCAACCTAAAACTTGTTGTGTCCAAACCATTAAATCCATAAATAATAATATTTTTATGTATTCATCTATGTTTAATAACACTATTAAATTCTTACACAGAGAAATTAGAAGGGGGTAGTTTATTTGGTCTTGTAACTTGGACTATCTAGAGATTTAGACCTCGAAATAGTAAATTTTGGTCGAATATCTTTTAGGAATTTGGATATGTAGTTTCGATTTTGAATGAAATGTGTAATTTTACCGTAATTGCTAACTAAGAACAATATATATGTGCCAATGTGCCTAAAAATTTACGGATTTTGGCTATTGGCTATTTGATGCAAAAGTTGACATACAAAATTTGGGAATTTTAATGTTTGGTGGCAATTTTTACGCCAAATCACCAAAATCCCCAAATTTTTTGATATGTTTGCACCTGGCCGATAATAGTTATCAATTTCACAATTTGGTTAAAATATGACTAAAGGCATGAAGGGGCTGAGATACCTTTCAGTTTAGTCTGAAGGCGTGAAAGGACTGAAATACCTTTGAGTTTGAGTCCTAAACAAACTCTAATTTTTCGTAAAAAAAGAATCTTACCAATATTGGATTTCTTGAAAGAGAGGTATTTGCCTTATCTATTTGATATTTTTAAGCAAGTAGAATCCTTCTCGATATGTATTACCTTATGAACTTAATTAGACTCTTCTACTAGGTATATAATGGTTTATCTCTTAGGTATATGATTTATTATTGTGCTTTATTTTATGCATTCAACGGATTGAAGTTGGAGGTGCTGATTTTTAAGGTATTCAAACAGAAACTCTTTCTCCATCCTGACTCTGTTATGGAGATAACAAGACAATCAAGCAAAAAGCGCCGAAAAGTGTCAATTGATAGACTTAGTAGCTTGCCAGACGACGTCCTCTGTCACATTCTCTCTTTTCTTCCAACTGAAATGTCCGTGGCAACCAGCATTCTAGCAAGAAGATGGAGGTTGCTCTGGGCTTATGTCCCCAATCTAGATTTCGATTGTAGAAATCAGGATGATACAGAGATGAAATATTCGGTCATCATCAATAGGGTTATGTTGCTACGCAAACTGCAAAACATAAATACTTTTCGTCTCCATTATGATGACTTTGACTTCAACGAGTACGAACTTGATACATGGATTACGTGTGCCATATCACGTAATGCCCGAAAACTTGATCTTTGTCTTCTTGGTTATATAGGGGAGGTGCCCCAATGCCTCTTCACCTGCAAAACTCTTGTCAATTTGAGGCTCCATTTTCGTTATTCCGTCCCCTCTAGTGGCGTTGTATCTTTGCCTAGTCTCAAGAAGCTTCATCTTTATTCAGTTGAAAGTGGCTTTCCTCACTTGCTTTCCGGTTGTCCCATGCTAGAGGAGTTGATCATTAATCAAATCGATGAACTCGATTTTGTTTCCTCTGATGTTGTAATTTCTTCACTTACAATAACAAGGCTTATGATCAATTTTCAAATTGATAGATACGGGTCTTATAGCCGTGACTACGGGGTGAAGATAAATGTCCCAGCACTTAGATATCTCCGGGTAAATGGTTGTTTATCCGAGGAAATCTCGGCCGAGATACCAGCATCCTTAACTGAAGCGGACATCTCTTTCAAAAAAGATAATGAGATATTGAGAGAAGATTACTACTATCCTCCAGCAAACTTTGTTGGTAATGAGATGGAAGAAGACGACGACTACTATTCTCCGTTTGAGTTAAACTTTGTTGATAGTCTTTGTAACGTGAATAGCCTAAAATTGTCAAGTAGTAAGAGGGTAAGGGCTGTTACTTTCATCACCTCATTCTGTGTTATCTCGATTTTACGATACTTTATAATTTGTAACAAGGTTGATTTCTTTGCAGTTTCCTGTCGAAGTATTTTGTGGTCGAAGTAAATCAAGTATAAGGTTTGATCATTTAACCAAACTCGAATTGGCGGCTCATTGGTTTTTTCTTACAAAATTCCTTGAATGTGCTGATAATCTTCGAGTACTTATTATCCATGAGGTTTGTTTCATTTCTCTTAACCAGTACTGGCTTCTATCTTCGCTTTTTTACTGTCTCATATGGTGAATGGCAATATTTTTTTTCCCGTGTTATCAATCAGGTTGATACAGATCTAAAATGCTGGAGGGAGCCCCAACAAGTGCCAAAATGCGTATTATCAAATCTTGGAACTATAACGATTCATCAATTCGGGTGCGCAGAGGATGAGTTTAAATTTGTGAAATATATTTTCAGGAATGCTCAAGTCTTAAAGAGGATGGAAATACATTTCAAACACTGTGATTCTTGTTTGAATACAAAATCTAATGCGATCAAAGAAATTTCATTGTTTGAGCGAGGATCTGAGTCATGTGAGCTTGCCTTCGATTAAGATTGTTTAAGGGAATTTCATTGTTTGAGCGAGGATTTGAGTGATGTGAGTTTGCCTTCGATTAAGATTTATTTAAGGGATCGAAGTTCATTGTTTGAGCGAGGATCTGAGTCATTTGAATTTCGAGGATTTGAGTAATGTGAGCTTGCCTTCGATTAATATTTATTTAAGGGATCGAATTTCATTGTTTGAGCGAGGATCTGAGACATTTGAGTTTCAAGGATTTGAGTAATGTGACCTTGCCTTCGCTAAGATTTATTTAAGGGATCTTATTTCATTGTTTGAGCATCTGAGTCATTTGAGTTTGTCTAAGACTGTTTAGTCTTGATGTCTTCTAATATATTCAACCGTTGTTGAGTTTTTTCAGAAATGTTTTATGGAATCAAGTCTTGATGTGGTTGTTTGCTTTATATTCACCTTATATTTGATTTCATTTGAGGGACTTGCAAAAGTCACTTCATTTTTGTTAATTTGTAGTGTTGTTTTCTGTACTCATATGGCCTCAAATATCACAGCCACTTTCAAACACTCTGTTTATCTCTGTTTAGCAACCTGTAACCCCCAAGTTCTAGAAATGATGGGATAAAAATATTTTGGAAAAGTGGTAATTAACCTATTAACTATAATGTTTCACTTTTGAAGTGAAAGTTCATGTATAAGATGAACTTTTTAATATAGACTTTCCCAAAAAGTGCCTATGATAATGTTAAGTGTTTGGTAAAAATACATTCTAACGTCCGTACAAGGGGTAAAATATAAATCCAAAAATTAAAAATTTGCACTTGAAAAGAACCATGACTTCTCTAAAAGTCCATTTAGAAATAACTCACTATCAAAATCTCTACACCTAAAACTCCATTTGGAATGGTTTCCAAACACCCTCTAAATTTTATTGTGTTGTTCGATTTACGTTCAATAAGTTAAAAGCATACCATTTTAATTATATTAATTAAAATATTTTGGAATATAAATTTTTTTAGATTAATTTGTTATAAAAAAAGGGTTGGGTTAACTATACTAAAACCCCCTAAACTATGCAAATTTTCGCACATTGTCCCCTTAACTTTTTTGTTACATTTTACTCTCCGAACTTAATAGTTTTTGCACACTTTACCACCTCCACAAGGGGTATGATGTGAAGAAAACACTAAATTCAAGGAGTACAGTGGTACCCAAAAAAAAAAAACTTAGTAGGCAAAGTTAGAAAAACTCGCAAGCAAATTAAAGTATAATATACCCAAAAAGTATTTTATCACTCATGTTATCCTGTTCCTCAACTCAAAAGCTAACATAAGACTTGGTAACACTTTTTTGTCACCAGGGGCGTAGCCAGCCCGGCTGGCTACCCCTATCTACGCCTCTGTTTGTCACTCAATCTAGACATTAATCACTACAAGTTTTATATATTTTTAAAACGAATTCCACTAGAACAACGAAATACAAGCCGGTGTTTGAAAATTTACGTATATACCACGTTAAAAAATCTATTAAAAGAGTCCACATCTAAATGGAATTCCACCCCAAGTATATTAATGGGTTAATTATTTTCTGCGACATGAACGGTTTATTTTTTTAACCTGAATTGCTGCTCGCTACGATTTTTTATTCTTTTATACACTACTTATATATAACAATTTTTTTTTTCTACACTACTTAGAAGGAGATTCATCCTCTAAAATAAATTTGATTTCCTAAAAACTCAATGTGAAATTATTAACATTTAATAATTATTTTTACTTTTAAAGATAATAATTTCATAAACATATTGAAAATTTCTATTTTTAATTTATTAGAATACTATATCTTATTAAATTCAATATCTAATAGTGATATACAGTATATTATAAAGACAGGAGAGCTAATGGGTGCGTTACTATGTCTATTCATATATTTTTCTTCTTCTTTCTTTCCTAAAAACTAGGGATAATTACAAAAGACCCCAAAGGTTTGGGTTAGTTACAAAAATACCGAGAGATATTTTAAAATTATAAAAAGACCCTGATCATTTCTGCTTTTGTCTTTAATATGTTTTCCTAATGAAGAGGAAAATGTAAGATGAATCAAATCTCAATTTTTTTTTTAATTTTCAAAAATCTTTAGGTTATTTTGTAATTAGCCCAAATGTGAGGGAGTTTTTTGTAATTATTTCTGAAAGATATATGTTATCCATATCCAGAGTAACACCTCCTAAATCCTAATCAGAAACTAAGTCAAGTTTAGGGAAAAGAGTCCTAGCAATTTAGATCTTCTTTAAAGCCAGGTAGGTATTCGAATTAATTAATATACTATATATGAGGGATGCTTTATTAGGTTTCATGATTTTATCACGGGGGCAGATTGATCAGAAAGAACGTACTAATTTTCTGTGATTTCTCTGTTAGTACGTATAGTTTTGGTAAAGTATCAGACTTATTTCCCCGAAACCCATCGATAAATACTAGCTAAACTACGCACGTTTCTTGTTAAAAGGATCGCCAATCAGGTGTTTGTGAAAAAGCCCAGCAGAAATTTACATTCTGTTATGGAGAAAGCAATACAATCAAGCATAAAGCGGCAAAAGGTTTCAGATGGGGAGCAGAACACATCCTCAATTGATAGAATTAGCACCTTACCAGACGACGTTCTCTGTCACATTCTCTCTTTTCTTCCAACTAAATTCTCAGTGGCAACCAACATTCTAGCAAAAAGATGGAGGTGTCTCTGGACTCATGTCCCAAATTTAGATTTCGGCATCGAAAATCTTTCTCACTCGATGAGCTTTTCAAAAATCATCACTAGGGTTATGTCTCTACATAAAGTGCAAAGCCTAAATACTTTTCGCCTCTTTATGTTTGTTTGCTGCAGCGAGCATGAAGTTGATACATGGATTACCACAGTTATATCGCGCCATATCAAAAATCTTGATATTAATCTTGGAAATAATCATATTAAGTTTCATGAAGGCCTTTTCACCAGCAAAATCCTAGTCGATTTGAGGCTTGATTGTTGCTTATTATTTCCCTTAAATGGCGTCGTATGTTTGCCTCGCCTCAAGAAGCTTCATCTTTCTTATATTAAACTTGATGGTGATGAAACACTTCCTCACCTGATTTCTGGTTGTCCAGTGCTTGAGGAGTTGATCATAGAAAAAATCATTAATCAAAAGATGGTTAGCTTTAGTATATCTTCATCCACAATAAAAAGGCTCAAGGTCGCTGTTGATTTGGTCAATTGGTCCGGAATTTGGAGAAGTGGTTGCAGGTTGCAAATAAATTGTCCTGAACTTAGATATCTCCAGCTACAACTTTGTTTATTCGATGATCTAGTCTCAGCTCAGACGCTAACCTCTTTAATTGAAGCAGACATTCGTTATAAGGTTTATCGTGAGTTGGAAGAAGACTACGATTATCTCTCTGTGTTAAACTTTCTTGATACTCTTTGCAACGTGAAGTGCCTAAAATTTTTGAGTGCTAAGTCGGTATGTATTCAAACTTTCATCATCTCGATTGTTCTGTATTTTTATTGATGCTACTGATACTAATTGGAATCCCCCTCATTTTTTTTTTTTGCAGTTTTCTGACACACCATATGCTGATCAAGGTAGACCATTTAGAAGGTTTGATAATTTAACCAAACTCGAATTGGCTGCTGATTGGTTTTTTCTCGTAGAATTTCTTGAAAACGCTGAAAATCTTGAAGTCCTTATTATCCGTGAGGTTTGTTGTTGATGCAGTAAAAATGTATTTAATTAGCTTTCTTCTTTACAGTCTTAAATACATGGGTCTTCACTTTTCTGATAATTGTTCTTATTGTCAGGGTCATAGGAAGCTAAAAAACTGGATAGAGCCCTTCCAACAAGTGCCTAAATGCCTATCATCACATCTTAGAACTATTACAATTGATCATTTCGGGTTTGCAGAGCCCGAGTTTAACATGGTAAGATATATTTTGAGAAATGCTAAAGTCCTGAACAAGATGGAAATATATTTCAAACGTCCCCGTAATCCGAAAGTAAAATATGAAGCGCTCAAGAGAATTTCATTGTTTCCGCGAGGATCTGAGGCCTGTCAGCTTGTCATCTATAAAGATCTTTTGAGGGATAAACAGAAATGTTTTCTACAATCAAGCCTTATCGTGGCGTGATTTTATTCACCCTTTTCTGTACAGCTAGTTATGTTATTTTGTTCTTTGATTTTATTTGACTTGCAAAAGTCACTTTCCTTTTGTTAATTTTATTGTTCTGTTATTTTTTTAGGAATGGAATTATTGTTAATTTCTGAAAGTTTACATTTTCAGTAGTTAAAGAATTTTATCTCCAAATATTAAAATTGTTACTATGAGATGCACCTCCAGAATAATGCATACCATTTTTTTTTATTTTCTTTCTTTTTATTTTTCATATATTATTTGATACAACTTCGTTTCCATTTGGTGAATTTTTTCTACACCTACATTTTCAACTAAATTATTAGTTTGACTAATTTTCACTCATCGTTTCGGAAATCAATCCGCTCTCGCCCTCGTTCCATCTGCGCGAAGTTGAGGCGAGATAAAAGCACCTTTCCACAACACTCTCCTTTATCACTGAGCAATCATTTAGGACCCTAATCTAGTGATCGGGATTGTTACCCGACTTCATGACTTCAAGAAGTTCTCCGGTGAAATTAAGAGATTTAATTCCATCCAGAAATCGATTTTCTTCTCAATGAGTGCTAGTCTCAATAGGAATGTTACCAGCGATAGCATGGTTAATGATATCAACCCTCAAATTGTAGATGTCCCGTTCATGCCTGTAGGGGCGGATTCAAGGGGAGCCACCCCAGCTCCGGCCTCCCCAATTTTTTTTATCCCTTTTTTTCTAAGAAAAAAATAATTTTTTTTATATGTTTAGACTTTTGTTTTTTCAAATGAAAATTTAGGATTTTAATTTAAAAAACTCGAGGCATTGAGAACAAATTTGGCTCGAAATTACAATCCGAATGGAATTGTTGATATAGCCATGGGATTTGGTGAGGTTGCTGCTAATATGTGGATAAAATGCACACATTGGCACATCCACGCAAATCCAAGGTGAGAAAGTGATTTTTCTCATTGAAAAAAAAGGTCGGATATCTTTACTTTTATCTTTAGTTAATTATTAGTATTTTATAAAATAGTAAATATTAACTTTTTACTCATTAAATAGCTAACTAATTCGCATTTTATTTTTTAAAGTTAACCAGAACTTTTAAAAAAATACGAATGAATTAAATTTAATATTATTTTTAATTTCTTTTGTAAAATATTATTTGAATACAAATGACATGTATAATATTTTAATTCATATTTAGCAGCCACCGCTGATAAAAAGTTGTCTAGTGAATTTTAGAAATTACATCAAATAATATATTAATAAAATTATGATTTTTTAAATAACTTTCAAAGCTTAAAATAATAAACTAATTAGATTTAGGAACGAAGCCCCTTTTACATTTGGAATTTTTGAACCCATCATCTCCACAAATTAACTTAACCCTAGAAATCCATTGGCTTTCAGAGAAGAAATTGAGCCGCGAGAGAAACTACAAATTTTACAGGTAAAACTCCCGCGTAGTTTCCTCCCATTTGCCCCCTTTTTTTGTTCTGACATTTCAAATTCCAGCGTGTGAATTTTTACCGTCTGATTTACATTTCTTAGGAAGCAAACAAATATGCAGTCAATTGATAGACTTAGCGCGTTGCCAGACGACATCCTTTGTCACATTCTATCGTTTCTCCCAACTAAGCTTTCCGTGGCAACCAGCATTTTATCAAGAAGATGGAGGTTTCTATGGGCTCATGTCCCCAATTTGGATTTCGACTGCGGAGATCGAGACAGCGAGTCCGAAATCGATGAAAGGTGCTTTTTTGATATCATAAACAGGGTTATGTTGCTATATAAAGTGGAAAGCATGAATACTTTTAAACTCCGTTGTCTATGTATGAGCGAGTCTCAAATCGAGTCTCAACTCGAGACATGTATTTACGCTGCCGTTATACGCAATGTCAAAAATATTAGTCTTATTGCTCCTAGTTTTCCTCCGGTTAGTTTGCCCTGTTCCCTCTTCACCTGCAAAACCCTTGTCGATTTGACTCTCTATAATTGTTGGGACATGCCCATGACTGGCGACATATGTTTGCCTGCCCTTAAAACGCTTTGTCTCGACTCGGTTTTTTACAACTCTGATGAATGCCTTCCGTACCTGCTTTCGGGTTGTCCAGTGCTTGAGGAGTTGACTGTTGAGAGAATGGATGGAGATGCGGCTTGCTTTTATATATCTTCACCCACACTGAATAGGCTCATGTTCAGTTCGTGGTTCGATAATGTGGAGGGATTTTACAGCGATGCCTACACAGTGAAGATAGATACTCCCGCGCTAAGATATCTCCAGGTATTCTCCCGCACTAGATACGAGGATGTCTCAGTTGGGTTGTCGCTAACATCCTTAATTGAAGCAGATGTTGATTTGGAGTATGAATCCCCAATAGAAAGGGATGATTTTTATTCTCGGTCTACGTTAGCATTTCTTGGTAGGCTCTGTAATGTGAAGTGTCTAAAATTATCAACTGGTTGGATGGAGGTAAGTGTTTTTATAGCTTTTGTTTTTATAGTTGGAAGTCTCGTGTAAATTTTTATCAATGCTTTATTTTCTTGCAGGTTTCTGACTCTGAATTCTCTGCATTGACTGCAATGTTTCATAATTTAACCAAATTAGAAATAGCCGCTGATTGGCGGTTTATCTCAAATTTTCTTGAAAATGCTGATAATCTTGAAGTCCTTATGATTGGTTCGGTATGTTTTTTAAGCTTTCTTCTTTTATTCTATCATCATTCATCAATGATTTACGTCCTATTTACAGATTTATCTTTATACTGATGAGGGGCTTTTGGCTTTTCCTGTCTTTTCTTTTTCCTGTTATTATCAGGTTGATGAATATTTGAAATACTGGATGGAGCCCAAACAAGTGCCGACATGCCTATTATTACATCTTGAAACTGTAAGAATTGATCAATTTGGGTGTAGAGATCAAGAGTTTGACATGGTAAGATATATTTTGAGGAATGCTAAAGTCCTCAAAAGGATGGAAATATATACTGAGAGCCATGGCATTGATTTGGAAGAAAAATTTGCTGCACTCAAGATAATTTCATTGTTTCAGCGAGGATCTGAGGCATGTGAGCTTGCGTTCCATTGAGATTGTTTGGGAGTGGTATTGTCCAGGTTTTTGACAGTGATTTTAGATTATTTGTCCAATGACCAAATATTTCTTCGTAACTGTTAGATGCTTTCAAGCTTTCATGTGGCTTGCTTTATAATGCTCACCGTTTTGTTTAAAGTTATTCTAGCTAGTTGAGATTGATTTTTCATGGCTTGAGCCTTTAAATCTTCACACATATTACATTGGACCAAAACAAAATTTGATATTCAAACAGTACGTCTTTCCCTGTTTTTTGAAACCTCTGTTTATCATGTTTATTTTATTGGTTTCATCATCGATTTGATAGTAAGTTTCATGTGGACCATGGAAGGAGAGGTATGGGCTGAGTTAGAAAATGTCATTTTACAGATATGAAGTTGAACGCATTTACAGAGTAATTGTTTGTAAAACCTTTGTTTCCATTTCAACAAATGTAGGAATATATTATATATCATCAAGACTATATTATCTCAGTATAAATGTTTCTGAAGGTATTTTGCGAAACAAAACATCTGATTAATTGTAGAGACATATAACTTGTGAATTGGTCATACAAATGTTTAGCATTACAACATCTTTCTTCATCGAGTTTATTTCTGAGTGTTTATTCGGAAAAAAATATATTCTCATTCCTTTGATAAATATATTCTCACCTGCCACTGCTTGAGAAGATTGGCGGAGGATGGCGAGTTTGAAGAGGCGGGTGCAGACATTTTTTTTTTTTTTGGTCTTTCTTCCAAGATATTTGAATACATGACTGAAAAAATAGTATTATTCGCATTGTTATGAATCACAAGTTTGAGTTGAGCTACAATATAAATAAGGGCTAGTCTCTTGTCAGACGGTTTGATGGATCGAATTTGTCAGACGGAGCCCCAACAACCCCGACCCGATCCACACCCAACTCGACCAAAAAAAAAAAGAAAAATTAAGCAAATTTGGGTCTCTGTTCATCCTTCCGCTCGTCTCTTGCCCTATCCCATCTCTTAATGGTTCCACCTCTCTCATCTCTCCTCCAACAATCTCAACATTGGATATGGTGAAGGTACCTACGCTTTTCGGATTGTATTTGAGAATCAGTCTAGAATGTTCCATGAAAGTGGAAAATGGAACTCGACAGGTAACAGGGGACTTGTAACAAGAGTAATCGACGAGGTAAATTGATCGGGATTTCGAAGTGAAATAGACGGTGGCGATGAAGATGACGAGAAATGCGCAGCAGAGGATCTGGACGAGGTCGAATTGGAAGGAATTGTAAATGGAGAGAAGTTCTTCAGGCCTAATCGGAGGATTTCGAGGAGGATTGCGATCATGATTGGGACGAGCAAGAAGGTGAGAATGTGATTGACGAAGTATTGATAGTCGAGTTTGACGTATTTGAGTTTTACGGAGGTGGAGAAGTTTGGTAGGATTTGAGGCATTTTGGTAATCTAATTGATAATCTAAAAAGCACGCATACACAAATTTGCCTGTTTTTTTCTTGGTGTAGTTCGAAATGAATATTGCATAGCGAGTATTTGAAGATGAAGCACTAAATGATACAATATTTGTATCAGCTAATACTTTTATGGAGAAATACTAATACATTTTATAAGAAAAACTAATACTTTGCAGGAGCACTACTAAAATACTCTCTAGGAAATTACTAATACTTTTTCGAGAAACTACTAATATTTTTTCGATGGACAACTAATACATTTCAGGAGTATATTCATGAGAAATACTAAAACTCTTCAGGGAACTACTAATACATTTCAGAAGAACTGCTAAGAACTGTTAATACTTTTTAGAAGGATGACTAATACTTTTCAGAAAGATTGTTAATACATTTCGGGAGAAAAATTTAATTATATTAAGGGAAACTACTAATACATTTCAGAAGAACTGCTAATACTTTTTAGAGGACGACTAATACTTTTCAGAAGGATCGTTAATACATTTCGGGAGAAAAATTTAATTATATTCAAGGGAACTACTAATACATTTCAGAAGAACTGATAATACTTTTTAGAAGGACGACTAATACTTTTCAGAAGGACTATTAATACATTTATTTCAAGGAACTACTAATACTTTTTCGAGGAACTACTAATACTTTTTTGAGGGATTGCTAATACATTTCGGGAGTGTATTAAGGAGAAATACTAAAAAACACTTCAAGAAACTACTAATACATTTCAGAAGAACTGCTAATACATTTTAGAAGGACGACTAATACATTTCAGAAGGTCTGCTAATACTAGTGCTCCCTGAAAACTAGTACAACATCACTGCTAATATTACGGGAATGCCACCGTATCCGCGGGTCAGATCCGTCTAACTGGTCAGACCCGTTAGACGGTCTGACAGGAGTTTTTGTGTATAAATAAAAATATTTTTCCACCGACATTCATAACAATTTAACTATATTTCATATTTTAATTAAGCAATTTTACAACCATAGCTTATAGTATAGTTTTGAATGGAAAAGTATGGAACGAGTAGAAATGGCAATGGACGGGTATCTAAAGACTCAGACTTGTCGCGTCCTTAGAACGGGGTGGGGTGAGACGGCCTGTCCTGACATGAATTAAATATAATTAAATGCAAAAAAAATTAAAAAAAGAATATATATATATATATATATATATAGATTTATACAATATTTTTTACATAAATTGTTAATATCAATTTATAAATGCTAGATATAATATCAATAGATAAAAATTATATCATAATATATACTATATATGTCAAAATATATATTAAATATCTTAAAAACAATAAATTTACTATGCAGACCCACCCCATTCGACGCGGGTCACGGGGCGGAACGACCCAAATGGATTGGGTCAAGGCAGGTACCTGTTGATCGGGGTAAAATTGTCATAAGAGATGGGATTATGCTAACCGCTGATTAAAAACATATCTAGTGAATTTTTGAAGTTATAGTATATTATTTAAAAAAAATTGATAAAAATTAAGTGTGTTATTGGAATTAAGTAGGGGCGGAAATAGGCCAGGATTTGCGTCGGACAACCTATGCCTAGTTTACGTATTTTGGTCCTAAACCTGGCCTTTAAAATATAATAGGCCTTTTTTAAGCCTAAGTCCTACTCGCTTAAAAATAAGTCCCGTTTGAGCCTGTCAGCCCATTAAAAGCCTCTTTACAAACCATATATTTTAGTTTAAAATATATTTTATCTATTATAATAGTTTAAAAATTATATAAAAAAGAATAAATTAATAAAGTACGTAGTATTTTTTATATAAATAAAATAGACCTTATTAGGCATGGGCCCTTTTAAAAGCTCAGTGCCTATTAACGTAAATAGGCTTTACTACAAGGCCTTGACCGACCTATTTATTAAATAGGGCGGTAGGACGAAAGTAAAGAGCAGCCAGAGGCTTGTCGAGCGATCACCTATTTCTACCCAGAATCAAGTAATAGTAAATATAAATTATGAGATAAAAAATTGAAAATAATTTTCGAAGCTTAAAATAATAAAATAACCAAATTTGGGAACTAAGCGTTTAAGCCCCCAACACATTTGGAATTTTATTCCATCATCTCCTCAAATTAACCCTAGAAATCGAGTGGCCTTCCGAGGAAAAATAAAACCTCTTACATTACTCGGATTCTAGTTCAAAGGAGCGACAAATCAAGCGTAGTTTTAAAAAAAATCCCAGTTTGTGAATTCTACTGTATGATTCTACACTTTTTAGTAGTATTCTGTTCTTCGAACCCAGAAACCCTTTTTCATGGAGAAAACAAAACAATATAGGCTTTCAGATGGGAAGCAAAAAAATATGCAGTCAATTGATAGACTTAGCGCGTTGCCAGACGACATCCTTTGTCACATTCTATCGTTTCTCCCAACTAAGCTTTCTGTGGCAACCAGTATTTTATCAAGAAGATGGAAGTTTCTGTGGGCTCATGTCCCCAATTTAGATTTCGACAGTGAAAATCATGGGAGAGAGTCCAAAATCGATGAAAGGAGCTTTTTTGACATCATTTACAGGGTTATGTCGCTATATAAAGTGGAAAACATGGATACTTTTAGCCTCTGTTTTTTAGGTATGGGCCAGTCTCAACTAGCGACATGTATTTACGCTGCCGTTAAACGCAATGTCAAAAATATTAGTCTTATTGCTCCAAATTTTCCTCCGGTTAGGTTGCCTTTTTGCATCCTCACCTGCAAAACCCTTGTCGATTTGACTCTCTATTATATTCGGGACATGCCCATGATTGGCGACATATCTTTGCCTGCCCTAAAAAGGCTTTGCCTCGACTCGGTTTTTTACGACACTGATGGATCTCTTCTGCACCTGCTTTCTGGCTGTCCAGTGCTTGAGGAGTTGATTGTTAAGAGAATTTATGCAGATGGTGCTTGCTTTTATATATCCTCACCAACACTGAATAAGCTCATGCTCAGTTCATATTTCGATAATACGGGTAAATTTGAGAGGGAGGCCTACATGGTGAAGATAGATACTCCCGCGCTAAGTTATCTCCATGTATACTCCCGCACTAGATACGAGTATGTCTCAGTTGGGTCGCTAACATCCTTAATTGAAGCAGATGTTGATTTGGAATACGTATCACCACCGATAGAAACGGATGATCTTTTATCTCGGTCTACGTTAGAATTTGTTGGTAGGCTTTGTAATGTGAAGTGTCTAAAATTATCAATTGGTTGGATGGAGGTAAGTGTTTTATTGCTTTTGTTTTCTTTGTTTCTGTAGTTGGAAGTCTCCTGTAAATTTTTATCGCTGGTATGAATGTTTGTTTTCTTGCAGGTTCCCGACTCTGAATTCTCTGCTTTGAATGTAAAGTTTCATAATTTAACCAAACTAGAAATAGCCCCTGATTGGCGGTTTATCTCAAAGTTTCTTGAAAATGCTGATAATCTTGAAGTCCTTATGATCCGTAAAGTATGTTGTTTCATCTTTCTTTTATTTTGTCATCAATGATTTTCTTCCTATTTACAGATTTATTTTTATACTGATGAGAGGGCTTTTGGCTTTTCCTGTTATTATCAGGTTGATGAATATCTGAAATACTGGATGGAGCCCAAACAAGTGCCTACATGCCTATTATTACATCTTGAAACTATAAGAATTGATAAATTCGGGTGTACAGATCAAGAGTTTGACATGGTAAGATATATTTTGAGGAATGCTAAAGTCCTCAAAAGGATGGAAATATATATTGAGAGCCATGGCATTGATTTGGAAGAAAAATTTGCTGCACTCAAGATAATTTCATTGTTTCAGCGAGGATCTGAGGCATGTGAGCTTGCGTTCCATTGAGATTGTTTGGGAGTGGTATTGTCCAGGTTTTTGACAGTGATTTTAGATTATTTGTCTAATGACCAAATATTTCTTCGTAACTGTTAGATGCTTTCAAGCTTTCATGTGGCTTGCTTTATAATGCTCACCGTTTTGTTTAAAGTTATTCTAGCTAGTTGAGATTGATTTTTCATGGCTTGAGCCTTTAAATCTTCACACACAATGATCCTCCTCCAGATATGTTTTATGTAGTCAAGCCTTAATGTTGCTTGCTCTTTGGTATTGGACTGTTAATTTGGGGCTTAGGAGGTTTGGGCCGTTAATTGGGCCGCATCCAATCAGGTTGTTATCAGGCCGGCCTAATAAACTCGATAATTTAACATAAATTATCATGTGTTACTAGTTAATGGTCTAACGGGCATGAGTAAATAAATTTAACAATTTTGTTTATCGTGCCTATCATGTTGTCCCATGTTTTTAGTGTGTCCGTGTTCCGGTTTAAATCTTAAGCCCAATAAGTTTATTATGTTGTGTGCGACTTGAGCTTATTGTACTTTTTAAGTATTGGTAATTGGTAATTGATTACTTATATTGGTAATTTATTGCTAGTTTAATAGAATATGTGTTCTAAGTATCAAATATAAAAGATAAAAAAAAATCACGCATTATTAGTTAATGGTCTAATGGGCATGAGTAAATAAATTTAACAATTTTGCTTATCGTGCCTATCATGCTGCCCCATGTTTTAGTGTGTCCGTGTTCAAATCTTAGGCCAATAAGGTTATCATGTTGTGTGTAGACTTGAGCTTATCGTATTGGGTTGTTATTGTGTCGGCCCAATAAGAGCTCAACGCGAACAATTTACCACCCCTAAGAGCATCTCCAAGCGCTAATTTTTTTTCTTTTTCTTTTTGTTTTAAATTAATGATTCTAGTGTATTAAAACCTGTCCTAAAATGAAATATTATGAAATATTCTTTTTTTTGTGCAGAATTTACTACAAAACTATTAGAGATGAAATTTAGATTTTACACTAAAATTATAACCTGCATTAAAGTTGTACAAACTGGTGGAGATGGTCTAATGTTATATTTATTATATGACTTTTAGTATTGCATATTTTATGCATATGGTGGTTTTTCTATTTTTGTGTACAAGAATTTAATAGTTTTACTAAATTAAACTTAATAGAACAAAAATAAAAAAAAAGATTATTTACGAATTTATTGGGTTGGACACGCCAAGTTTTAGGTTTGTGATTGGATGAGACATTAGTCCCAACATTTTTCTTGACGAGACGAATCTCAAATTTGGCCAAACCTAGGGGTGGCAATTCGAGTTGTGTTCGGGTTCGTGGGTCGTGTTGAGACATGGTAATTACACAAATTTGGCCAACCCGGACACGACCCATTTATTTATTCTAATTAATTGGGTTAACCCGAACACGACCCGTTTAATACACGGGTAACCCGAACACGACCCCAAATGACCTGTATATTTTCCAACATTGAACAAATCTTTTATTTATTATAATAAAATGAGAATTTTGGGTTATTTATATATAGAATATTAAAAAACATTAAAAATAATGTTGAATTTTCTTGTTTAAATGGGTTTAGTAGGCCATTTCAGGTCAACCAAAAATTGACACATTTACTATTCGGGTTAATTGGGTCTGACATTATGACTCAAATAATAAATTGGTCGACCATAACCCACTTATATCGTGTTAGATTTTCAGGTCGTGTTTTCGTGTCATGTCGGAGATTGCCAAACCCCGTCTCATCCCCGCCCAGCCATCCCTTCCTTTTATTATCAGAGTTCATACAAATGAACACCACACCTCTGCGTCTGCCTCACTTTTTTAGATTCATAATTTCTGTGAGTTCACATAAGATTTCGACCCTAAACAAATCAAAAGGGCTATTAGGCTTCAAGCATTACATATTTTTAAATTTTCCTCTTTCAAACAGGCCAATTAGAAGGCAATATTTCATTCAAAGATGCATATTTGAAACAACTAGAAATTAACTAAAAGAAAGTCATTTTTGCAAGTCCCTCAAATAAAATCAAATATAGTGATAAACCAACCCTTATTTATTTGCAAAAGAAAAAGAAACAGTGACTACAGAGCAAGCCACATTAAGGCTTGACGACGTAAAACATATCTGAAGTATCATCAAAGACACAATACTCATACAAATGAAAAAACTTGTTAAAAACATCAGAGACACATATAACTAACTTCGGCTACTGTCGAAAACGCGTGCATAAGCGATGACAATCATAACAGAAGGCAATCTCACATTCCTTAGATCCTCGATGAAATAATAAAATTTTCTCGACCACATCATATTTTTCTTCCAAACCAATACGATGTATTTCCATCCGCTTCAGGACTCAAGCATTCCTCAATATAAATCTTACTATGTTAAACTCTTGCTCTGTACACTCGAACCCATCAATTATTACAGTTCTAAGAGAATATAGCAGGCATGCACGTCACTTTTCCATGGTTTCCATCCAGTTTTTCGAATCATCATCAACCTGCAGAAAATAACAAATAAAAAGCCCCCTCACTGGTATAAAACTCTTAAGAAAGAAAGAAGTTATTGATGAAAAATAGAGCCAAAAATTAAAAACTTTTATTTTGTATCGACAAACCTTATTGATATCAGGGTCATTAAGATTATCATCACATTCTAGGAATTTTGTGAGGAAACGCCAATCAGCAGAAACTTCGAGTTCGGTTAAATTTCGAAACGTTACATACAGACTAGACCTCGAAAAGTCAAGAGACTGCCAAAAAAAAAAAAAAAACCTTAAAACCACAAGACAGAACATAAGAACAAAGGTTAAATGAGATGACGAAAGATCAAATACATACCTCATCACAACTTGATAATTTTAGGCACTTCACATTACAGAGACTATCAAGAAACTTGAACACACATCGAGTATAGATAGAGTGGTCTACTTCCATCAAATCAGTGTCCAAATAGATTTCTGCTTCAATTAAGGAGGCTAGCGGCGAAAGTGACATATGCTCATACGAACAATCTAATACCTTGAGATATCTAAGTGCTGGAGCATTTATCTTCACCTTAAAGTCAGGGTTGTCAAATACGAAACTATCAATTGGAAAATTGATAGTGAGCCTTTTTATTGTGAGTGAAGATATATTAAAGCAACCCAAATCTTCATCCGCAATTCCATCAATGATTAACTCCTCAAGCACTGGACAACCAGAAAGCAAGTGAGGAACGGCTTCATCAGTCCCATATCTAACACAATATAGACCAAGCTTCTTAAGGCTAGGCAAATATACATCTCCAATAGAGGGGATGCCTGCACAATTATGGATCGTTAAATTGACAACGGTTTTGCAGGTGAAGAGGCATTGAGGCAACCTAGGACATCTATAATTGAGATTAATATCAAAATATTGGACATCGCGCGATATAACAGTGCTAATCCATGTGTCAATTTCATGTTCGCTGCAATTATCATCATAATTGAGGCGGCACGTGTTTATGCGTTGCGCTTTATTTCGCAACAAAACACGTGTGATGATTTCTGGAGCATGATTTTTGTCCGTGAAATCTCCATTTGCAAAATCTATATTCGGGACATGGGTCCATAGAAACCTCCATCTTCTAGCTAGAACGCTGGTTGCCACGGAGAACTTAGTTGGGAGAAAACTGAGAATGTGACATATGACGTCGTCTGGCAAGCCGCTAAGTCTATCGGGCATATTTTGCTCCCCAGAAGCTTTGATGCGCTTTCTCTCCATTGGCTCGACTTTAAAATTTAATCCGATGAATAACGCACGATAATTGTAGAACATATACCTGGAATCTAAACCAACCATTATATATGTAGTAGAAGAACATATGGTAATTAATAAGGTAATAGATATCAACAAGGATTCTACTTGCTTAAAACTATCCAATTAGATAACACAAATCAACACCTGTCTTTATTCCGATTTAACATGAATATCGAGAAGAGAATTTGAACCATTATATATGTAGAAAAACCATAAGGTAATCAGGTAATATATATCGACAAGGATTCTACTTTCAAGAAATCCAATTTTGATAAGGCTTTTTTTTTTTTTTTTTGCAAAATTAGAGTTTGTTTAGGACTCAAACTGAAAGGGTGTCTCAGCGATCAGTTTGTAGTAGAGATGGTCGCGGCCCAAACCGTTTAAACCGGGAAAAAAGAGGATTAAGGCCGAATTATTTTTGGTCCATTTAAATCGGGTCTTTTTTGGCCCGGACCGTTCAGCCCGAGGCCCGTTAGGGGTAGCCCGTAGGTTAACCGGGCTAGCCCGCTAACCCGTAAATTGTTTTTTTTTAAAAATAAATATAATTCTAATATTATAAATCTATTTTATTACATATTACCTATTACTAAATATATTTTTTCAAGCTCACATCTCCTCATCTTTAATAGGTTTAAATATATAATTCTTAAAACTATGACTTATAGTCATATGAATTTTTTTTTAAAAAAAAGTATTTTTTTTCATTTTATATGGGTATATATTATATAATGCTATCTTTTATTATTATAGTTTTATTTTAAAAATTTAGAACATGGAAGATTTAAATTTTATAATTCTGTTAATGCGATATAATTATAAATTATGCAAGATTTTTTTATAATGAATACTTTAACTTAACATGTTAAACTTAAATCATTGCAACATCAACTATTTTTTTTTCTCTTTCTCTCTCTAAAAACTCTAACCCAAGACCACCGCCGCCCCTCCCTCTCTCTCTCCCACCTGGTCCCCCTGCCTTGCCCCTCCTCTACCATGGCCGGAGATCAGAAATCCCATGGTCTCCGGTCACTAGCCCCTCCTTTTTCGTGGATGTTTCTTTTCTTGCAGGTTCAATTTCTTCCGAACTTGGCTTGCGGGTTTAGAGGTGAAGCGAGCGGTGGTGGCGGTTTTGGATGTGGCTTTGGCGGATATGGATTACGGTGTGGATCTGAGGGAGGGAGAGGCCGATTTTTTCGTCTTTGATCTCTTGTCTTTCTGTAATGGTGTTTTCTATTTGTCCCCATTAGGTGGTTTGTTTTGTCCCAATAAGTGGCTTGTTTTCAGTTTTATTTGTCCCTCTGTGGATTTGCTCAGAAGACTCAGATGTGCTATTATCAGATGATATGTGACTGAAACGAGATCAAATTTTGGTACGTGTTTTGTCCAGCGCCTAGTTGCGAAGTTCTGAATCTATGGATTAGTCAGATCTGTTGCAGTTTAAAATATGTTTTTAGATCTATATAGGTCTATTATCCGTAGGCTTGCAATTGTTTTACATCTGTTATTGTAACCGGTTGTAAGTTTCTTCTGTTTTATGAATGAAATTCATCTTGCTCAAAAAAAAAACATGTTAAACTTAAATGTTATATATATTCGAGTTTAAAATTTTAGATTTAAATATATAATTTTTTATTTTTTTGACTTATAGTCCAATAGTGGCCCGTTTAGCCCAAAGCCCGCTAGAATTAGGGTTTGGTTCGCAATATGGTAGCCCGTTTAATAGTGGTCCATTTAGCCTGAAACCCTATAGATCTAGGGCCAACCCGTTTAACATCTATAGTTTGTAGGCAGAATCAATTAGATGATTTTTTTCTCAATAATTTTACAATGGAACTTTTCAATATGTTTATAAAGTTTTCTTTAAAAGTTCACGCACATTGTCTCAATAATTGTTATTATTATTAGTAATAATAATAACCGTTTTCCTTTGAAATCGTTAATTATATGGCCCTTTTTATTATGTCATTTTTTTATTATAAAATAAATTAAAATATATTTTTAAATATATATTATTAGTATAAAATAATAATATATAAATGTCTTTTAAAAAATCGTGAAATACTAAAGTGTGGTTACCCAATACAACAAAATATGATAAGAGCACAGTCCATTTTCCTACAAAGCCTATGTTGTAACGAATAAACAAATGTGGGTTTTTGAATTTCGAATAAATATTCTATTGTTATGAGCATTAATAAAATATTTAATAAATAATACATTATGTATACGGCTATATTATACGTACATTAGTACATATAGTAATGCCACTATTTCATCTTCTCATTTCTTGTGCTCATATTACATTGAATGCGGGTAAGTAGAAATAGGTGAAGAAGCATTACTTCCCGTGTCTCTATAGTATGTATTTAATCAATATTAAATGTTTCATACAGCTACTAGATAAGACTTTTGCAAGTCTCTCAAATGAAATCAAAGATGTTGAATATAAAGCAGGAAGCCACATTAAGACTCGACTCCATACAACATTTCTGAAGGAATTGTTGAATATGGTGGAAGACATCAAAGACTTTTTATACTTCAATCCCTAAACAATCTTAATTGAAGGCAAGCTCACAAGCCTCAGATCCTCGCTCAAACAAGAAAATTCTCTGGATCGCATTTGTCTTCAAACAAACATCATAGCATTTGAAATGTATTTCCATCCTCTTTAGTACTTGAGCATTCTTCAAACACAAAAACTTGTGTGAGACCGTCTCACGGATCTAGTTCCGTGAGACGGAGCCCCATTTTACTTAAACCGACCCGCCCCCAGACCCTGGCCACGACCTACCCCACCAAATCAACCGAAGCCCCATTTACACAAACTCTTCTTCCCCGCTTTTTTTTTCCCTCCCTCCCAATTCTAAACCCTTTCTCCCATCCCCTGTTTCATCTCTCCCCGTCTCTCCCGCCGAGGTCACGATCCTCTCCCCATTTTCTCTCCGATTTCCGCTCGGCCTCTCCCGCGACTCCTCAATTTTGTCAACTCGGTAAGCCATTTTTTCCGTTTTTCTTGATTTTATGTTTTTTTCTTCCATTTTTCTTGATTTTAGTTCAACTTTCCATGCGATTTGTTAACCGTGTAGTTTCTACCCTTTTTTCCGTTTTTGTTCGGTTCTCGGTTTTTATGTTCCCATTTTACCTAGGGTTGGCGTTGAGGGGTTGGTTTGGTGTACGGGGTGGTGTTGGTGTTCATTTTTTCCCATTTTTCTTCATCCCTCTCCCGCTTTCTCTTCGATTTTTCGATTCTGTTGTGTTGGGGTTGTTATGTTCTCGATTTTGTTTAGGGTTTATGAGTTTTTTTATGCGAAATTCA
The DNA here is from genome assembly GCA_016081115.2 of Rehmannia glutinosa. NCBI lineage: Eukaryota > Viridiplantae > Streptophyta > Magnoliopsida > Lamiales > Orobanchaceae > Rehmannia > Rehmannia glutinosa. The sequence continues at coordinate 388,151 of JABTTQ020001144.1, read as the reverse complement.
TTTTAGTGTTCATAAAGTAGTCATGTTAATTTCTTCTTATTAGATTTATATATTTTCAGTATTTTAATCATGTTTGTTTTCTATATTTTTGCGCTTTTAAGCTAAAAAAGGTTGTTTGTGCACATTTATATATCCCCCGTGATAATGGAAGAAGATCCTAAAACACCTCGTACTCAGTATGCCGATTGTCCCGGAAATAGGGTATTACAAAATGAAGGCACGAAAGACGGTTTCTCCTATAAAAAAAAGAAACTCGCGCCGAGAAATGAAAAAGATATTCCCGAAAAAAAAAGCTAAGGAAAATGAAAATATTGAAGCAAAAGATTCAAAGCCTATTCCAAAGAAGAGAAAAGTACCACAAAAATTTGAAAAAGTAGAGGAAGTTAAAAGTGGGTATAGTCACTGTTTTTTAATGCATGATTATATTGTGTTGTTTTGATGTTTTACGTGTTAATTTATTTGATTGTATTTACTGTTGCAGTGGAGATGATAGGAATAGCTCTGATGTCGAGGTAACCGTAGAGAAAAGGCGAAAAGCCAGGTAACATATGCTTTCATATAAGAGTATCACTTTTCATATGAAAAGTATCACTTTTTGTGTTGAAAGTATCACTTTCTGTGTTAGAAGTATCACATAACCGAGTTTCACTTTTAACATATTTTTTGCGTTATGGAAATACTTTCATATAGAAGTATCACTCTGTATGTTAAAAGTATCACTTTTCCTGCTAAAAGTATCACATAACTGAGTATCACTTTTAACATACTTTTATATAAAAGTATCAGTTTATGTGTTAAAAGTATCACTTTATGTGTTAAAAGTATCACTTTCTGTATCAAAAGTATCACTTTTCCTGTTAAAAGTATCACTTAACTGAGTATCACTTTTAACATACTTTCATATAGAAGTATCACTTTATGTGTTAAAAGTATCACTTTATGTGTTAAAAGTATCACTTTTTGTATTAAAAGTATCACTTCTCATATCAGTTGGCATGTTAATGCTTTTAAAAGTTTCACTCTTTATGTGTTGCAGAGACTTTATCAGCCAATGTAAACCCCAAGATTTATGTGAGTTTCTGAAAAATTTGACTGATCAACAAAAGGCTGATGTTGTCAGTATAGGATTTGGTGGTTTGTTGAGTCTCCGTATTGATTCAGCATTCCCTATGGGTATCGTTAAAAATCTGGTAAAGAATTTTAATGGTACCAGTCGGATGTTGAAGTTCGACAATGCGAGTTTTGTTGTCACATCAGATGACATATGTGATCTTTTCCTATTGCCCAATAAAGCTGGGAATGATGTCCTGGAACTGGATCGGGGAGAGTATATTTTGCTGAGTCGTGAGTTGAAGGAGAAGTACGACATCGACGCGGATTGTTTGGTTTACAAGGTTAAGAATGTGATTGAGAGTAGGTTGGTGGATGGCGGTGATGATTTTAAGCGCCTTTTTGTTATTTATTGCTTGTCTTGTTTTTTGACTCCGAGGACGAATCGGAAAGTTGACTTGCATGCGATTAGATCAGTTATCGATGTCGAGAAAATAGGGGACTATGACTGTGTTCGTATGTTTTGAAAAAGTCATGCACAGGGTGGACAAATACAATAGGAATCCCGAGCTAAATACATCGATGGGTGTGTTTTGGTCTTATTGTTTTTGTATTTCCATAGATTGAAGTGGCGGGAAACGCTTGAACCATCCACACTACCACCGATATCTCACTGGACCCCGATAAGGCGAGGAAAAGAATAAAGCAAGAAAGCTCTATTCTTTGTGCTAGGGGCGGGAGTGAATGGGTAACGGATACATACCCCGTTAGCTCGAGGAATAAATGCACGGTTGAGAAAGAGGCGGTTGGGAAAAATGAGACAGTGGAAAAAAAGTAAGTGAGAAAGAGAAGGTTGGGAAAAATGCATACGAAGAGGACGAACAAGAAGATGTTCAAGTTGGTGATGATGAATATATAAATTTGAAACTACCAAAGGGAAGGAGCTCGAGCGATGACGAGTGGAGAAGCCAATAGAGATGTAAGTTCATTTAAAGTATCGCTTTTACTTGAAGGAAGAGTATCCTTTTTACTTGAAAAGTATCACTTTTCATGTGAAAAGTATCACTTTTCATGTGAAAAGTATCACTTTTCATGTGAAAAGTATTCGATCACTCTAATACTTGGAAGTGAAAAGTATCACTTTTCATGTGAAAAGTATCACTTTTCTTTGTGAAAAGTATCACTTTTCACTTGAAAAGTATTATTAATCGATGTAATACTTGGAAGTGAAAAGTATCATTTTTCATGTGAAAAGTATCATTTTCCTATGAAAAGTATCACTTTTCACTTGAAAAGTATTACTAATCGATGTAATACTAGGAAGTGAAAAGTATCACTTTTCACTTGAAAAGTATTATTAATCGATGTAATACTTGGAAGTGAAAAGTATCATTTTTCATGTGAAAAGTATCACTTTTCCTGTGAAAAGTATCACTTTTCACTTGAAAAGTATTACTAATCGATGTAATACTAGGAAGTGAAAAGTATCACTTTTTCATGTCAAATATTAACATATTTCTTCTTATTTTTGTAGAATGTTCACAAAGCTTTCTTGATGTGCAAGAGAAATTTTAATCTTGTTACACAATTCCATATGGACGAGTTCGAAAATTGAAAAATGAGATGGCACAAGAGAAGCAAGAGAAGAAAGATACAATTTCATCTCCGCACTCGTCAATCTCTCGAAAGTCGATTCTTCTCGGACTTCGAAGGTGCACGAGCTGATTGATAAAGTTGTTGAAAACTTTAAACGATGAAGAATTTGGCGGCTCAAATGCCAAATTTTGAGCTCCTTACCCCGGAGGTCGATTCAAAAAGTCGCGAAGAAGATTTCAGACAAACAAATGGGGAAAAAGTTGGTGAAGAAGGTGGTGAAGAAGCCGGAGAAGAAGTCGGGAATGAAGAAGCGGGAGAGGATGCTAAAATTGCGACGAACCATGGCCTATTGATCTAAAGGCCGAGTTCAAGTCCACTTTCATGAAAAAACACAAGAAGCGACCTCAAATTCTTGCGCGAAGGAAGGAGCAAGATATTATTGATTATTGCTTTTTCAATCATAAAAAATTATCGAGTAAGTAAATTGTTTTTATAATTTACCTTTAATTTCCTATTCAAATCCATTTTCTTGTTGTATTAATTGTTTTTAATTTTCGATTCAAACGCTTTTGCACATGCCGGATGTTTTTATATTGCATTTAATGATGGCATCATGACATTGCATGATTCAATGATGATCCATATAAGCATCATAGACACATGGGCTATGTTGCTTAACAAAAGACCAAAGAACAAACGCTTCTACTTCCATGCTCAACATTCTGTAAGTTTTATTTAAAAGTGTCATTTTATGCTTTATAAGTATTAATTTGAATCTTAAAAGTATCACACTTGTGCAACAGATCTACCTTGAAAATCTTTTGAGAGATAAAGGGCAGGATAATAGTAAAAATTTGAGAGATTGCTAGAATCATTGGATGTCAAGTGGAAAACAAATGAGACCTCGGCCATAGTGGATTCCGTAAGAATATCTCTCAAGTTTTGCTTTGGAATTTAGCTTTTCTTCTTATAAAATGCAGATTTTTGTCCTGATTTTCTTGTTAAAAATGCAGATTTTTGTGCCAATTTGCTACAAGCAACATTATATCTGTGCTGTCATCAACTTTATTGATGCAAAAGTGCAATATCTGGATAATTTGGTGCATAATGAAAATGTTGCTCCTGACTATATCAGTCTAGCAAAATTGGTGGTAAATTATTTAGTTGATGTTATTATTGATGTTAGTTTTCATGTTATTATTTGTAATACACCTGAAGTGAAAAGTATCACCTTTCACTTGAAAAGTACCACTTTTCACTTGAAAAGTATCACTTTTCACCTGAAAAGTATTACTCATTATTTGTAATACGTTGAATTAAAAAGTATCACTTTTTATGTGAAAAGTATCACTTTTCATATGAGAAGTATCACTTCTCAAGTGAAAAGTATTACTCATTATTTGTAATACTTTGAAGTGAAAAGTATTACTCATTATTACTCGATTAGTGTGATCTCGCTTCTTTAATTCTCAAAGAAAGAGAAATGAGCATTTTCTTGAAGGAGAAAAACCACCCAAGGCTGATGATGTTCCAAAATATGAATTTGATAATGTCAAATTTCCATGGCAAAGAAAAATAGCCAACATTGATCGTGGTGTCTTCCTAATGCACCACATGGAAAATTTCCAGGGGCTTGTTTACTCGAACCGGGATTTGCGTAAGGTATGAATGTTTTTGCAAATTAGATTAGATTAAATTTCTTTGTTTTATATTATTTTTATTTATTTTACCTTTGTTTTGTGTTGTTTTTATTGAAGGTTGGTGAACAGCGCCAAATTAAGGGCTTCTTATTGCGCAAAGATTGTTCTCACCGGTGGAATGAATTAAGAGTGCAAGTTGAGAAGGAAGCAATTGAATTTATAAATCAAACAAGTTGATTGATGTATGTAGGGCTCGGTATAGAATGAAAGAGAAGATTTGTTTCTAATTTTTATGCATGTATAAACTAGTTTGGTGCAAGTTACATTGATAGGTATTGAATAGTTTTTGGTTGTATGATTTCTTTGGGAAGATGACGAAAAGTCGTTTTCACATTCTAAATTGGTGTGGTTGTGAATAAGCACATTTGTAATCGTTGCTTGTTTTAAAAGTACCACTTTCTGTTAAAAAAGTATCATTTTTGTGGTTGAAAGTATCACTTTCTGTTAAAAAGGTATCATGTCATGATGAATAGCCTCCAACTGGAAAAGTATCACTTCTTGTTACAAAAGTATCACCTTCTATTAAAAAAGTATCGTTTTTGGGTTAAAAGTATCACTTTTGTTAAAAAAGTATCACGCCAAGATGTATAGCTTTCAATTGGAAAAGTATCACCTTTTGGGTTAAAAGTATCACTTTTTGTTACAAAAGTATCGTTTTTTGGGTTAAAAGTATCATTTATTGTTAAAAAAGTTTAATCTCATTAAAGTATAGCTCTCAATCGAGTATCACCTTTTGGGTTAAAAGTATCACTCTTTCTTACAAAAGTATCGTTTTTGGGGTTAAAAGTATCATTTAGCGTTAAAAAGTATCATCTCATTAAAGTATAGCTTCCCATTAGAAAAGTATCACCCTTTGGGTTAAAAGTATCACTTTTTGTTACAAAAGTATCGTTTTTTGGGATAAAAGTATTACCAAAATTTATAATATTAAAGCTAAAAATTCAATAATAAAAATCGGACAACTCAACAATACTAAAAATCAACAATTCAATACTAAAAATCTGGACAACTCAACAATACTAAAAATCTAAAACAAGAGAATACTAAAATAATCGAGGATTAGGAGTCTTTGAACCAAACTCCTTGGATGGATGTGAGCTTGTTGTATCGATTTTTCTTCTTCTTTGTTTTTCTCGAAAATGCCCTTGATCCTTTGCCTTCTCCCCTTTGTAATCGAACGTGTAGGATCCAAAGATATCTTTAGTTAGAAGAATTAGAAACCTCATGTTGCCCCGTAGAATTCAGTGTATTCATCAATGCATCAACAGCTAAAGAATCTCTATTGTAGCCATCTTCGATGATTCTTCTCGCCTCCTCATTGTCTTGGCATTTTAGAATAAGATTATAATAGTTTCGTGCCATTTCATGTCGCCAAGAACACAATCCTTCGGTTTGTGAGAACTTTCAGCCATCTTATTGAACTTCCCCCACAACTCTGTTTTGACAAATTTTGTCCATCTTTTGACAATGTAACACTCAGGAATCTTGGAGATAGAATGCATATGAAATACTCTTAAGCTATGACAACAGAGTAAACCACACTCCTCAAATTTCTTACAAGAACAGTTTATGAGCATATTTAAACAATCATACACCACACGATGACAGCAACCCCCATCACTTGGCATTGAAATGTCATAAACCATGATGTTTTCTTCAACACGCACAATGATGCATTCAGTAGAGATACTTTTAATAAACTCACTCTCAAACTCTTTAAAAAGGGTCAATGTATATACCTCAGCAGCATGTCTCAACATTCCAGTCAATGGTAGTACAGACGTTGGAATTGATCTTGAGCACTGGAATTCGTTTTCTTTTTCATTGTTCCTCCAACGCTTTAATGTTCCTTGAAAAATTCCATAAAATTCAGTCAGAGTTGTTGTTTTCTTTGCATTAAATCCTATTGCGTTGTTCGTACTCTCACTCCTTTGTGAAGATAATATCCCCGCAGAAAAAATATCCTTGCTTAATGCAGTACACCATTTTTCCTTCAAATCATACATGCGCCGAAACCAAGAATCATCATGCAATTCATACTCCAAAATCATAGAATTCCAGCAAATTTCAAAGTCTCTTTCATCAACACAACCAGTCAAACATTTATTGAATGCTTCTTTGAAAGAATTATTTTTTTTCAAACGTCCAAACCGACTTATAGATTCTCAAAGTGAAGGTGCGAAAGACATAGCTTGTGCCTTGTTTGAGGAAAAACACCGCACATGAAGAAGAAGTAAAACAAAATTAACCATATATGTTTTGAGGGAAAAGTATCTAATTTTCATGTTAAAGTATCACTTTTATAGCTAAAAGTATCACTTTTAGCTATAAAAGTATCACGCATTTAAAAGTATCACTGCACAAAATTAACCATATATGTTACGAGGGAAAAGTATCTCGATTCTCATGCTAAAGTATCACTTTTAGATATAAAAGTATCACGACATGACAAAAGTATCACAAACAAAATTAACCATATATGTTCTCGAGGGAAAAGTATCGATTCTCATGCTAAAGTATCATTTTTATAGCTAAAAGTATCACTTTTAGCTATAAAAATATCCGCATAAAAAGTATCGATTATTGTCATAAAGTATTTACCTTTTCAATTGCATTGCTTATTGCCAGGTCTTGATCGGTGAACAAAGTTACGGGACATTTTCCACCCATTGATTTTGTAAAGACTTGAAAAAGCCACTCAAATGATTGATTTTTCATCGGATAAAAAGCACACCCAAACATGATGTTCTTCCAGTGGTTGTTGACCCCAACAAATGGCGCACAAATCAAGTTGTATTTATTCGTGCGATATGTTGTGTCAAATATCATAACGTCACCGTATATCTTATAGTATTCCTTCATCATGGAATCCTCCAAAATACATTAGATAATCTACCAAATTCATCCAACTTCACTCTAAAAAAGAAATCCTCCTCTTCGACATCTTGTTGATATAAGATGTCAATTAACGCCTGCAGGCATCGCTACCTTCTATTGCTTTCATTTTCAATCTATTAACAAAATTCAAATGGTCTTTCGAGTATGACCAAGGCATTGTTCGCCCCCCGCATCGTGTACCATATAACGGTAAGATTGAGTGGCTTTCATCCCACAAGATATCATATCCTCAATAGCTTTGCCTTTTTCATTTGTAATGACTCTCTCAGAACGATGTAAATGGCTCCATTCTGTTCTTGTGAGTTGATGGTTGTGTTCCACAATATCTTTGAACTACCTCGTAAAGCCCCTCTCCATTTAACTTTACTCTAATTGAAGCTTTACATCCGGTGCGTGTAACATTAGCCTTTTTCTTTTCTTTTGCCAGATTGCTTAAATCCAATGAGAAGAACATACATAGTATTTCTCAACAACAACTCTGTTTCAATTTGTAGATTTTCTAGTAGTCGATTTTCGTACACTAAACCCAACAGCACGAGCATGACGACAATACAACTGATGCATATCCTTAATTGTTTTTCTTGTTATATGTAGAAGACAACCACTCACATCAAACTCATCTTCATCTCCATTATCAACTACAACCTCATTGGAATTACTTACTTTATCACCCTCATCACTAGAGGCATTAATTGTGACACCTAAACATAATACTTTTGGTTAGAAATGTGATACTTTTAATTGAAAAAGTGATACGTTTTACTAGAAAAGCAATACCTGAAAAACTGAAGTGATACTTTTGGTTAGAAATGTGATACTTTTCATTCAAAAAGTGATACTTTTCACTTAAAAAGTGATATTTTTTAATGAAAAAGTAATACTTCAAAAACTTAATTGACAACATTTAAGCGTAATACTTTTGGTTAGAAATGTGATGTTTTTCATTCCAAAAGTGATACTTTTCACTTAAAAAGTGATACTTTTAATAAAAAAGTAATACTTCAAAAACTTAATCGACAAAAATGGGAAGCACATTACCTTCACTTTCATGGAGTGTTGTATCATTTGCATCCTGTGGGCAATATTGACTTCGTCATTTTGAGGAAAGCGACACCAAGAATTGTGACAACATCTAAGCATAATACTTTTGGTTAGAAATGTGATACTTTTCATTCAAAAAGTGATACTTTTCACTTAAAAAGTGATACTTTTTAATGAAAAAGTAATACTTCAAAACTTAATTGACAACATCTAAGCGTAATACTTTTGGTTAGAAATGTGATGCTTTTCATTCCAAAAGTGATACTTTTCACTTAAAAAGTGATACTTTTTAATAAAAAAGTAATACTTCAAAAACTTAATTGACAAAAATGGGAAGCACATTACCTTCACTTCATGGAGTGTTGTATCATTTGCATTCGTGGTGGCAATATTGACTTCGTCATTTTGAGGAGCGAAGACCAAGAATTGTGACAAAGATCTAAGCATAATACTTTTGGTTAGAAATGTGATACTTTTCATTGAAAAAGTAACACTTTTCATTGAAAAACTGATACTTTTACTAGAAAATCAATACTTGAAAAATCAAGTGACAAAAGATAGGCAATACATTACCTTCACTTCTTGGAGCATTACATCACAATCATCATCTCATGTCAATTTTGATTTCGTCACCCTCATCACTAGAGTCAATGACGGTGACATCTAAATGCAATACTTTTCATTAGAAATCGATCTTTTGATTGAAAAAGTGATACTTTTAGCTATAAAAGTAATACTTTTAGGCTTAATGGAAGAATTCATACCTTCTTTTTTTGGCAAACTCTTTTATATTGTCCATTTTTGTTCTTCAACAAAACTTACACAGTGGAAAACAAAAAAAGAAGAAAAGTTTTTCTTACAATAATAAACACCAATACTAACACAAATTTCATACATATATTTTTGTAACAAAAGGTAAACCGAATCGAAATTCTACATACCGTGTGACACAATGAGAGAACGCGAGTGAGGTTTTTATGTTAATTCACGTCGAGAGAGGGAGACAGAGAAACACAAGTGAGGATTTTTTCGCTCTCTCTTCGTTTCATTCGTCCCCACCGGCGAGAGACGACCTGTTTCGGGGAACACGAGCTAGGGCACGAGCCGAGGAGACGACCATTCTTTGGGGAACACTAGCTAAGGTGCTTGAGCCGAGGAAGACGACCTTTTCTTTGGGAAACACGAGCTAGGGCACGGGGTAGCCGAGCTAGGATTGGTCCGATTTACAAAACCTAGCGCGTAGAATGGGCCGGGATTGGTTAGTCTAAATTAGCGGGTTTCTCTAGGCCGGGCGGGTTATTCTAAATGGAGCTCGTCTCACGGATCTAGATCCGTGAGACGGTCTCACAAGAGAGTGCCCTTCTTCAAAATATATCTTACCAATTTAAACTCATCCTCTCGCACACTCAAATTGATAAATTCTTACAGTTCCAAGATGTGATAATAGGCTTTTAGGCACTTGTTGGGGCTCCTCCATCCAAAGATTTTAGGCGTCGTCAAGGCCAACCTGATTGAAAATTGAGGGGAAAAGGCCATTCACTCATATAAGACAATTAAAAAGAAGAAAAAAAGCCATTGGTTAAAGGAGATTAAAGAAAAGCTAAAAACTATCTTATTGCGGTAAGATACCTCACGGACAATAAGTACTTGAAGATTATCCGCACGCTCAAAGAATTTTGTGAGAAAAATCCAATCGGCTGACCAAATCGAAATCGTTAAATGATCAAACCTTATAATTGATTTACTTTGACCACGAAATTCTTGACAGAAACGGATATAAACCAACCTTATTATCGAGAGATTGAATGAGTGTATAAGAACGAGATAACATCAACATATGCCAATTACTAAGAAAACACATAATGAGGTGATGAAAGTAAGAACCCTTACCCTCTTACCACTAGACAATTTTAGGCTCTTCACGTTACAAAGACTATCAACAAAGTTTAACTCAAAGGAAGAATAGCCTTCTTCCATCTCATTATATGTTTTATCAACATAGTCTTTTTCAATATCTCATTATCTTTTTTAAAAGAGATGTCCGCTTGATTAAGGATGTTGGCAAGCTGGTGAGATTTCCTTGGATAAACATCCCTCCACCTGCAAATATCTAAGTGCGGGACATTTATCTTCACCCCATATCCACGGCTATAAGATTCGTAACTATAAATCTTGAAATTGTTCATAATAAGCCTTGTTATTGTGGGTGAAGAAATTATAACATCATAGAAATCCAAATCGTCTTCATCGATTTGATCGATGATCAACTCTTCTAGCACTTGGACAACCGAAAAGCATGTGACGAAGGCCATTTTCAACACCATAAATGTGAAGCTTCTTGAGACTAGGCGAGATACTACTACACCATTAGATGGTATGCAATTACGAAAATGGAGTCTCAAATCAACAAGGGTTTTGCAGGTGAAGAGGCATTGAGGCAACTCACCGAAATAAGCAAGACAAAGATCAAGTTTTTGACATTACGCAATATGGCGGTGGCAATCCATGTATCAAGTTCATACTCGCTATACAAGATCATCATAGCGGAGACGAAAAGAATTTATGCTTTGCACTTGACGTAGCAACAAAACCCCGTTGACGATATGTGCAAATTTCGTGTACTGTATCATGATTTCTCGCAATCGAAATCTAAATTGGGGACATAAGCCCATAGAAACCTCCATCTTCTTGCTAGAATGCTTGTCGCCACGGAGATTTTAGTTGGAAGAAAAGAGAGAATGTGACAGAGGACCCCGTCTGTCAAGCTACTAATTCTATCAACTGACGGCATATTCCCAGCTCGGATTTTCCACAAACACTTGATCGGCAATCTTTTAAACAAGAAACCTTCACAAATAAAATAGGGTTTATCATATTATCAACACAAACAATAAGCACGTTTCTGATTACCTAAAGAATCAGCACCTTCAACTTCAATTTTCTCTTCTCCGATGCATATTCCTCAAATCAATTAAATAAGGTAATAGATATCGAGAAGGATACTACAAAATTAGATAAATCAATTAGAGTTTGGCACGACATGCTTAAGAAACAATACCTGTCTTTCAAGAAATCTGAATTTGGCACGACATTTTTACGCAAAATTAGAGTTTGTTTCGAAGAAGCTGATGAACAGGGCATAACTTGATCGAGGAGCACGAGCGAGTTCCCGTGTCCCTATACTGTGTATTCGATATGTACAAAACTGAAATTACCATTTCACCCTCGTGAGCTAGCTTAATGACAAATGTGCCCCAAGATCTACTTGTTTTCTTGTTCAGTACGAACTGACGATTTGGATCACCAACGGGCAATCACAGTTTATTTGATCCAAGTTGGATGTGTTTCTTCGTGTGTTTCTCGGTATGAGTGTAAGGTTGATCATTTAATGGTTATTTTATTAGCTAAATCTTATTTGAAATGTGTTTGAACAATTTCAAAACAAAAACATAAAAAAGTCCGTGCAATGTAAATACATTTTAGGGGGAATTTGTTTTAATATTGTAACTAATAAGAATTAATTCCACTCATGTCTTAATTCTACAGAATGATCAATGATAATATTGTTTACATCCCAAAACATAAATGAAAAGGTCTCCGAAGGCGAGATCTTCTCAAAAATCCAATCCAATCCTCAGCTAGCCTGCAAAAGACTAACCGGAGAGAACTCCGGCGTGAGCACTCCGACGATCAAGTTAGTGAAAGGAAAAAAGAATGATAAAGACAAGTGTATAAAATATAAAAGCTGAATAATAAATGCATTTCAAAGTCCCTTCATTTCTTACCTTCTTCCCCCTTTTATACCAAAGCCCTTTGGTCCTTTGAGGTCCACGTGTCCAATCGGGATTGGGAGATAGATCAGGGCGGGAAATCATTTAGGTTGACAAAAAGAACTGGTCACATCAGTCAGGTCGTCCCCGGGGATAGTTACTGCCTGTCAAATCCATTTTTTAGGATATTAATTACTTGTCAGGTCTTTCTCTTGTAGCAGTTATTGCGCGTAGGTATGACCTGACATTTAATAACTTCGTGTCAGGTCGTCCGCCTCTTTTAGTAACTTTCTGTCAGGTCGACCAAGGTTTTAGCCTTTTGTAGTCAAGTCAATCGCATCTACTAGTAACTATTAATCAGGTCGGTCGTACTCTTTAGTAACACCCGGTCAGCTCGATCGTACTCTCTAGTTACTCTTTGTCAGCTCGGTCGTCCTTTCTAGTTACTCCTTGTCAGCTCGGTCATCCTTTCTAGTTACTCTCTGTCAGCTCGGTCGTCCTTTCTAGTTACTCTATCAGCCCGGCTCGGTCCCTTTTTCTAGTTACTCCTCGGCTCGCCATCCTTTCTGCAGTTACTCCTCGTCGGCTTTCGCCAAAGTTCTTAATAGTCAATCGTGCCGCCAAAGATCTCGAATATTAGCAGTCGGCCAAAACTCAATAGTCAATCAGGTCGCCCAAAGCTCTGAATACTAGCAGGTCGACCAACGCTCTTAGTTCTCTACCAGGTCGCCCCAAAGCTATGAATACTAGCAGGTCGACCAACGCTCTTAGTTCTCTACCAGGTCGGCCGACCCTCTTAATAGCATATCAGGTCGACCGAAACTCTAAATACTAGCAGGTCGGCCAAATCTCTTAATTTATGGTGGCTTCTTTTATATGTACTTAGCTACACCGAATCAACTAGTCCCCCTACTCTCCTAGTTTGAGCGTAGATCTAAACTAGGTGAGTATGAAATGCCAGGTCTCCTGTTAATGTACCGAATCAACTAGTCCCCCTACTCCCCTAGTTTGAGCGTAGATCTAAACTAGGTGAGTATGAAGTGCCAGGTCTCCTGTTAATGTACCGAATCAACTAGTCCCCCTACTCTCCTAGTTTGAGCGTAGATCTAAACTAGGTGAGTATGAAATGCCAGGTCTCCTGTTAATGTACCGAATCAACTAGTCCCCCTACTCCCCTAGTTTGAGCGTAGATCTAAACTAGGTGAGTATGAAGTGTCAGGTCTCCTGTTAATGTACCGAATCAACTAGTCCCCCTACTCCCCTAGTTTGAGCGTAGATCTAAACTAGGTGAGTATGAAGTGCCAGGTCTCCTCTGTATGTAGGATAAGGTATACATTAGTCCTCCTTTTTTAGCTTGAGCAGGTACGTGGCTAGTTCGTTCCGGGAAAAGGACGGTTTATTTTTGAAATTTAAATGCACCTTCGATTCTTGTGCCTGACAGGTGCATTTAATGCTCTGTCAAGTCAGTAGTCACTTCATCTTTTCTCTCAATCTTAGCCCTTGATGCGCCCTTCATCCAACGATTTCGAACCTGCCAACCCTTCACCTTTCTCCCCTATAAATACCCCATTTCTTCCCTTTCCTCCTGCTGCCATTTACTTTCTTCAAATTCTCTGGTTTTCCCCTTTCGAGAACACTTCCTACTATCTTGAGTTAGTTTTTAGTAATTATCACTCGCCATTCTTGGAGCATCCATGGCCCCCCGACCAAGTAAGTCCTGATTCCTCCTCTTCTTATTACATATATTTTTTTTTCTTCTCTCTTTTTTCTTCTTTTCTTCTATGTTTTTATACATTTCCCTTACATAATACATATACATACGCGTATACTTGTATGCATCATTCCTCCATTCCCTGCACCTTTCGTCTTCCTTGTTCCGATCGTGATCTTTTGACCGAATTTTCGACTCCTTTCCCCCCTCTTATCAAAATGGCCTCCTCAAGCAATAATCCAGCTCGACCCAACATTTATAGCACCCTATCGGAAGAGTCATTAAACAACATTTGGGTTAATGCGGGTATTCCTGATTCGTACGAACTCCGCTTACCCGGGCCGACGGATGTGCCCTACAGCCCTCCGTCGGGCTTTGCTTGCTTTTTCGTCGAACAACTTGAGGCAGGTCTCCGATTTCCCGTACCTGACCTATTATGTCGTATCTCTCAAAGTTTTGGTATCCCCTTAACTCAAACTTGTTCCCAATTCCATTAGGCTATTAGTTAGTTTTTTCCATGATACTCCAAAGACTCCCAAGAAGTGCCTCCTCGGCTCGACTACGTACTTTTCTATCAAGCCAAAACCTCCAAGACTCCAGGGTTCTTTTATTTTACCAGGGGGGTTTAGCCAAGTTCATCGATGGTACACCTTCTTCTAACAAGTCTTGGAAAAAAAGATTTTTTTATATCTCTTCTCCCGTGCCATGGCCCTTCGCCACTCGCTGGATTGATGACCTCCCGCATCAAGGCAGGGGTGTTAAACCTACTCCGGCCATTCTGGACCTAGCTCGGCGCCTAAACAGTAACCCCTACCATGCCCAGCTCTTTGTTGAGTCCTGGCATTTGCTATACTACTTTCATTTGAGTTCCAAGGTGGTAGATCTGCCCGGAGGCTTAGGTATATTTAGTAATTTTGTTATCTTGTAATGTTTTTATACGTACCCTAATCCATTCTTTTTGCAGAACAATCGATGCAAGAGATGCTAGCTCGGGCGGCCGATACGAGAAGATCTTCAGGTCTACCCATTCACCCTGAAGGGGAGGGGCATATTCCCTTGACCAGCGCTCCCCGGGAGCAAGTCCTTCTTGCTCCCCATACCTTGGCAGCCTCGACCCAGAGCCCTCAGGGGCAAGTTTCTCGCAACCCTTCCCCCCTGCCGCCGATTTGATCCGCCCTAGAAAGAGGGCTCATGTAGCCTCTAGCTCGGGAACATTTCATCCCCTGAGGCCTCGATTGAATTTGGTTGATCTTCCTACGGGAGATGGGGACTCCCCTCTTAATATCATGGTCCCGGAGCTTAACGCGACCTGGGTGGAGAACCTGGTCACTCCAGTCCATCAGCGAGCTCTGGGGAATGCGGACATCCAAGTCCGTATCCGAGACATGGCCCATCATGCATCTCGGGTAATAACTTTACAAAGTTTGACTTTATTTTTTGTTTATTTCTCGCTTCAACTTGCTTATCTATTTCTTGTTTTCTAGATGATTCTTACCATGGGATCCATAGTTCGGGATGCCCGCGTAGGCCTGACTGATGCCACAGAGCTGAGGCGGGCCAATGAGATCTTGCATCATCGATTCGATCAGGTGCAATCCCGATCTACTACCCTGGATACCGAGCTAAAGAAGGCCTCCTCGGAAATTCAAGCGATAAAGGCCCAGCTCACTGCTTCGGAGAACAAAGTTAAGGCCTTAGAGGAGGAATTGACCAAGGCTCGAGGGGATGTTATCTGAGCTAGGGAGGAGGGAAGATCCGTTGGGTATGAGGCTGGCCAAGCCGAGTGGCAGCAGGAGAATGAGAAATACCTAGCTTCTGACGAATTCCTGGACCAGGTGGTTGACGCTGCTCTTCCCTACCTTGAGCAAGCGGCATGATGATCATCATGGCCAAAAGGCTCAAGCTCAAGCGGGACTCACACTCGAGGTCCCTGACCTGAAGGAGGCGATCAAGGAGTTGCCCGATGCCTCTGAACCAACCAGCCTAATCATTCGGGGTGCTCCGTCGGCTAAACCCGCTCTTCTTTGCGCTTGACTCGCTCTCTCGCAAATTTAGCCTTTAACTACTCATCCCTCTCTCGAAACACTAAGTAGCGATAGTGAGGGGACTCCCGATCCTAGTGCTGCCAATGTTCAAGGCAATGTGGCGCCTTAAATGTTTCAGGGCCTTTGTAATTATGTTTTGTTGATGAACCTATGTATTTAAAACTATCTTGCTTTATAATATTTGATGCATATTTTCTCCTTTCAGCTCGACCTGTCATTTTTTATTTATATTTCAGTAGTTGGCCCACCCTATTTGAGATGACTCGAGCCGAGCTCGACCTCTAGGGGATTTGGGAGGCCCCCGGATGGTTAGAATTTCCCCAAGGGACCTGAGGTGGTAC
This sequence comes from Rehmannia glutinosa, assembly GCA_016081115.2. NCBI lineage: Eukaryota > Viridiplantae > Streptophyta > Magnoliopsida > Lamiales > Orobanchaceae > Rehmannia > Rehmannia glutinosa. The sequence continues at coordinate 371,999 of JABTTQ020001144.1, read as the reverse complement.
GAGCTGAGCTCGGCCACTCAGGGCTTTGAGCTTGTTTAACCCTCGGAGAGAGAATTTCCCAAAGGGACCTGAGATGGTACGAGCTGAGCTCGACCACTCAGGGGTTTGAGCTTGTTTAACCCTTGGAGATAGAATTTCCCCAAGGGACCTGAGATGGTACGAGCTGAGCTCGGCCACTCAGGGGTTTGAGCTTGTTTAACCCTCGGAGATAGAATTTCCCCAGGGACTGAGATGGTGCAGTGAGCTCGGCCACTCGGGGGTTTGAGCTTGTTTAACCCTCGGAGATAGAATTTCCCCAAGGGACTGAGATGGTACGAGCCGAGCTTGCCCTCGGGGGCTTTGAGCTTGTTTAACCCTGGAGATAGAATTTCCCAAAGGGACTGAGATGGTGCACGAGCCGAGCTCGCCACTCGGGGTTTGAACTTGTTTAACCCTCGGAGATAGAATTTCCCCAAGGGACTGAGATGGTGCAGTGCCGAGCTCGCCACTCAGGGGTTTGAGCTTGTTTAACCCTCGGAGATAGAATTTCCCCAAGGGACAACTCGGCCACTCAGGGGTTTGAGCTTGTTTAACCCTCGGAGATAGAATTTCCCCAAGAGACCTGAGATTATGAGCCGAGCTCGGCCACCGGGGTTTGAGCTTGTTTAACCCTCGGAGATAGAATTTCCCCAAGGGACTGAGATGGTGACGAGCCGAGCTCGGCCACTCGGGGGTTTGAGCTTGTTTAACCCTCGGAGATAGAATTTCATGCAAGGGACCCGATGTGGTGCGAGCCGAGCTCGGCCACTCGTGGGTTTGAGCTTGTTTAACCCTCGGAGATAGAATTTCCCTAAGGGACTGAGATGGTGCAGTGAGCTCGGCCACTCGTGGTTTGAGCGAGACCGGAAGACACTTTGTATAGCTGCCAAAATATTGATTTCATTCAAACTAGTAAATCGTACATAAAATTTCATACATAAAATTTCCTTAGATGACATACATTCCATGGCCTAGGAATTTTAGTACCTTTCATATCTTCCAGTTCATAAGCTCCCTTAGCAATTACCTTAGTGACCTTGTAAGGCCCTTCCCGATTCGCCTCTAGCTTTCCCACCCGGTTTGAAGAGCGTCGTTTGTCTTAAAACCAGTCTCCCACTTTGAAACTCATTTTCCTTACTTTCCTGTCATACGTGGCCTTTAACAAACTTTTGCTAGCTTTCATCTTTAAATAAGCTTGCTCTCTCCTCTCTTCCACTTGGTCTAATGCCTCCCTCATCAGCTCTGTATTAAGTTCTTTCTCGAAGTTACGGGCGCGTGGCTTTCCATGTCGATCTCTACAGGTATGACAGAGACTTGATCCCATATACCAAACTGAATGGGGTTTCTCCCGTTGCTTCCTTGGGATAGTGCGATGAGACCATAATCTTGAGTGCAGCTCGTCCACCCCTCCTCCTCCAGCCCGTTCTAACCTTGCCTTGATTCCTTTGACGATAGATCGGTTCATGACCTCTACTTGACTGTTTGCTTGAGGGTGGGCTACGGAGGTGAAGTCTTTGCTGACTTTCATCTCTGCTAACCATTTCCTGATCTTCCCGCCTTCAAATCGAGTTACGTTATCGATATCGGATCTCTCGGCCACCCATACATGCTAACCAAATTTTTCCAAATGAAACTTTTAACCTTTGTGACTCGGATATTCGCAACGGTTCTCGCTTCCACCCATTTGCTAAAGTAATCCATCAAGCTACTATTAAGAATTTTCTCGTCACTGTCGCCATAGGAAAGGTCCCACGATGTCTATCCCCCATTTTGCGAAAAGGACATGGTGAGCTCATAACCCCTAACAGATTCTGCCGGTGATGTATCGAAATGAGTGTGTCTCTGCAACTATCACACTTTCTTACCATTTCCTCGGCAGCCTCTTCTTCCATTTGGGCCAAAAATACCCAGCTCGGACCACCTTTTTGGCTAAAGCTCTTCCCCCGATGTGCGCTCCACAGGCACCCTCATGTATCTCCTCAACACATAATTACCTTCCTCTTCTGATAAGCATCTCAGATAGGGTAAAGAGAAAGCCTTTTATACAACAACCCTTCAATTAGCCGAAATCGCACAGCTCTTGCTTTTAACCGATCTGTTTTCCTCTTATCCTCAGGTAGGTCGTTCGTGCTTAAGTACTTATGGAGATCGGCTCTCCAATCATCCCCCTCTCCTATTTTTGTGATCTTGGCTCCGATGCTAGGCAAGCTATCTGTCAGAATGGTTATGTTTCGTGATTTACCTTCCTGAGCCGAGCTAGCCACTTTCGAAAGATGATCTGCCTTGGTGTTCTCTGCCCTTGGTACTTGCAACAATTCAAATTTGTCGAACTTTTTTGCCAACTCTGCCACACTCCTACATACCTCCTCATTCTATCTTCTTTGATATCGAAGCTTCCCCCGACCTGATTAGTTACCAGCATTGAATCAGAGTATGCTATTATAGCCCTAACGCCCAGATCTAATGCCATTTTGAGTCCTCTTACCAAAGCCTCATATTCGGCCTCGTTATTTGATGCTTTGAATCCGAACTTAATTGCGAACTCCAGATCTTCCCGGATGGATTGGTCGGGACAATCCTGCACCGCTTCCCCAATTGAAGCGAACCGTCCACATACATAACCGGACTGTCTTGAGGAGCTAGGTTCCGAGGCCATTTCTTGCAAGAAATCCGCCAGAGCTTGCGCTTTGATGACCGCCCTAGACTTATATTCCAAGTCGAATTCCCCCACTTCTATGGCCCACTTTATCATCCGGCACGATCTTACGGTTTCCCCATGATGTGCCCTAAAGGCATATTAGTAAGCACCACCACCTTGTGAGACAGAAATATGGCCTTAATTTTCGAGTAGCCGTCACGGGGCCAACCCTCCTTTTTCTATTTACGAATATCTTGTTTCGCCCTTGCAAGACCTTACTAACATAGTAAATCGGCATTTGTTTATTTCCTCTGACCTTAACAAAACAGAGCTGACCGCCCCCTTCCTATAGAAAGATATAGATACAATTCCTCCCCTCTACTCGGCTTGGTAAGCAATGGAAGTGCCACTAAACAAGCTTTCAATTCCCTAAAAGCTTGCTTGCACTCACAGGTGTCCATTCGAAATTTTTAGCCTTTCTTAACACTTTGAAGAAAGGGAGACTCTGCTCCGCCGACCTAGAGATGAAACGGCTCAGTGCTGCTATGCGTCTCGTGAGATGTTGTACCTTGCCGACGTTCGTGGGTGATTCCATTTCCACTACAACCCTTACTTTCTCAGGATTTACTTCGATGCCCTTCTCCGTAACCATGAAACCAAGGAACTTTCCAGACCTGACACCGAATGAACACTTAGCTGGGTTTAACTTCATTCCAAACCTCCTTAATACTACGAACGTCTCTCCCAGATCTGCTATATGGTCGTTTTCTTTCCTACTTTTTACCAACATATCGTCAACGTAGACCTCCATGTTACGGCCCAACTGGCTTTTGAATACTCTATCCATCAATCTTTGATAAGTAGCCCCGACATTTTTTAGCCCAAATGGCATAACTACGTAACAATAAGTCCCAGGAAGTGACGAAGCTCACTCTTTTCTCGGTCTTCCTCCGCCAACCTGATCGATGATAGCCTTGATATGCATCCATCATACTCAACGCTTCATACCCGCCGTTGAATCCACCAATTGATCAATCAGGAGTAGCGAGGTAATGATCTTTGGGACAAGCCTTATTGAGGTCTCTGAAGTCGATACACATCCTAAACTTTTCACCTTTTGGAACCAAAGATTTGCGTTAGAGACCCATTCCGGAATTGGATCTCCTTATATGTCCAAATTGTAACAATTTCTCCACTTCTTCTTGAATGATCCGATCTTTCTCATATCCAAATGGCCTCTTCTTCTGTTTGACAGGTCTCACTAAAGATGCTCCACCATGCTAGGATCGACCCCTTGTAGGTCTCTTGATGACCAAGCGAAGACATCTCTGTTTTCTTTCAGGAAATCCACGATTCCTTCAGTTAGCTCGGACCCTAATTTAGTTCCTATTTTGACCACTTTTGACGGATCTCCCGGGGTTAGCTCTACCATCATCAACTCTTCCTCGGGCTTAACACTGAGCAGGTCTGGATCTTTTTTCTTTTCTTTTTTTTCTATTTTAATGGGCTTGGTTTCCTTGTCCATTTCTATCACCTTTCTCTTGGATTTCCTCTGCTCTCCCTTCCTTACTGCCTCAACGTAACATTTTCTTGCAACCTGTGCATTTCCCCATACCTCACCTATCCCATCCCCTACCACGAACTTAAGTTTCATGTGGAATGTAGATACAATAGCTTGAAAAGAATTAAGGGCAGGTCTACCAATTATAACATTGTAAGTGGAGTAAGAGTCCACAACAAGAAAAGTTACCATCCATGTTTTTTGCATGGGGAGATCTCCTAGAGACATAGGCAAGGTAACCTGTCCGAGCGGCTCCACCATTCCTCCCCCAAAGCCGAACAGGGCGGTCTCTACCGGCTTGATCTCCATTTCCAGCTCCATCCTTAAGTAGGCTTCATGGAATAATATATTGACGGAGCTTCCGGTATCCACCATAGCCCTGGCTACCTCGCAATTTGCTATGGTTGTTGTAATTACCATAGCGTCGTTATGCGCAATGGACACATGTTCATCTTTCGGCCCGAAGGATATCTCAGGGCCTTTCCTTTTTCCCCTAATATTGAGCACCTCTTCCGAACTTCGAGCGCACGCCTTCCGCGCTCGATTTGAATCTCCATCCGTTGGTCCTCCTACGATCATATGAATAGTTCCTCTGGATGGAGCCGGCTTGGCCGAAGAGTGGCCATGCTTGCCCTCGGCAGGTCTGTCTCGTCTATCAGGGCTTCTATCTGACCTTGGTCGTAGCTCGTGCTCCTGTTTAACCCAGTTCTGCAACCATCCTTTCCTCACCATGCGCTCGATCTCATTCCTCAGATGCCTGCATTCCTCAGTGGTGTGTCCATACTCATTATGAAAGTCACAAAAGAAATTGGACCGAGGTCTGAGGGGAACAGTAGAGTAGTTCCCCGGCCATTTCAACTCCCTGTGCCCCACTGTTGCCATTAACACCTGTGCACGGGGGGCGATCAAAGGCGTGTACTTGGTTAGATCGGGCGCCCAATTTATCAGGCCAGGTCTCCCTTCTGGCTCACGAAATCGCTTGTGTCCTACTGGCGGCGCTTCTACCCTGTCCTTCCTTTTTTCCCTGCTTTCGTCTTTCTTTCCCTTCTGCGCCTCCTCCAAGTTCACATATTTTTCAGCCCTGGCCAATAGACCGTCGAAACTTTTGGCGGGTCGCTTAGCTATTGACTTGAAAAAATCACTTTCCTGCAATCCTTGAGACAGGGCACTGGATAGCACCTCTTGCGTGGCTGAGGGTACATCTAGCGCTGCCGAGTTGAATCTCCTCACATACCCCCTAAGGGGTTCATGCTCTCACTGCTTTATATCGAAGAGAGTTAGGGCGGTCTTTTGATGTTTTCGCGAGCTGGCGAATTGGTGCAGAAAGGCGGAGCTGAACTCATCAAAGGAACCAATGGTGTCGTTAGGGAGCGACTAAACCATTCTTTGAGCTTTAGCCAGGGGTGGTCGAAAAACCCGACATTTTACTCCATCGAGTATCGGTCGCGAAGAGGTGAATTCTCGAACCAACACAAATGCTCCCATGGGATCCGTGGTTCCGTCGTAGTCATAGCTTAGTGACCTGAAATTTATGGGGAAGTTGTCCACCATGACCACTTCCTTGAACGGGATTCCTCTCTTTACTACATCTTGTCCCGATATTCGCTTCCTCATCTCCTTCACCTCTGCCTGTAACTTCTCCAGCTCCGACAGTGGTTCCTTCTCCCTCCTTGGTGCTACCCTACCCTCCGCTCGACCCGCTTCCACTACAGCAGCGGCCTCCTTTCTGGCCCACAAAATATTGACCGCACTTTGAACTATGGATGATAATTGGTCCCCGGTTACCTGGACCGACTCCGCTGCGAACAATGCCTCCAAGTTTGCCACTGGCATCCTCATCGTAACAGGGGTGGGAGACAACCCCGCTATGGTGACTCCATCCCCACCGCCAGATGGGGTCGCCTCTACCCCTGGTATAGTGACTCCATCTCTGCCGACCCCCACCTCATCGGAAGATCCTCCCGCACCAACCACTTTCTTGCCTTTCGAAACCAAACCCGACATCCTCACGTCTTAAACTCTTTTTCCCACAGACGGCGCCACTTGAAAAGGTCTCCGAAGGCAAGATCTTCTCAAAAATCCAACCCAATCCTCAGCTAGCCTGCAAAAGACTAACCGGAGAGAACTCCGGCGTGAGCACTCCGACGATCAAGTTAGTGAAAGGGAATAAGAATAAAGACAAATGTATAAATATATAAAAGTTGAATAATAAATGCCTTTCAAAGTCCCTTCATTTCTTACCTTCTTCCTCCTTTTATACCCAAGCCCTTTGGTCCTTTGAGGTCCACGTGTCCAATCGGGATTGGGAGATAGATCAGGGCGGGAAATCATTTAGGTTGACAAAAAGAACTGGTCACATTAGTCAGGTCGTCCCCGGGGATAGTTACTGCCTGTCAAATCCACTTTTTAGGATATTAATTACTTGTCAGGTCTTTCTTTTGTAGCAGTTATTGCGCGTAGGTATGACCTGACATTTAATAACTTCGTGTCAGGTCGTCCGCCTCTTTTAGTAACTTTCTGTCAGGTCGACCAAGGTTTTAGCCTTTTGTAGTCAAGTCAATCGCATCTACTAGTAACTATTAATCAGGTCGGTCGTACTCTTTAGTAACTCCCGGTCAACTCGATCGTACTCTCTAGTTACTCTTTGTCAGCTCGGTCGTCCTTTCTAGTTACTCCCTGTCAGCTCGGTCGTCCTTTCTAGTTACTCTCTGTCAGCTCGGTCGTCCTTTCTAGTTACTCTCTGTCAGCTCGGTCGTCCTTTCTAGTTACTCCCTGTCAGCTCGGCCATCCTTTCTGGTTACTCCTTGTCAGCTCGGCCATCCTTTCTGGTTACTCCTTGCCAGCTCGGCCAAAGTTCTTAATAGTCAATCAGGTCGCCCAAAGATCTGAATATTAGCAGGTCGGCCAAAACTCAATAGTCAATCTGGTCGCCCAAAGCTCTGAATACTAGCAGGTCGACCAACGCTCTTAGTTCTCTACCAGGTCGCCCCAAAGCTCTGAATACTAGCAGGTCGACCAACGCTCTTAGTTCTCTACCAGGTCGGCCGACCCTCTTAATAGCCTATCAGGTCGACCGAAACTCTAAATACTAGCAGGTCGGCCAAATCTCTTAATTTATGGTGGCTTCTTTTATATGTACTTAGCTACACCGAATCAATAAAGTACTAAGAAAAATACCATTGAACTAAAAGAGTACATCATTTAAAAGTGATTCGGAATGGGTACGCCGGAACAATTCTCCGGTCCCCATTTTGTAGATGTTCGGTGTGCATTGGGCCAAACATAAATGAGCATCATACCCAACAAGAGAACATAATAAATTTACAATTACATACAGAATAGTAGAATATCTACAGAATAAAAAATATCATTTTCCCCCAAATTATATCAACAAATTACCGACAGATTACCGACAATTTTGCAATTATCGATAAATTTTCTGTAGGTATTTACCAACAGTTTTAGATTCTATAGGTAAGATGGTTTTACCTATAATGATTTTATCTATACTTTACAATTTTCTTAACATTTACCTACAGATTTTCTGTAGTTAAACTGGTTTTTTCTTGTAGTGAAATTTAATCACATTATTATATAATATTACTATAATTAGTATCAGTAATTTTTTTTAAAAAAAAATTGAAATTTCAAAATCAAAAAATGAGGATGAAAATGCATGTTTTTTTTTTTTTGCCAAAAACAAATTCAAAAAATTGCTTTCTTCAATACTGGACCTGAAAATTAAAAATAAAAAAAACAATTTTATCATAAATGAAACCACACAAACCTAACAACGACGAAGAACCATATAAATATAAAAAAGACAAGTTGGAATTGAATTCTTGGGACAAATTATAGTGGACATCATTTTAATAGAAATTGGCCAAAATTGTTAAAACCATTGTCAAACCCACACGCCGATATGAACAATGACTATTAGAACCTGGATACAAAATTTAATAAAAAAAACAATTAATTTTTTGGCGTGGATGGGAGATGCGCCAATAGTAATTCACCGCACCTCTCATTTGCGCCACCGAGCAAAACCACAACCCACTTAAAACTCACCATATTTTCACAATTCAATTTAACTTTCACAATATTAAACCAAATTCCCCACATTTTAGGGTATTTTCTCTTCTCTCTTTATTGAAGGGTATTTTCTCTTTTCTCTTTGAGCTGTTATAAATTATACTTCTTGATAGTTGTATTGATTTTATTAAAATACAAATTGGCTTTTATTATTGAAATATAAAATGGCTTTTATTATAAATTGATTGAAAATACAATACATTATATGTTCAGAAATAATATAAAACAGATTTAATTTCCTTATTAATTTGAACAACTTCATAAAACACACAGGAATATGAAACGACTTTGTTATGTTTGCTTCGTATTTTGTAGTTTTTTCTATACTCATAGGATATAATTTTAATCATTGGTTTTTTAATTTATATCACCTGCATTTAAAGAGGATTTTCCTAATTTAGTTATTTGTGTTATATTATTTAATTTAATGATTTATGGTTTTTGATTAATTAATTTATCTTTATCTTATAATTATATATTAAAATTTAAGACATTGTAATTGCTAAATTACTAGTTCATCATAACGTACACTAATAAAGTATTTGGTGCAAAATACTTTTGGGATGTCAATTTTAGTGACACGAAACATTAATTCGATACGAACCTAACACCGAATTTACAGGTACAGATACAACCCTTCACGAGTGGTCAATTTTGAATCGGACACATTAACATGGGAAGAAAATAAGTGACGACAAGTTGACCCGCGTGTCAAACTGGTTGACCACATGTTATTTTAATACTTTGTGATCTGTAATTGGATATGTGATGTTGGACAAATTAATATTTTCTACTAATTTAAGGCATTTTGTTTTGTAAGTTTATTTTGATTCTTCTGTTATTTTTTTTAAATATTTCTTGTCAAGCATGTATTTTTCACACTAATCGAATACCTTTTAAATTATATATGTAATTTGTGTCGTGTCGGTTACTGTGTAATTAAACAAGACATGTTCGAGCTGCATATCTTGACACGAATATTTAAACATGTCGTGAGGGTTCATATAAAACGTGTAATACTATCATAAGACGACTCATGAACACGTAACACGACCTGATTGAAAACCCTAACATAAATTGTTGGAAATGGTGATATGCTACATAGTACATATACTCTGTTAAATCTTTTATCATAATATTGAATTGAGGAAATCGATGTCAAAATGAGCCCGGTCCAATGGGTAGGCTTGACTGGCCCAGAAAAGGTTGGCCCAAATTACAGTTTTAGAGACCTATTTGGCCCAAAAAGTTGGACTGACTCAATCATAATATGTGTATATGGGTTTGGTCCATGCCACCCACTTGGGTGGCACCCAAGTGGTGGATTCACCCTTGGATTACACATACACACACACATGGGTGTGTGTTGATGGTTCGAGCCAAGTTTGTCTTAAAATTAGCAGCCCAATTTTCTCTTTGGGTGGGCTATCCCAACCCGTCCCATTTGATTCTTTTAACTAAATTTTATTATGTGTTTCCACGGACACCCACCACGTCCTGCTCTGCCTAGAATTTTTATTTTTAAAATATATTTTAATATATATTTTGCAATATATATTATAATATAATTTTTATGTATTCTTATATTATATCTAACATTTATAAATTATTAAAATAATTTTGTAAATAATATTTTATAAATATATATTATTTTATTTTTTTATTTTTTTGTATTTAATTTAATTTAAAACGGGGCAGAACGGGTTGCCCCGTCCCGTCCCACCTGTTATAGGCACAGATGGGTCTGAGTTAGGGGCGTCAATTTGTGACACGACACGATAACCCGATACGAACCTAACACGAATTTAGCAGGTACAGATACAACCCTTAACAGGTTCGGGTCAAAAATGGCTCGGACACGGATAACACGAAAAATAAATAGGTCAGGTCGGGTCGACCCGCGGGTCGACACGATTGACCTGTATAACCCATTTAATTTTATAGTGATATATTATTTTAATATTTTGTGATGTTTTAGTTGGTTATATGATGATGGAAAAATTATTAAATGCATTTTTTTAATAATTTTTAATATTTGATGTATTTTTTATTTGTAATTTCAATTTTTTCTGATTTTATTTTTATTTTTTCGTGTCAAGTTTAAATTATATAGTTTTTTCCGTGTCGTGTCGGGTTACCCGTGTCATAAACGGGTCGTGTATCTTGACACAAATAATTAAACGGGTCGGGTTCGAGTTCGTGTCAGGCCTGTAATACCTATGTAAAAATACGACTCGCGAACACGAAACACGACACGATTGACACCCCTAGTCTGAGTCTTCATCGACCCGCCCCATTCTCATCCCTAAGTAGCTAAGCAAAAATATTATTTTAGATTTTTCTGTTATTGTCCACACTGATGGACAATAAATAATGCCATCCTAATAAAAGAGTGAGTCAATAATTTTTGAACTATTATATAAGTACTATATATTCTCCATTGTAATTTGCGATTATTAATTTATATATCATATATCGATTGAAATAATTGCAATAATTACAAAAAACCCCTTGAGGTTTTGGCTAATTACAAAAAAACTGAGAAATTTTTGAAAATTACTAAAAAAACCTTGAGATTTGATTCTATTGACATTTTCCCATCGATAAGCAAAAAGTATTTTCAAAACCTTCTGATATTACAATTATCCTCTTAAATTTTAGATATAATCAAACTTAAGGGTTTTTTTTTTGTAATTTTGAAACACGTCTTTTTTTTGTAATTAGCCCAAACCTCAGGGGGTCTTTTGTAATTATAATATATCATTTTAATTTGCACTGGAAGTAGGGAAGGAGAGGAGATGCTCATTAACGGCGGATAAAAAGTTATTGGTGAAATTTTGCGCACAAAATTAAGCCTAAAAATCGAGTGTTCGTCAGAGGAGAAATTGGCCGATGAGAAAACTAAAAAAGTTTCCCAGAGTGGCTGGTAAGTTCCCGTGCATTTCTGCTCGTTTGTTGCTCGATTAAATGACCCCCCTTGAAAAACCCTGTTAAATTCTGCGGGATTCTTGTGTAAATGTATTTTCAATAATTGATGACTGATTTTATTGAGGATTGAGTTCACCTTCGAACCCCAGAAAGTCAGAAACCCTTATCGATTTTGTTATGGAAAAAACAGAACAACGCCAAATGCCCTCAATTGATAGACTTAGCAGATTGGCAGACGGCGTAATCTGTCACATTTTGTCTTTTCTTCCGACTAAGACCATCTCCAGCACTCTGCACTATTTTGGTGCAGAATTTGTACTACTTTAGCGCAAAATTTACATTTCATCTCCAGCACTCTGCACTACTTTCTGCACTAAAAAAGAATATTCCATAAAATTCTTTCTTTTATTTTGATTTTTATTATTTTACTTATATAAAATTTTATGAGTAATTTTTTTTTATTGTAAAATTTATTTATTTTTTATTTTCAAAATTAATCAAATTGAAAAAATAAAAAAAAATAATGAAATTTTATGTTTCAAGTATTTTGTAATGTATTTTATGTAAAATTTATAATTTTGTGTGTAGTATTTTAAATTTTATAGTATTATCGAAACATACCATATTTTGAAAAAATTATAATCTGCAATTGAATTGGTTTTAATATTATTTTCTACTAATTTCTAATTAATAAAAATGCATTTAAAAAAATTTAAATTTAACAACAAAAAAAAATAGCGCATGAACAAGGTGCGGCGCCATTTGTGGCGATGCATCTTCATTTCAAGAAAATAAATGCCATTATTGGCGCAGTGTTGGAGGGGTTTTGGGCCAGCACTACTCTACTTTGGAGTAGTGCTGGAGTTGGTCTAAGCTCTCAGTGGCAACCAGCATTCTGGCTAGAAGATGGAGGTTTCTTTGGACTCATGTCCCCAATTTAGATTTCGACATAGAGGAGCATTATACAAAGACGCCGAGCTTTCCAAACATCATCAACAGGGTTATGTTGCTACATAAAGTGCAAAGCTTAAATACTTTTTACCTTTGTTACAGGGAGGGGGATTACAGCGTTTATGAATTGGAGACATGGATTACCACAGCCGTTGCGCGCAATGTCCAAAATCTTTATTTTGATCATTTTTGTCTACATAGGCTGCCTCAATGTCTCTTCACTTGCAAAACCCTTGTTGATTTGACGCTAATTGATTGTTGTGAAATATCCTTAACCGGCCCCATATATTTACCTTCCCTCAAAAAGGTTTATGTTCGTTGTGTTGGATTTGTTGGTCAAGACCTTTCTCCGCTGTGTTCCGATTTTCCAGTGCTTGAGAAGTTGACCATGATAAGACACTTCGAAGATGAATTGATTTGCTGTAATATATTTTCGGCCACAATTGATAGGCTCACGCTTGATTTTTCGGGCTTTGGTTTGGGACGACATTCTGATCATGACTATAGGGTGGAGATAAATACTCCCGCGGTTAGATAGCTCGAGCTAACAGATAGTATGTCCATGCATCTTTCGGCTCAGATGCTAACCTCCTTAATTGAAGCAAAAGTCCATCTTAATCATTATAAGGAAGTTGCAGATGACGACCCCTATTTTCTCTCTTTATTAAACTTTGTTGATAGTCTTTGTAACGTGAAGTGCCTAAAATTGTCAATTTGCACGGTGGTACGTGTTTCAGCTTTAATTTATCACTACATTCCATCATCTCTGTTTTTAAGGTTGATTTTTTGCAGTTTTTTGATGGAGCATTTGCTGATCAATGTAAATCAATTATGTTGAGATATTGTAAAATATATAATGAGTGCTTTATCTTTAGGGTAGTGCCCTATCTTTGGGGTTTAGTGCCCTATCTTTGGGGTTTATGTTTTCTTTTTTTTTTTCCTTAATTCATGGGCTAATTAGGTAGTTTTTAGCCTATATAATGTATGCATTCCTTCATGTTTTATACAAGATGATATACATTCAGTTTCATATGGTATCATAGAGTAAGGTTCACAAACCATTTTTTTTGTTTTTTTTTCAACATTAGTTTTTCAGTTTTTTTTCCCCTACCAAATCACTGTTCATACCGGAATCACTATTCACGTCGCGGTACTGTTCACCGAAAATACTGTTAACGTCAGTATATGCACCAGCACACTGTTCACCCTTGACACACTGTTCACTTACGTAACTACTGTTCAATCCCGACATCACTGTTCACGCCGAGGTACTGTTCACCGGAATCACTATTCACATCCGGAAAATATTATTTAGCTGGAACACTGTTCACGTCCAGAAAAATACTGTTCAGTTCGAAAAAAAAAATCTCCTGACGGAAATCACTATTCACGCCGGAAAACACTGTTCGCATCTGGTTATTTAAGTCATAATGTCTGATTCTTCTTTCAAAACAACGAGGCTAGTCTCGCACGCCTTTCAAGGGCCCACAACCATTACAACCGACATATTGAATGCTCAACAGGCAACCTCTTCCGCCACTATAGCTCCTACTAGTAAGTCTACAGTTTGTCTCTCTGACTCTACACCTATGGGTTGGGTTTTGGATTCTGGTGCTTCTGATCACGTGACTGGTAATTCCTCCATTTTCTCAGAATTATCACAAACCAAATTTTCCCATTATGTTACTGTTGCAGATGGGTCTAAAATCCAAGCCACTGGAGTTGGGCGGGTTTCACCAACTCCCTCAATTCCATTGAGTTCAGTCTTATTGGGTCCTAATTGTCCTTTTAATTTGATATTCATAAGTAAATTAACTCGTTCCTTAAATTGCACCATAATTTTCACTTTCTGATTCTTTTTTGATACAAGATCGGGGTACAGGGCAGACAATTGACTCAGGATCTGAATCTCGTGGTCTTTACTACCTTCAACCAACAATTTCCACTCTATGTACCGCTACTGCATCCCCCGATCTTCTTCACCGCCGTTTGGGTCATCCGTTCCGCCCAAGTTAAAAACCATGGTACCTGGTCTTTCACAGTTAGAGTCTTTAAATTGTGAGTCTTGTCAATTAGGCAAACATGTTCGAACCTCTTTTTCTAATCGTATTAATAACAGAGCTCCATCTCTCTTTGATATTGTCCATTTTGATGTTTGGGGTCCGAGTCGTGTTCCGTCTATCTTAGGTTATCGGTATTATGTGACTTTCATTGATGATTTTTCCCGGTGTACTTGGGTTTTTCTAATGAAAGATCGTTCTGAGTTGTTTGGTATTTTTGAAACTTTTGCCTCAGAGATTAAGACTCAATTTGGTAAAATGATTCGTGTCTTGCGTAGTGATAATGCAAAAGAATATTTCTCTGACCGTTTCAATTCCTTTACACGTTCCCACGGAATTATACATCAATCCAGTTGCCCCCATACACCTCAACAAAATGGGGTAGGTTTGAGCGAAAGCATAGACATATTGTTGACCATACGGCTCGCACCTTGTTGATATATGCCAACGCACCTTTAAAGTTTTGGGGTGATCTTTGTCTTGATCGCCATTATTTAATAAATCGAATGTCATCCTCTGTGTTGAATGATCAGGTTCCCTACTCTATTTTGCACCCTACAACCCCTTTATATGTTGTTCCCCCTCGTATTTTCGGTTGTACTTGCTTTGTTCATGATCTATCTCCTAGCCGTGATAAATTGTCTGCTCGATCTATCAAGTGTATTTTTCTTGGTTACTCCCGTTCTCAGAAGGGTTACCGCTGCTACTCTCCTCCAACAAACCGTTTCTACATTTCCGCTGATGTTACTTTCTTCGAGGACATATCATACTTTGCCGAAACTACTATCCCTTCTCACGACTTGGATCAGGTTTTGCCTATACCCTACTTGGAGTTTCTTCAACCAGTTCCTGAGCCTTCTGTTTCCCCTGCATTGCCAGATGCATCTTCTCCACAATCTCCACCACCTATAAATCGATTTGGGATTACTTATGAAAGACGGTCCGAGCCACGAGCTTCAGATCCTGTTCCGGAGATCTCTCTCCCTGCACCCGATCCACCTATTTCACCTGATTTGCCTATTGCCATCCGCAAAGGTATACGCTCTACCCGTAACCCTTATCCTATCTATAATTTTACATCTGCCCATCGTTTGTCTCGCACATATTGTGCTTTTGTTTCTACACTATCTTCTATTTCTATTCCTAAGATACTTTCCAAGCACTATCCCATCCCGGATGGAAACAGGCCATGATTGATGAGATGTCAGCCTTGGATTGCAATCATACTTGGCAGCTTGTTCCCCTTCCGTCTGGAAAATCTGTTGTTGGTTGCCGTTGGGTGTTTAATGTTAAGATCGGCCCTGATGGACAAGTCGATCGCTTGAAAGCTCGCTTGGTAGCCAAGGGATACACACAAGTCTATGGTCAGGATTACAGTGATACTTTTTCTCCGGTTGCAAAGATGTCCTCAGTTCGTTTATTCCTCGCTATGGCTGCTATGAAACATTGGCCCCTCTTTCAGTTGGACATCAAGAATGTCTTTTTGCACGGTAACTTGGAAGAGGAGTTTTATATGGAGCAACCTCCTGGTTTTGTTGCTCAGGGGGAGTCTGGTTTGGTATGCAAGTTACAGAAATCTTTATATGGTTTGAAACAATCACCTCGGGCTTGGTTTGGCCGATTCAGCAAAGTTCTTCAATAATTTGGTATGATCCGCTGCGAAGGAGATCATTCCGTCTTCTTCCGATGCTCCTCAGCAAATAGATATATATACCTTGTGGTCTATGTTGATGACATTGTAATTACGGGCGATGATTGTGAAGGTATCAAGGCATTAAAACAACAGTTATTTCAAAATTTTCAAACTAAGGACCTAGGTCCTCTTCGTTATTTTCTTGGGATTGAAGTAGCTCAATCAAAGTCAGGTGTTGTTATCTCTCAGAGAAAATATGCTCTTGATATTCTAGAAGAAAGCAGTCTTCATTGTAAACCGGCTTCTCTCAATGGACCCTAATGTAAAGCTCCTTCCTAATCAGGGGGAGCTCTATCCTGATCCAGGAAGATACCGAAGGCTAGTTGGAAAGCTAAATTATCTCACCATGACTAGACCAGACATATCTTTCCCAGTAAGTATAGTAAGTCAGTTCCTCAACTCTCCTCGTGATAGTCATTGGAATGCGATTATTCGAATTGTCAAGTACATTAAAGGGTCACATGGGAAGGGACTTGTTTTCACGATAGAGCCACACTAATATCATTGGGTATTCGGATCTTGATTGGGCGGGAGATGAGAATGATCGAAGATCTACTTAGTTCTCAGTATATTCATAGGAGGAAACATGATTTCATGGAAAAGTAAAAATATCTTTTTGTTGTTGCTCGATCAAGTACGAGGCCGAGTATCGGGCTATGGCTCATGCAACATGTGAGCTTTTGTGGCTCAAACATTTATTGCAAGAATTACATTTACGTGATGTTGGTCCTATGGAGCTCGTGTGTGATAATCGATCGACTTTGCACCTCTCCTCCAATCCGGTTTTCACGAGAGATGAAACATATAGAAGTCGATTGTCATTTCCTTAGAGAAAAGATTCTCTCTGGAATCATCAAGACCTCATTTGTTAACTCTAGAGATCAACTTGCGATATTTTCACTAAATCTCTACGTGGTCCTCGAATAACTTATATATGTGACAAGATGGATGCATATGATGTATATGCTCCACCTTGAGGGGGAGTGTTGAGATATTGTAAAATATATAATGAGTGCTTTATCTTTAGGGTAGTGCCCTATCTTTGGGGTTTAGTGCCCTATCTTTGGGGTTTATGTTTTCTTCTCTTTTTTTTTTCCCTTAATTCATGGGCTAATTAGGTAGTCTTTAGCCTATATAATGTATGCATTCCTTCATGTTTTATACAAGATGATATACATTCAGTTTCATAAATTACAAGGTTTGATAATTTAACCAAACTCGAGTGGGCTGCCGATTGGCTTTTTCTCTTAGAATTCCTTGAAAGTGCTGATAATCTTGAAGTTCTTATCATCTATGAGGTTTGTCGATGCGATAGAAGATCTCTTAGTTTTAACTCTTTCTTCTTTCTGATCTTGTGGTTCTTTGTTTATCATCGGGTTGAAGAATGTCTGAAATACTGGGTGGACCCGGAACAAGTGCCTACATGCCTATTATCACATCTTGAAACTGTAAGAATTAATAAATCCGAGGGTACAGAGCAAGAATTTAACATCGTAAGATATCTTTTGAGGAATGCTAAAGTCCTGAAGATGATGGAAATATATTCTCTATGGTTTGATTTCAAAGCAAAATTCGACGCGCTTCACAAAATTTCATTGTTTCAACGAGGATCTGAGGCTTGTGAGCTTGCCTTCTATTGAGATTGTTTGAGGTTGAATCCCCCTTTTAGATGTTTTTGTGTAATCTTGAATTTATATGGCTTTCTTTGTATTTACCTTCTATGTAAAAAATAATTAGCTAGTTTTATTGTTTTGGCCGATCACAATCTCTGATTTTAGTTGAGGGTTTTATTGTTAATTTCTAGTTTATGTTAATGTATCTTGCTGAATGAAATACTTGCACATAGACAAGGATGAGGAACGTTGAAATAGACTTTTAATTGTTTATGGCAGTGTTTTAAATTTCAGATCGGACCCGCCAGTTCAACCGGCCTGGCACGGAACCAGCCATGGTTCCAGTTCGGAAGGCTATATGTAACTGGATTTCCGGTTAAACTTCTTTAAACCATTTGAAAACCGGATAAAACTGTGAACCGTTCTCTGTATTCAAACCGGGCAGTCAGAGAATAAGACAAATGAAAAGGGGCGAACAAAAACGGATTGAGATAGCTAATTCTGTTATGATGATTTAATTATGTTTGATTATTATGCCCCTAATTTGAATTGAATAAACAGGGTGGATTGGCTCACAAACAAATTTTGGAGTGACTCAAAATATTTCCAACTCCAAAAAAGTCTAGAATCAAATGTAGAGTAAAAAGTTTGGAAAGTTTTAATGTCTCTGAATAATACTCGAACTTTGCACGTATGTGGTTATTTGGGCTTTTTACTTTGCTTTGTGTAATACGCTTTATTTTAACGAAAATTATATTAGTCATATATTTTTTATTAGTATAATTTAATTTTCATTATTAGTGTTATATTGGAAACAATACACAAAAATTGCATGACATTTTCTTATAGAATAAAAATAAAAAGCTAAATTGAGTAATAGATAAAACAAATAAAAAATAACCTTGTCGTGGAACATATCTTTACCGAAACGGATCGGTGATTTAGGGCAGTCTTTTAAAATCCAGACCGGATCGGCTATATGTAACCGGATTTCCAGTTAAACTTTACCCTAAACGGATTTTTGTTATTTTGTTACCGAAATTGTAAAATTTGCTGAGAAATTCAAAGTATCCACATTTTCGGCTAAATTGTTAACGTGGAAACCAATTGCGCATATAAGGCACTAGAGATGTTATAGGTATTGGTCATAGCAATTTCAAGCCAGCCCTAGCGGACTTTGGACTAAGAGGGTGTTTGGCTAAGCTTATTTAAAACATCTTATAAGCTCTTACATCTGATAAGTTGTTTTAGGAGCTTTATAAGATGTTAGATCTTATTTTAAAAATAAGTTGTCAAAGTGTTTGGATAAAACAAGATAGTTGGGCTTATAAGATGTTTTTATATCTTATTAAATTATTAAGTATATTTTTTGTCTTTTGAATGTTTAAAATAAAGAGCTTATAAGCTTTTTTAAAAAAAAATAGGGTGGAGGTACTTTTTTTTAGGAGCTTATAAGCTCTCTGACATCTTTTTTTTAGAGCTTATAAGCTCTTTTAGAAAAAAATTACCAAACACATATTATGAGTTTATAAGCTCTTAAACATCTTATAAGCTATTTTTAAGAGCTTATAAGCTCAACCAAACACCCTCTAAATGAACTTGTTTATACGGGTTGGCGATATTATGAACCTAATCCCAACCCTAACAGAGTTAGGACTAAACGGGTCACCATCATGCTAAAAATCAAATTTTTCTAAAGCAAAACTTTCCTCTTTTTGGCAATATTTAACATTTAAAGTTGAAATATCCATTATATTACAGTCATGCATAATTTATAATTACATTACATGAACACAATTATAAAATTTAAAAATTTTAAGACCTGATTTTTAAAAATAAAATTACAAATAAAAAATTTGAGCATTATGCCTTTAAAAAACTCAGTACTTTTTTGTACACTTACATACAATTATGAATGTATGCTATACATATAGAGAACCAAAAAGAGTAATTATGGTAATATGACAAAATCATATTTATTGAAAGTTGTTTAGTTATTTTTTGTTTAATTTTGAATAATTTATTCATCAATTAAAAATTATGATGTGTATTTAAGTACCTGTAGCAGACAACCTTGTGAATTTAGCTGTGGATACGCGCGCGTCTCAATTTTTTGACAGAGATTCATTTCCTTTCTTGGCTAGAAGATTAGCTCGTCTAATTGATCGAATGCCTACTTTTAGATTCCATTGATCATAATCTTCTACTCTTTGTACCGCAGATTTTTGATGTTTTATCAATCAAAAGGGTCTTGAACCCAACCACCTAGTAAATTGCAAGGTGTTAAAAAAACAAAAAAACAAAAAAAGTATTTAAGTACCTGGGCATCATTATTTTTATTGCAATGTAGAATATATAAATGTTATTTTTATTTCCTCTATTAATTAATTTATGGTCTCGAATTAAAGTGGAAGAATTTTTATTTTTTTTCGATATGAGCAGTATATTAATTTTTCAGTTATGAATCTTTTATGGAATAATAAATTTGGATATAGAGTTGTTATTATATATTTAGATTAGGAGATAAACTAGAACAACAAATTATATAATAATTAAATTTGGGAAAAATATCATCTCCACAAATAATAAACCCTAAAAGACTAATGCTCGAGCCTCGAGAGAACTATATATGCACCCTGTTAAAATTAAACAGGGTTCTTGTTGAAACTAGCGACAATCAAACGTATATTTAAAAAAATTACAGATCACGAATTCACAATCCGATTTACGTTTCGTAGTATTATTCAGTGGTTATGGAGAAATCAATTGATAGGCTTAGTTCCTTGCCAGGCGATATTAATGATTTTGATTTCGACATTAATGATTTTGATTTCGACGGTGATGAAGATCAAATTGAAAATCGTGATAAGACACCCGCAAGGGTAGCCAAGTTGGTGGAGTAGGTGAGCGCGGGACTGAAAGGTCACGAGTTCGATTCCCCCTACCAACACTTTCTTGGTGAGCACATGTCATCGCGCTTGCCTGAGTGTGGTTTACCTGGTTGGCGTAGTTTGCGGGCTAGTGCGTCCGGCCCGAGGGTTTATCCGATCTTGCGCATCGAAGAGTAGCGGTACGTGAAGCCCTCGATTTTTATTCGAACATGTACTTGTATCACGTATCGTCTTTGTACTATTTGACAATTCTACCGCGTCACTTTGACGGGTAAATATTAATGATAAATATATTTTGCATTTAATTCTTTTAATTTCTATTTGTGATCATAATCATTTATTAATTTTAATTCGCATTTATGATCACTTGGTGACAATCATTATTATTATTGGTGTATTTATTAGTCACCTTAGAATTTTAAAAGACTATTTATTTTAGGGATTTATAATTTATAGAATTAAGAATTCGATTTAGATTAAGTGATCATGAGACTTATAAGTGATCAAGGAAATCACTAATTATTTTTGAGATTGATATTTATTCATCTATTATCATCAATTTTGGGAAAAAAAAAAATATATGGAATTACCAAAATACCCTTAGGGGGACGGCATTGGTGTATTTTTTTGTTGGTGTAGAAATATCTTCCAACTCTTGTACATGTACACCTTGTGTATTCATCTTGTGTATTTTTACACCATTAATTCAAACCTACATCTTAAATTAATCCCACCATTTCAATCATCCAATTGGTCAAACAAGACCAAATTAAAAATTTCCCTAAGCTTAGCATTTTGGCCCATTGTCCCTAATAAAGTTGCCTAAAAATTACTTTCTTCCCTAATTACCTCAATTATTCCCTAACTCATCATCTAACCAACCAAAGAATTTTTTTGTCTCTTTTCCCCCAATATGGACGGCCATAATGGCCTTGTTGAACAAAAAATTTGTTCAAGTTTTAATCTTCCCATTCCATTCAACAACACCAAAATCATTCTAAGTCTTGAATTTCCTCATCTCTCTCTCTAAAATCCTCCTACATCTCTCTACCTATTCTTCATCTTCTTCACTAAAACTTAACCAAAACTTCAAGAATTCATCTCCCATTTTCTTCAAAAAATTCGAACCATATACTACACAAGGTAAGAAATTTTCTTCTTCAATCTATTATTATACCTTCTAGCTCACTTCTTTCACCTTCTAATTTAAGTTTGATTTTTGATTTTGAGGTATACCTAGAAGACCTTTGAAGAAGTTAAGAGACTAGTCATCTTGAAGAAAAATTGTGAAGAAGTTGGACTATAAGGTAAGAAATTGAATTTTTAGTACACTTTCTTCTTCTCTTTCTATTTTCCAAATTTTTACACTCCATTTTCATTTTTGGAGTTTTAGGGGCTGACCTTGGTGGTTGACATTAAGGGTGACCAAAACCTTATACTTGGAAGCCATTACTAGTCACATTTTACTCACTACACAAGGTAAGTGTAGTATTTCCAATTTTCTCACTATCTTCTTCTTTTCCCTAAATTTTTAACCACATTCTTATAACTCCTATATTTTTTGATATTCCTTGACTTAGGGGCTGACCTAAGTCATTCCTTCACCGAGAGAGATTTATCCCATTTTCACCAACAAACCGATCTTTAAGGTGGGTGGAAAAATCCTTTCAACTTCTAGGTGTTTTAATTCATGAAAATGCATGTAGTATTTTGTTATTGAGCATTTGAGATATATATTATGTATTGCATGCTATTTTCTTGTATCAAGTTGAAAAATTTCTCAAGTGTTGCTCAAAATGCGATTTACTAAAAATTAGGACATACATGTACACTTTATTGTCATATTTGATAAATTCTTGTATGAGATGGATATGTATGTTTATGACTCTTGAAATATATGTTTTGAATGACCTATAACCTGGACAAGTCGAGCATAATTGGTTAAATTTTGATTTTGGACTTAAAATGCAAAAATGGAAAGTTGGTGGACTTAAGTGCAAGAAAATAAAACTTAAGGGACCTCTCTGCAAATTTCGATTTTGGGACTGTACTCAGGTCCAAAAATGATGTTTTGACATTTTAATAAAGTTTTAAGAGTTTTTAGATAAATAAAATCAACCCTTAAAAGCCCAAGGACTAGATTGTAAAATTTGAGAAGTTTAAGGGCTATTTTGCAAATTTCGAAACTGTACCAGACCCTAAATTTAAAATTTGAAATTTTAACTCTTAAGGGACTGGAAATAACATATTTTATGTGTATTCCAAAAATCCAATTGTTTAGAGCTTGGAAAGTAATTTTATAAAACTTGAGGGACCAAATTGTAAAAGATTAAACTTGAGGACCCAAATGAAATTTCCAGGACTTATACAGCCCATGTACCTGGAAATAATAATTTACCTATAACATAATTATATTTTGGACCCAAGGTTCAAATTTCATAACAATTGGACCCCTAAAAGCCTTAAAGGCAATTATTTCAAAATGGGACAAAAATGAGATTTTCAAAAGTTAAGGGACCTATACTTATGACGTTTTAAAACTGTTTTTGTTCCAATATCCCACTAACCTTAGTGACATTTTCCAAACTGGAATCACATTAAAAGCCCTCCCGGTTTGTGAGTTCCGATTATTTTAAACTTAAGGCCGAAATGACAATTTTAACAAATTTGGGGCCAATGTGAGAATTTTATAAAAACTCGACCTCAAAACTTTAAAAACCTGAATCTCTGAACAATTTAGAGATTTTAGGAACTGACCTCATAATTTTTCAAGGTCGGGATATTTATTTATTCAATTTTTAACCCCAAAAGTATTGGTTTTTACAAAACGGGGCTAATTGTAAATTTTTCTTTTTATCAAGGACCTAACTTAAATTATTTTTCATTTACTAAAACAGCCCTGGACCCTCTGACTTTAATATTTAATTAAAATACTTTATTTTCTTAAAAATCCCTTGACTTATCGAATCGTCTTGACGATTAATACCCGATCGCGGGCGATTTCCTTGTCTCGCGATTTGAATTTATAACGGACTTATGTTCCTCCTAATCCTTAAGATATCGAAGACTACTTATCCTCCCGATAATTATCTTCATCCCAATAACTCCACCAACGCCATAACAATCTTGCGCAAATTTTTGAGAACATTTCATGAATCTGCTTCCCAAATCAATAATACTCATTGCTGGTTGACTACCCGAACATGTATTTAATTACCTCGCTGAGTCAACTTGGTGTGTCGAGCTCACAATCGGAATGGATACGTCGGGGATGGAACCGGCAGCTCGGCCGCTATTCCACTCTCCGGCCCCATCGTCCCTAATCCAAATCGAGGGACGGAGTTTGTCCAAGGAGGAAGCGGGTCGTAGTACTTGAGGTATAATCATGATTATGACAAATCCGAGCCTTGCTAGCTCCATCTGTGGATTTTGTCTTTGCCTACGGAGCGATAAGGTGACGGTCTTGGACCATCTTGCTCGGGAGTTACAAGGAAGAATGAAGGAATCGTTTATGTCCATCCACGATTCCGGAGTTAATCGGACCCGTTTGGTTGGCGCTACAAATCCGTGCAACCGCTTACTTGTATTGCATAGGTTGGCGCTACAAATCCGTGCGCAAACCGCTACTTGTCTTGCATAGGATTGGCGTTACAAAACCGTCATTTAATCCTCCTGTTTGCTTGGTCCATAGTGCCTTGACCATGAATTTTTCTTAATCTGTATAAGTATATTAATTAAATATATTTATCACGACGCTTGTGGATGTGTGAAATCATGCATCATCTCTCATGCGTTTTCATACAACTAAATTTCTCGCATTAACTATTTATATCGCCACACTTACACACGATCACCCCATCCATTTGATTTGTCTCATTCCCTCCTGTTTCCTAACCTTTAGATGAAGAGTTCATTTGAAGACATCGAACCTACCGATTGAATCTCTATCGATGTGGAGCGATATTTCCTTTTATTTTTTTTTTGTTGTTGTTGGACTCCTTCATTTTATTTCTGGTTTGGCACTGTAAGTTAATTCGATAATCTTTGGGTTGTATTAGGATACCGCAGACTTTAAGATTGTAATTTGTACTCGTGTTTATTTTAATTCCGCCGCATTAGACTCTATTTCACTTGGAGTTTGGTATCTTTGGTTTAGACTGATGATTTAATTCTGTTTAAGTGATTGATCGTTGTCGCGTCACGTTTGGGGCGTGACAGCGGCTGCGGGTTCCCCCGTCATCAAAAAAAAAAAAAAAAAAATCGTGATAAGACTCGATTTCCAGACTTCATCCACAGAGACAGAGTTTTGTTCCAACATAAAGTGAAGAGCTTAAAGGGGACGAACAAAAACAGATTGAGATAGATTCAGAAATCAGAACAGAAAACTCTCGCATCCAGCCTGCAATCTAGCTCTAAGAAACAAGCTAATTTACTTTGTTCAATGTTATGCTGGTATGCATCAAAACTTGTATTTCCATATAGGTGTTAATTTCATTATGCCCCGAATTTCAATATGCTGATTTGATTATATTTGATTATTATGCCCCAAATTTGAATAGAAGAAACAGGGTGGATTGGCACACTTAACATATTTTGGTGTGACTCAAAATATTTCCAACTCCAAACGAGTCTACAATGAAATGTAGAGTAAATAATCATATGGATAGGGGTTACAACCTTAACGGGTTTCGAACTAAACGGGTCACTATCATGCTATAAGTCAAAATTTTCTAAAGCAAAATCTTCTTCTTTTTGGCATATTTAACATTTAAAGTTGAAACATCCATTATATTATAATCATGCATAATTTATAATTACATACACGAGCACAATTATAAAACTTAAATATTTTAAGATCTGACTTTTAAAAATAAAATTACACATAAAAGAAATTGAGCATTATATGCCCAATAAACTTAAAAAACTCAATACTTTTTTATACACTTGCATATAATTATGAATTGATACTATATATATAGAGAGAGAACCAAGAAGGGTAATTATGGTAATATGACAAAATCATATTTATTAAAAGTTGTTTAGTTATTTTTTGTTTAACTTTGAATAATTTATTCATAAATTATAAATTATGATGTGTATTTCATTACCTGGGCATTATTATTTTTATTGCAATGCAAAAATATAAATGTTTTTATTTCCTCTATTAATTAATTTATGGTCTCGAATTAAACTGGAAGAATTTTATTTTTTTGATATACGTGCAATATATTGATTTTTCAGTTATAAATCTTTTATGGAATAATGAATTTGGATATAATTTGTTATTATATATTTAGATTAGGAGATAAACTAGAACAACAAATTCGAGTAAATATTAAATTTGGGAGCCGTCGGTCCATTGAGGCCTTCTGAATCTTAACAATATCATCATCTCCTCAAATAAACCCTAAAAGACTAATTATCGATCGAGAGAACTATATATGTCCAGGAGTCTCACCACTTTATCCCGTCTGCCCCCTTTTTTCGTATTGGTAAAGCCTGTAAAAAATTAAACAGGTTTCTTGTTGAAACTGCCGACAGTCATAAAAAATTACAGTTCGCGAATTCACCATCCGATTTACGTTTCGTAATAGTATTCAGTTGTTATGGAGAAATCAATTGATAGGCTTAGCGCCTTGCCAGACGATATCCTCTGTCATATTCTCTCTTTTCTCCCAACTACATTCTCCGTGTCAACCAGCATTCTAGCTAGAAGATGGAGATTTTTGTGGGCTCGTGTCCCCATTTTAGATTTCGACTCATATGATTTCGACAATTATGATCAATATCAAATTGAAAATTCTGATACACGGATTCAATTTCCAGACTTCGTCCACAGAGTTTTGTTCCAACATAAAGTGAAAGACTTAAATACGTTTCGCCTCGTCTGTGATCAATGGGACGAGCATCCCTGCAATCATTATCAACTTGAGACGTGGATTACTACTGCGATTGAGCGCAATGTTCGAAATCTTGATCTTCGCCTTACACTTATGTTGCCTCGATGTCTCTTCACATGCAAAACCCTTGTCGATTTGGGGCTCTATAATTGTGTAGTAGACATCCCCTTAACTAGTGTCGTATCGTTGCCTAACCTTAAGAAGCTTCATCTTTATTATGTTTCCTACGAGTTTAATGGATCGCTTTCTCACTTGCTCTCTGGTTGTCCAGTGCTTGAGGAGTTGATTATTGACAGGGAACAAAACTTGGGTTGCTGTATTATATCTTCACCCACAATAAAAAGGCTCACATTCAATATTTCGTTTGGTTACGAATTTTACAGTGGTGGCGGTAGGTTGGAGATAAATACTCCCGCACTTAAATATCTTCAGGTCCATGATTATTCTTGCGAGCATGCCTCAATTTCGCCAATGACCGCCTTAGTTGAAGCAGACATATCTATTATCAACATGACGATAGACGAAGATTACTATGAAGATTATAATACATTAAATCGTAGAACTTCTGTGGTAGAGTTTCTTGATTGTCTCCGTAACGTGAAGTGCCTAAAAATATCAGGTTGCTATGAGAAAGAGGTATGTATTCAATCTTTCGTCGTCTCATTCTGTATGTTCTTAGTGCTACTTTTAAATCCCCTGTCAATTGTCAATTATAGTTCTTATACTCTGTATGTGGTTTTAAAGCTGGTTTCTTTGCAGTTTCTTGACATGAGTGTCGCTAGTTCAGTTTTAAGTTTTGATAATTTAACCAAACTCGAAGTGGCTGTTGATTGTCATTTTCTCATGAAGTTCCTTGAAAGTGTTCCTAATCTTGAAGTCCTTATTATCCGTAAGGTTTGTTGATACAACAAAGTAGCTTTTGCCTATTCTCTTTTTCATTCATCAATAGTTTCTTTCTTCTTTATATATAATCATATGGATGTTGTTATTATCAGGTTGATGCACATATAAATAAATATTGGAAAGAGCCCGAACAAGTGCCTACATGCCTATCATCACATCTTAGAACCATAAGAATTGGTCAATTGGGGTGTACAGAGCATGAGTTTAACATGTTAATGTATTTTTCGAAACATGCTAAAGTCGTGAGGAGGATGGAAATATATTCCCAGTGCCCTGCGCTCCAGAGAATTTCATTGCTTGAGTGAGCATCTGAGGCGTGTGAGCTTGCCTTCTATTGAGATTGTTTGGTATTGGATCATCTTGTTTTTTTAACAGTGATCTTTATGAGCTAATGTCTCTGTCTATATTCAATTTCTAGCTAGTTTTATGACTTTATGATCACTCTCTTTGATTTCATTTGTTTGACCTGCAAGGTCACTCTTTTTACTTGCTGATTTTGTTAATATTGTTGGATGACGAAAGATGCTGACACAAAAGAAAAGAAGTTAGATAATTAACTTGCTTGAAAAAGTGGGGTTTTATTTGTTCCACAATATCATCCTAAACCAGTGCAATTTATAATATAGAAATAAACATTAGTAACTGATTTTTTATATTTAGGCTAATTATACTTACAGGATGTTCTGTAATTTATTTGAAATTAAAAGCATGTGTGTGACGATCCCTTAAACTTGCCTAGTGTCAAACTCTCTGTTTATCTGTTGTTATTTTATAAGGTTTTATTGGTATGTTTTGCTAATATAACGATTTGGGATTTCCCTGAAATTACTACAAAAAAAAGACGCAATTAGTACAAAAGGTTGTGCTATTCACACCCCCAAATCTTATATAGATACCCTTTTTTAAATTACATAATTGCATCAATCTTGAAGTCCTTATTATCCGTAAGGTTTGTTGATACAACAAAGTAGCTTTTAGCTATTCTCTTTTTCATTCATTAATAGCTTCTTTCTTCTTTATATATAATTATATGGATGTTGTTATCATCAGGTTGATGCAAATCTAAAAATACTGGAAGGAGCCAGAACAAGTGCCTACATGCCTATCATCACATCTTAGAACCATAAGAGTTGGTCAATTGGGGTGTACAGAGCATGAGTTTAACATGTTAATATATTTTTTGAAACATGCTAAAGTCGTGACGAGGATGGAAATACATTCCCAATGCTATGCGCTCCGGACAATTTCATTGTTTGAGCGAGGATCTGAGGCGTGTGAGCTTGCCTTCAATGAGAATGTCTTATATGAGACCGTCTCATGGATCTAAGTTCATGAGACGAATCCTAAATGCATACAAAAATATGGATTCTTTTCATGGGTACGGGTTTGGGTCAAAATTCTATTTAAATATAGAATCCGTCTCATGGATATAATCCATGAGACCGTCTCACACAAGTTTTTGTGGTCTTCTATTGAGATTTTTTGGGGATTGGATCCTCTTGTTTTTTAGCAACGTACAGACGTACAGTGATCTTAAGTTATGAATCTTGATGTTTTTCTATATTCAACAACCAAATGTTCATTAAGAACTATTTGCTGTAGTAAAGGAGTCTTTAATATGGCTTGCTTTATATACAACGTTCTTTTTTTAATTTCTAGTTCTGTTAATTTATCTTGTGGAATGAAATACTTGCCCATAGACAAGGATGAGGGACCTTGAAGCCCTATTATAGACTTTTAATTGTTTAGGGCAGTCTTTTAAAATCCAGACCGGATCGGCAGGTTCAACCGGTCTAATTGGGAACCGGCCATGGATCCAGTTCGGAAGGCTATATGTAACCGGATTTCCATTTAAACTTCTTTAAACCTGTTGAAAACCGGATAAAAACCGTGAACCGTTCTCTTTATTCAAACCGGGCGGTCAGAGAATAAGACAAAAGAAAGGGGGCGAACAAAAACGGATTGAGATAGATTCATAAATCAGAACAGAAAACTCTCGTCCTGCATCCAGTCCGCAATCTAGCTCTAAGGAACAAGCTAATTCTCTTTGTTCTGTATTGTGCTGCTATGCATCAAAATCTATTTCTATGTAGATGCTGATTTGATTATGCCCCTAGTTTCATTATGCTGATTTAATTATGTTTGATTATTATGCCCCTATTTGAATTGAAGAAACAGGGTGGATTGGCACACTAACATCTTAACGGGATTCGAACTAAACGGGTCACTCTCATGCTGTAAGTCAAAATTTTCTAAAGCATAACCTTCTTCTTTTTGGCATATTTAAAATTTAAAGTTGAAACATCCATTATATTACAATCATGCATAATATATAATTACATACATGAGCACAATTATAAAACTTAAATATTTTAAGATCTGGTTTTTAAAAATAGAATTACAAATAAAAGAAATTGAGCATTATATGCCCAATAAATTTAAAAAACTCAACACTTTTTTTATACACTTGCATATAATTATGAATTGATACTATATATATAGAGAGAACCAAGAAGAGTAATTAATTATTATGGCAATATTACAAAATCATACTTATTAAGAGTTGTTTAGTTATTTTTTGTAAATTTTGACTAATCTATTCATAAATCAAAAACTATGATGTGTATTTAATTACCTAGGCATTATTATTTTTATTGCAATGTAGAATATATAAATGTTATTTTTATTTACTCTATTAATTAATTTATGGTCTCGAATTAAAGTGAAAGAATTTTTATTTTTTCCGATATACACAAAATGTATTGATTTTTCAGTTATGAATCTTTTATGGAATAATAAATCTGGATATATATTTGTTAGTTGTTACTATATATTTAGATTAGGAGATAAACTAGAACAACAAATTAGAGTAATGATTAAATTTGGGAGCCGTCGGTCCATTGAGGCCTTTTGAATCTGAACAATATCATCTCCACAAATAATAAACCCTAATATATATATATATGTCCAGGAGTCTCATCACTTTATCCCGTCTGCCCCCTTTTTTGTATTGGTAAACCCTGTTAAAATAAAACAGGATTCTTGTTGAAACTAGCGACAATCAAACATATATTTAAAAAAAAAATATTACAGTTCGCAATTCAACGTTCGATTTACGTGTCGTAATAGTATTCAGTTGTTATGGAGAAATCAATTGATAGGCTTAGCGCCTTGCCAGACGATATCCTCTGTCACATTCTCTCTTTTCTCCCAACTACATTCTCCGTGTCGACCAGCATTCTAGCTAGAAGATGGAGATTTTTGTGGGCTCGTGTTCCCAATTTAGATTTCGACACATATGATTTCGGCAGTTATGATCAATATCATCAAATTGAAAATTTTGATGCACCGATTCAATTTCCAGACTTCGTCCACAAAGTTTTGTTCCAACATAAAGTGAAAAGCTTAAATACTTTTCGCCTCGTCTGTGATCAATGGGACGAGCATCCGTGCAATGATGATCAACTTGAGACATGGATTACTACTGCGATTGAGCGCAATGTTCAAAATCTTGATCTTCGCCTTACACTTATGTTGCCTCGATGTCTCTTCACATGCAAAACCCTTGTCGATTTGGGGCTCTATCATTGTGTAGTAGACATCCCCTTAACTAGTGTCGTATCTTTGCCTAACCTCAAGAAGCTTCATCTTTTTTATGTTTCTTACCAATTTAATGGATCGCTTTCTCACTTGCTCTCTGGTTGCCCAGTGCTTGAGGAGTTGATTATTGACGTGGAACAAAACTTGGGTTGTTGTAATATATCTTCACCCACATTAAAAAGGCTCACATTCAATATTTCGTTTGGTTACGAATTTTACGAGAGTGGCGGTAGGTTAAAGATAAATACTCCTGCAGTTAGATATCTTCAGGTCAAAGATTGTTCTTGCGAGCATGTGTCACTTTCGCCAATGACCGCCTTAGTTGAAGCAGACATCTCTATTATCAACATTACGGTAGACGAAGATTATTATGAAGATTATAATACATTAAATCGTAGTTCTGTGGTAGATTTTCTTGATTGTCTCCGTAACGTGAAGTGCCTAAAAATATCATGCTATGAGGTATGTTCTTAGTGCTACTTTTAAATCCCTTGTCAATTTTAGTTCTTATACTCTGTATGTGGTTTTAAAGCTGGTTTTCGTTGCAGTTTCTTGACATAAGTGTCCCTAGTTCAGTTCTAAGTTTTGATAATTTAACCAAACTCGAAGTGGCTGTTGATTGGCGTTTTCTCATGAAGTTCCTTGAAAGTGTTCCTAGTCTTGAAGTCCTTATTATCCAGGTTTGTTGATATAACAAAGTAACTTTTAGCTATTCTCTTTTTCATTCATTAATAGCTTATTTCTTCTTTATGTTTAATCATATGGATGTTGTTATTATCAGGTTCATGCATATCTAAAATGCTGGAAGGAGCCCGAACAAGTGCCTACATGCCTATCATCACATCTTAGAACCATAAGAATAATTGGTCAATTGGGGTGTACAGAGCATGAGTTTAACATGTTAATGTATTTTTTGAAACATGCTAAAGTCGTGAAGAGGATGGAAGTATATTCCCGGTGCTATGCGCTCCAGAGAATTTCATTGCTTGAGCGAGGATCTGAGGCATGTGACACTGTCTTCTATTAAGATTGTTTGGGTATTGGATCATCTTGTTTTTTTTAACAATGATCTTTATGAGCTCATGTCTCTGTCTATATTCAATTTCTAGCTAGTTTTATGACTTTATGATCACTCTCTTTGATTTCATTTGTTTGACCTGCAAGGTCACTCTTTTTACTTGCTGATTTTGTTAATATTGTGGGATGACGAAAGATGCTGACACAAAAGAAAAGAAGTTAAGAGAACTAACTTCCTTGAAAAAGTGGGGTT
Organism: Rehmannia glutinosa; assembly: GCA_016081115.2. Classification (NCBI taxonomy): domain Eukaryota; kingdom Viridiplantae; phylum Streptophyta; class Magnoliopsida; order Lamiales; family Orobanchaceae; genus Rehmannia; species Rehmannia glutinosa. The sequence continues at coordinate 339,881 of JABTTQ020001144.1, read as the reverse complement.
TTATTTGTTTAACAATATCATCCTAAACCAGTGCAATTTATAGTATAGAAATAAATATTAGTAACTGATTTTTTGTAATTAGGCTAATTATAATTACAGGATGTTCTTTAATTTATTTGAAAATTAAAAGCATATGTGTGATGATTCCTTAAACTTGGCTAGTGTTTAACTCTCTGATCCTATAATTTTTGTTTGTTTTTTTTTTTTTTTTGTTTTTTTTGCTGGTTTCATGTCAACCAGTTAGTGAGTAAGTTTCATGTGGAACATTGAAGGAAATAAAGGTGGGGTTGAGGTGAAATTTATTCTGAGGGCAAAATGTCATTTTGCAGATATAGAAGTCAAAAAAACACTTGTAAAGTGTACTGGTATGTAAATCACCTGCCCTTCAATCAGTTCTTGTAAAGATGAAGAAATGGGCAAATCGTTGGTGGATATTTCCCTTTTCATATACATATTTTTGTCATTTAAGTTGAAACTTGGAGGAATTGAAATTACAGATAAATTTTGTATATTGGTTTCTTAATCATGCCGCTTCCTTTTACGTATTTCTTTTAAGATATGTTATCGGGTTATGTTGTTACTGTGGCTTGAAATGAAAATTTGAGCAGAAGAGAAAGTCAATGTATTTGCTTGGTCATATTTAGAGGGGAAAAGGAAACACTTGCATTTACTGGTTGGGAATGAAAGTGAAACTAAAGAAAAACATTACCCTGAAGTTTCTTTTTGCAATGTGAACGTTCCAAAGACAAAAAAGACTTTCTTCAAATATTAGATTACACATTTGCACCCTTTTGCTCTTTGATAGGTATAATCCATGAATTGGATGATTATCTAACTCGCTGTTAATCCATCTTGGAACCAGACCTATGCTACATAGAGAGTGTTTGCAAACTCTGTCAATTGATTATTTTAATTATTTATTTTTGCTTTGAATCGGTTGTGAGATCGATCGCTAGATGGTGGAGCAAGAGGAGATTTCGGATCCAAGGGAGTCCTTGGTTGATAAAATCTCCGAGCGGTGACAGGTGACGATACCTCGTCGTCGTCGGACTCGGACTCTGAGCCTAAGAAGTCGACGTGGCCTTCCTCTGTCAAGGCCAAGGTTTACACGGTTGTTCGGCCGAGAAAAGCGGGTTCACAAGGTTTTTGGTGGAGGCAAACCTGCTGATATATTCTTGTGGAGGGCTTAATGGTTTAATGTTAGGCAACAGCCGTTGGCCTTACAGGATTTGGTTTTGTTTATCAATTTGCGTGTTATCTTCTGTTGTGTAGTTTCATTTCACGTGAGACATTGTGGTCATGGTATCATATTGTGGTTTATCTATTGGTGTGTAATACTTGTTTGTTAACTGGAGCTCCCCATATTTACTAGTCTGTAATCATGCTGTTAGATTGTCTAATTAGCGTGTGATGTAGATTGGTTTAGGTTCCAAACTTTTTTGTTGAAAGCGTTTCATTGCAGTTTGGGTTATGTTCTAAAAAAAAAAAAAAATTCAAACTCTGTCAATTGATTCTCAATTTTTAGGTACCAAATATGTGATATATAGATAAAAAAAAAAGTGATTCTCGAGTTTTAGTATTGTTTGCTTCAGCCTAGGCCTGAGGAAGATATGGTACGTTTTGGTCATGGTCTTACGAGTTTGTCCTTGAAAATGTGCTGGTGACCCTCGCTTATAAGTCAGAGTCAACCCACATTACATGTATAGGCCTAGGGATGTAAATGAATTGAATTGATTTGAATATCAAGATATTTTATTCGTATTAGGCTAATTTAGATAATATTCTTATTCGTATTCTTTTAATACTTGACTTGAATACAAAAAACAATTCTTATTTTTATTTGATATAATATATACGAATCAATTCGAATATTCGTATTTGAAATCCTTACCTATATTATTTTCTTTTCCGACAATATCTGACAAGATTGCAATAATATTTTAAATCCAAATTATTTTTTGATCTATGATTTGTTAAGATGATTCACCTAATTTTCTATTTCTTTCTTTTACTTGTAACTGCATTTGACCTACGAGCTTAAATTATATCTGGGCTTGCTAATTTTATATGAGATTACTAGTTTTTTATAAATAAATATATGGTTTGTTATATATTAACCTATTTTACGTAAATATAATATATATAATATTATTCAAATATTCTTTCGCATACTCGAATCGAATATAATGATTCGTATTCGCATAATATACGAATCGAAATAAATATTATTATTTGGATTTATATTGTAATTTTTCGAATTCGAATGTTAATATACGAACTCGAATACCGAATCGAATAAAAAAGATTTGTTTCTTTTACACACATATGTATGGCTTACGGATATTTTGTGTCTTACGGATTTGGTCACTTTTTTAATTAGATTGTTTAATTAAACTTTAAATAACAAATTTTTTTTCTATAATAAATTATAATTTTCATTTTTTTTTCTTTTCAAATATATCCCTCAATTGTAGTCGTCGTAAAAATGTTGACTGTGCTATACATTCTTCATTGTCATTCTGGATCATGTAACTTAGTTATCATATTGCGATTGGAATAACTTATAATAAAAAATCTATTTGGTTAAATTTGATGTGAAAATGTTAATTCAATCGTGTAATATATGAAATATAAATAATGAGATGAAATCTTTTAATTAAAATAATTAAATTCGGGAACGAAAGTCGATCTTGCTTTGGAAATTGAGCACGTCATCTCCACAAATTTTCTGTCCATTATGGGATGCACGTAAAATATGGTGATCTTTATACAAAATTAAGTTAAATGGTTTTGGATATGATTAAAAATAGTATTAATCGCATTGTTATAAATAATTAAATAATCTTGCAACAATTATACCTTAGCTATTATGCGGCCCACGACTGATAAAATAGTTACCTAGTGAATATTTGAAGTAATCGAGTAATATATTAAATATAAATTATAAGAAAAAAAATAATTATTTTTTTATTAAGTTAATAAATAATTATATTTGGGAACCAAGTTCCATTTAAATTTGGAATTCACATCATCCTTAGGGATGACAATTTTAAACCCGACCCGCAGTACACCTCTCGCCCGTTTGGGTTGTCCCGTCCCGTGACCATGCGGTACTCACCCCTCGCCTATGTTTTTAATAAATTTAATATATATTTTAAGGTAATATAATTTTTATCTTTTAGTATTATATCGACATTTATAAATTGAAAATAATATTTTTGTAAAGAATATTTTATAAATATATTAAAAATAAATATTTTGTTCTTTTTTTTCATTTTTTTATTTAAATTTATTTAATGTGGGGACAGGGCGGGTTGATCCGTCCCGCCCCGTGACCCGCGGTGGGTCAGCCCACTCGTCCTGTTCTAGGGATCGGGCCGGTGTGGGTATCTAAATACTCGACCCGACCCACCTCATTGTCATCACTAATCATCCCCCAAATCAAACCCTAGAAGTCCAGTGACTGGTAATTTCAGCGTTTTTCCCCGTTCACTCCGATTAAACTGTGAAATTACATAGTATTCTTGCTTAAAGGTCGAAAATCAAGCTTTTTTGGAAAAACCCAGTTCGTTAACCATAAACCCGTTCAATTTTCATGGAGAAAACAATACAATCAATCGACATGCACGTGAACCAAATTGTGCCTTCAATTGATAGGCTAAGTGATTTGCCAGACGATGTCATCTGTCACATTCTCTCTTTTCTTCCGACTAAAATCTCTGTGGCAACAAGCATTCTAGCAAAAAGATGGAAGTTTCTCTGGGCTTATGTCCCCAATTTAGACTTTGGAAGCAGTGATTTCTCTATAAAAGTAGAATATTCACACATCATCCACAGGATTATACCGCTACATAAAGTGAAAAGCATAACTACTTTTCGCCTCTCCCACATATCCTCTTACAAGTATCAACTTGAGACATGGATTGCCATTGCTATTGAGCGCAATGTCCAAAATATTGATCTTAACAATGTGGTTAGGTTGCCTCGATGTCTCTTCAGCTGCAAAACCCTTGTCGATTTGAGGCTCAAAAATTGCACAAGCATCCCTTCTAGTGGCGTTGTATCTTTGCCTAGCCTCAAGAAGCTTCATCTTTATTTTGTCGAATATGAGGTTGATAAAACCCTTTCTCACTTGCTTTACGGTTGTCGATTAGAGGAATTGATCATCGATGAAAGTTATATAATGGATGAAAGCTATAACATCGATGGAAAATTGGATTGCTTTAATATATCTTCACCCACATTAAAAAGGCTTACGGTCGATTTTCCATTTAACCTTGACTTTAAGGTGAAGATAAATGCTCCCAAGACTTAGATATCTTCGGGTATATGATTGTACCTGCATATATATCATAGTTTCGCCGATGCCCTCCTTAATTGAAGCGATATCGTGTGAACAATTGTTCATGGGAGGAAGGTGAAGTGGTAAAGTTTCTTCGTTGTCTCGGTAACGTGAAGTGCCTAAAATTATCAAGTCATTATGAGGTATGTAGTCGATCTTTCGTCATCTCATTCGTATATTCTTAGTGCTATTGTTTAGTTATTTGGAGTTCCTCTTGTCAAATTTAGTCACCTTTGTATTTTCAAAACAGTTATTCCTTCACACTTTCTGAATTCGAGCTTAAATTGGATATTGATTGGCGTTCTCTCATAAAACTCCTTGAAATTGTCATTAATCTTGAAGTCCTTATTGTAAGTGAATTTTGTTGATGGAATTTTAAATGTCTTAAGCTTTTTTCTCTTTTTTCTTTCATCAATGGCTCCTTTCTTGTTGTCATCACGTTGATGTAGATGTGTCATACTGGATGGATCCCAAACAAGTGCCGACATGCCTATTATTACATCTAAGAACTATAAGAATTCATCAAATGGGTGTAAGTCCAAGCGGCTACGATAATCTAGAGGGGGGGTGAATAGATTATCTCCATCTTTTCAATTTCGCCCTCTTTTTCCAACCGAATGCTCAAAGATAATAACAAAGGTGCGGAATGTAAACAACACACGTCGATTTAAAGAGGTTCAACCCACCTAGGGCCTAATCCTCTACCACCCCAGTATATCCGGGATGGATTTCGAAAAGAGAAAAAGATTTTATTAATAATTACCAAAATTATTACAACAAAATCTTACATCAACACCTTGAAGAGCACCACACTCTTCTTCAACACCACCTTTGAGATTACCACAATCTCACTTGAAGATTACCACAATCTTCAAACGGCACCTTGTGAAGATTACCACAATCTTCACCCTTAAAGAGCACCACACTCTTCAACACCTCAACAAGAAGATTACCACAATCTTCTTACACCTAACACCTAGTTCATCCAAGTGTGTTCTTACCACAAGAACACTCACAAGGATATCTTGTGTTTGAATGACGACCACAAATTCAAGATTACAACTCGATAATGAATAATACAATTGAGTGCAAGTGTAATCAAGAATAGCCTAGACCTCAAGAATGTGAAAGTGATTAGCTAGGCAAATTACAACAAGAAATAAGACAATTTAAGAACAAGTGAATTCTTGAGTGTATCTTGTTGTGTTGTAGTTTTCTCTCTTATTGTGTTGCTTCAATTCTTCCTCTATTTATAGAAGATGTCTTGTACATGATAGGCTCCTCTTGGGGACATTAATTGCGTAAAAATTGCAAGACAATTGAAGAAAAGAGCTGTTAGAAATCAATCCCACAAATTAAGGAAATATGTCTGCTGCAGACAACGGTTACATTTTCTTCAAAACTTAAGAAGCGACCGTCGCGCACAAATAGACGTTTGAAACATGTCGCATAAATTAACAGGGCGACCGGTCGAAGGGCACCTCGACCGGTCGAGCCTATGTGCGACGGTTGCACTGATCAATTTTGAGAGTTCTCAAGTTTACATTTCCGCGAAACTTGTTCCCGGTGTGCACGGTGTCGCTCGCCGGTCGACCGGTCGACCTCCTCAATGACAAGTTGTCCGATTTTTATCAAAAATAAACCTCAAGAAATACTCAGAAAAATTCGTAAAAACATTTTAAATCGATCGGGAGTATTTAGGACAACATTAGAAATATAGTTTTGATGAAGTAAAACATTTACACAAAAGTATTGTCCGATATAAATTCCATAAATACTCCAAAAAATAGTAGAAACATTTTAGATCAATTGGGAGTATTAGGACAGCATAGTTTCAATGTAAGAACCCATTGACTTAAAAGCATTAAATATGTTGTCCAATTTTATATCGAAAATAAACTTGAGGAAATACTCCGAAAAATATTAAAACCATTTTAAATCATTTAGGAGTATTTGGACAACCTTAAAAACATTGTTTTGGTGTAAAATCAAAATCATCAAAATCATGATAAAACCATTTATCAAACAATCTCCCCCTTTTTGATGATTACAAACCAAAACAATTTGACAAGGCCGATTTTGAAAACAAAACAATTTTGAGAGGCGATTTTGAAAACAAAACAATTTTACCGGTAAAAAGAACTATCCGTTGTGAGTGACAACATTCCATGCAATAAAAACACAAGGATGGGAGTATAGATATTCAAACACATATAGCAAATGCTCCCCCTATCAACATGCACAACAAGAGTAATATAGAAGCAACTTCAACATAAGCTAAAATCTTAGCTTTTCGATATTGAGCTTAAGTATTAAAAACTTAAAAGCTCCCCCTGTCAAAGATACATCATTAGAACCGTATATAAGTCCATACTACAACCAATGGACCATGATTCATACATAACCGAAATGCACCAAGTGGACTAAATATGATCCACAACTTATGGCTTTATGAAGCCATAGCTTATAGTTTCTTTTCATTAAGCATATCTTAGCTTTTATGAGCTAAAGAGCTTATAACCTGTTTCTCCACATGTTTCTCCCCCTTTGGAATCATCAAAAAGAATGTTAGCACGATAAATACATCATATATTCATATCAAAGTGTGCAACAAAACCAATGTATCGAGCTATTTGAATAGTGAAGCTTATAAACCAAATAGGAGGGAAAAGTCGAATCATACGACTTGTAGAAGCTTATGAAAAATCATTTCATTTGCAAAAACATGATCTCTATAAATATATGAGACTTTTGAAATCGAGAGAATCATGTAGGTGATGAATTTTTTTTTTTCATTGAAACGTTTTATCGAACACTTGGCGGGCGTCAAAATTAGAAAATAATATATATAGCCCTTGTAAATGTAATCAAGCCAAGTTTTTCATCACCAAATTCAATTTAGCAAATATCATTCATTAACAATCAGTAAGCTCATCACAAAAATATATGAATTTCATCAAGAAAAATACATATAAGCCACAAACTTAAGGGTTCAACCCAATTGAGCTAAAGAGAGTGAAATTCTTACCATTTAATCGGTAAATATGAGCATCAATGATGATAGCCGAGCTAGGTAGTCCCCAAAATATATAATTCATGCATCAAAACTCATTTGAAGTGAATTGTGTGTGAAATTTGCAAAGGGGACGAAAATAGAGTTGAAAGGGCCAAAATGGCTAAGTAAAAAAAGCGAGAGACGATTTAAGCCAAGAAATCACATTGGGCGACCGGTCAAGGGCTAGGCGACCAGGTCGAGTAGGTGGGCGGCCGGTCGACCCGTGCCCTGGCGCCATTCTTTCTTCTTTTTGCAAATTCAAGTTTGATCCAAAATCCGATTTTCCGCCCCTAGGTTTTAAAACGTGCAAAATGCAAACGTAGACCTCATTCAATGTACATTATGTCATAATCGAGCTCGAAATGAGGTAAAATACTCGGCGGTTAACGATCAAAAAGTCCGCGAGTTATCCTTGAGACGGAATTAAACACATCTCAAGTTTTTGTTAAAAATCACAATCCCTTAAAAATATATCGAATCTCAATATGTTTAGTTCGATTATGACGAACAAATTTTGAATACGAATAACGTATAATAGATACCAAACTTGTTATCCCGAAAAAAAAAAATAAGGGCGTTTTAAATCTTTGGATACAACAAGTCATAAGAAGAAGTGCCTTTCAAATATTTGAAAATTTCTTTTAATAAAGACTTTAATGAGATTCGTTGGGATAGTTTTTGAAGTCGAGCATATAGACATAAGGCATATGGAATGTCGAGTCTATATGAATAATACAAGAAAACATACCTCGAATTTGTTTGTCGGCCGATATGCCTTTCTCAACCTTTGTCAATCTTTAGCCATAGAGGTTGATATGGTTCTTCTTCCTTCAATGCTTAACTCCTTCAAGAGCTCTTATATAACCATCTTCTTGGCATTGAATAATTTGTAGTCCAAGCAAGAAATTGAGCTCCCCCATCATTCTCATCTCAAGCTCACCTAGTATCAACTTAGAAAAACATATTTCGCCTTAGTTCGACCAATGTTGCCTTGGTCATCGAGTTTGTTCCGGAATACCTTTTTTTGTCTTCTTCATCACTATCATCATAGGCCATCCAAATGATTTAAGGTGTTCATAATAGAACAATTACATCCAAATATTTTGAGGTAACTAATATTTGGAGTACTTCATTTCTCATCATAGGTTTGAAAATGAGATTATGTTTGGTTGAGTAGTTTTGAATAGTATTTTATGTATATAATAAGTTGAAAAGTTGATAGTGGTTGAATATTTTAATTGAATATATAATATTATATTTGTAAGATTGTAGGTGGTGGGTCCTACTAGATAGATATAATTAGAAAGTAGTAGTAGTTTAAGTAGATAAAGTTGACAATGGATGGTCCCACTTATATAATTGGATTAAAAAATGAGAATAGTGATTGATGAGTGATGTAGGGTAGTGTATAGGGTTGAGAATTGAAACTGTAGGTTTGAGATGTTGTTTTATGTGAAAAATGGAAAGTGGAAATGATGATTTCCATTGGAAATTTTAGAAACAAACATGATTCTATTTCTATGAATAGTTGGAAATTGGAAATAGGGCCTTGGAAACATAAATAAACAAGGCCAAAGTGTCCACATTTCTGGCTAAATCTGTTAATGTGGAAACCAATTGCGCATATAAGGCACTATAGATGTTAAAGGGGTTGATCATAGTAGTTTCAAGCTAGTCCTAGTGGACTTTGGACTAAATGAACTAGTTTATATGGGTTGACAATATTACGAACCTAACACTAACCCTAACGAGTTTAGGACTAAACATGTCACATCATGCTATATAAGTCAAAATTTTCTAAAGCAAAACCTTCCTCTTTTTGGCAATATTTAACATTTAATGTTGAAATATCCATTATATTACAATCGTGCATTTTAGTAATTACATTGCATGAACACAATTATAAATTTAAATATTTTTAAGATCATATTTTTAAAAATAAAATTACAAATAATAAAATTGAGCATTATATGCCCAATAAATTTAAAAAAACTCAATACTTTTTTATACACTTACATATAATTATGAATTGATAGTATATATATAGAGAGAGAACCAAGAAGAGCAATTATGTTAATATGGCAATATCGTATTTATTAAAAGTTGTTTAGTCATTTTTTGTTCAATTTTGAATAATTTATTCATAAATTATAAATTATGGTGTGTATTTAATTACTTGGGCATTATTATCTTTATTGCAATGTAGAATATATAAATGTTATTTTTATTTCCTCTATTAATTAATTTATGGTCTCGAATTAAATTGGAAGAATCTTATTTTTTTGATATACTATATTGATTTTTCAGTTATAAATCTTTTATGGAATAATGAATTTGGAAATAATTTGTTATTATATATTTAGATAAGGAGATAAACCCTAAAAGACTAATGGTCGATCGAGAGAACTATATATGTCCCGAGTCTCATCACTTTATCCCGTCTGCCCCCTTTTTTCGTATTGGTAAACCCTGTTAAAATTAAACAGGGTTCTTGTTGAAATTGGCGACAATCAAACGTAGATTTAAAAAAATTGCAGTTAGCAATTCGCCGTCTGATTTACCTTTCGTAGTGGTTATGGAGAAATCAATTGATAGGCTTAGCTCTTTGCCAGACGATATCCTCTGTCACATTCTCTCTTTTCTCCCAACTACGCTCTCCGTGTCGACCAGCATTCTAGCTAGAAGATGGAGATTTTTGTGGGCTCGTGTTCCCAATTTATATTTCGACACATATGATTTCGGCAGTTATGATCAATATAATCAAATTGAAAATTTTGATGCACCGATTCAATTTCCAGACTTCGTCCACAAAGTTTTGTTCCAACATAAAGTGAAAAGCTTAAATACTTTTCGCCTCGTCTGTGATCAATGGGACGAGCATCCGTGCAATGATGATCAACTTGAGACATGGATTACTACTGCGATTGAGCGCAATGTTCAAAATCTTGATCTTCGCCTTACACTTATGTTGCCTCGATGTCTCTTCACATGCAAAACCCTTGTCGATTTGGGGCTCTATCATTGTGTAGTAGACATCCCCTTAACTAGTGTCGTATCTTTGCCTAACCTCAAGAAGCTTCATCTTTTTTATGTTTCCTACCAATTTAATGGATCGCTTTCTCACTTGCTCTCTGGTTGCCCAGTGCTTGAGGAGTTGATTATTGACGTGGAACAAAACTTGGGTTGTTGTAATATATCTTCACCCACATTAAAAAGGCTCACATTCAATATTTCGTTTGGTTACGAATTTTACGAGAGTGGCGGTAGGTTAAAGATAAATACTCCCGCAGTTAGATATCTTCAGGTCAAAGATTGTTCTTGCGAGCATGTGTCACTTTCGCCAATGACCGCCTTAGTTGAAGCAGACATCTCTATTATCAACATTACAGTAGACGAAGATTACTATGAAGATTATAATACATTAAATCGTAATACTTCTGTGGTAGAGTTTCTTGATTGTCTCCGTAATGTGAAGTGCCTAAAAATATCAGGTTGCTATGAGAAAGAGGTATGTATTCGATCTTTTGGCGTCTCATTCTGTATGTTCTTAGTGCTACTTTTAAATCCCCTGTCAATTCTAGTTCTTAAACTCTGTATGTGCTGGTTTATTTGCAGTTTCTTGACATGAGTGTCGCCAGCTCAGTTTTATGTTTTGATAATTTAACCAAACTCGAAGTGGCTGTTGATTGTCGTTTTCTCATGAAGTTCCTTGAAAGTGTTCCTAATCTTGAAGTCCTTATTATCCAGGTTTGTTGATATAACAAAGTAACGTTTAGCTATTCTCCTTTTCATTCATCAATAGCTTATTTCTTATTTATGTGTAATCATATGGATGTTGTTATTACCAGGTTCATGCATATCTAAAATGCTGGAAGGAGCCCGAACAAGTGCCTACATGTCTATCATCACATCTTAGAACCATAAGAATAATTGGTCAATTGGGGTGTACAGAGCATGAGTTTAACATGTTAATGTATTTTTTGAAACATGCTAAAGTCGTGAAGAGGATGAAAGTATATTCCCGGTGCTATGCGCTCCAGAGAATTTCATTGCTTGAGCGAGCATCTGAGGCATGTGAGCTTGCCTTCTATTCAACTTCTAGCTAGTTTTATGACTTTATGATCACTCTCTTTGATTTCATTTGTTTGACCTGCAAGGTCACTCTTTTTACTTGCTGATTTTGTTATGATTTTGTTAATATTGTGGGATGACGAAAGATGCTGACACAAAAGAAAAGAAGTTAAGAGAACTAACTTCCTTGAAAAAGTGGGGTTTTATTTGTTTAACAATATCATCCTAAATCAGTGCAATTTATAATATTGAAATAAATATTAGTAACTGATTTTTTGTAATTAGGCTAATTATAACTACAGGATGTTCTTTAATTTATTTGAAACTAAAAGCATATGTGTGATGATTCCTTAAACCTGGCTAGTGTCAAACTCTCTGTTCTTGTAAGGTTTTAATGGTTTTTTTTTTTTTTTTGCTGGTTTCATGTCAACCAATTAGTGGATTTGAGTCATTTGACAGTAAGTTTCATGTGGAACATTGAAGGAAATAAAGGTGGGGTTAGGGGTGAAATTTGTTCTGAGGGCAGATATACAAGTCAAAAAACACTTGTAAAGTGTACTGGTATGTAAATCACCTGCCCTTCAATCAGTTCTTGTTTGTTAGGATGTAAAGATGAAGAAATGGGCAAATCGTTGGTGGATATTTTCTCTTTTTATATACATTTTTTTTGTCATATAAGTTGAAACTTGGAGGAATTGAAATTACACATAAATTTGCATATTGGTTTCTTAATCATGTCGGTATAGAAAGGAATAAATTGAACCTTTTTTCACCCTTATTCTCTTTCGGTATTCTCCTAATCCTCTTCTTGATGCCAGACATATCTGAATTTGTCATATTGTTAATTAACTTTTATGTAAAAAATGATTGATAGAAAGGGATTTTCCTTTTTTTTTTTTGGAGGAATGAAATCTTAAATTATGGGATTACTGAGATTTTATAATATTTTTTCTATTTTGCAAATTATGTTTTGAGAGTTTCCGCTTCCTTTTAAGTATTTTTTTAACATATGTTATTGGGTTTTGTTGTTACTGTGGCTTGAATTGAAAATTTGAGCATAAGAGAAAGTTATTGTATTTGTTTGGTCATATTTGGAGGGGGAAAAGGAAACACTTCCATTTTTCGGTTGGGAATGAAAGTGAAGCTAAAGAAAAACATTACCCTGAAGTTTCTTTTTGCAATGTGAACGTTCCAAAGACAAAAAGACTTTCTTCAAATATTAGATTACATATTTGCACCCTTTTGCTCTTTGATTATACCGCTGTTAATCCATCTGGGTAGGGGTGTTCAATTAACGGATTTTTTTTTCGGTTAACCGTTTACGAATCAATTCGGCTAATTCGGTCGGGTAACTAAATTATTTCGGTTCGGTGAATGGTTAAAGGTTTTGAAGAATTTCGGTTGTCGATTAATTCGGTTTGAAAATTCAAATTAACCGAAATATTATGTTAAACATATATTTTATATATAATTATAATTATATATAAATATATCATATATTTTTATTTATTTATATCATATATAATATATAAAAATTATATTTTTTTATTTTAAATAAATTTCTATGAATTATATTTATTTATTTATATCATATATTATATACACAACATATATTCTTTGTATTTTAAAAAAAATCGGTTAATTCGGTTAACCGACCGTATCAACCGAAATATAATTTGGTTCGGCTAATTCGATAAATATAATTTCGGTTCAGTTAATAGTTTTACCAATTAGCAAATTCGGTTAACTCAGTTTTCAACATTTCAGTTAATGGTTAATCGAATGAACACCCATACATCTGGGACCCAAACCTATGCTATACTTAGAGAGTGTTTGCAAACTCTGTCAATTGATTCTCAATTTTTATGTACCAAATATGTGATACATAGATAATAAAAAAAAAGGGAAAAATAAGATTTTTAATTTTACAGAATTAGTTCTCTAAGTTGCCAACTTCATGTTTTTAGTCAAATTCTAGATATTCAGTCTTTCAACATAACAATTTTACTTTTGGTCCTATAAGTTAACAAATTTCAAAAATTTAGTCCTATTACATAACAATAGTTAAATTTAATTAATTTATTAAAAGATTAGTACCCACACATCACATTTTTTTTATAAATTCATAATTATTTACACAAAAGGACGAAAATGCCCACAAGAAAAATAATTAAACTTAAATTATTTAAATTAATTATAAAATCAATTAAAAAATAATTAATTTGATTAAAACAAATTAATGAATTTTAGAAAAATTAAAATAATTAATTTAATAAGAGTAATTTGTCATATTTATGTAATTAACCTTTGGTGAGGAAAATTATCTCAAAGAAATGGATATGGACTAATCTAAAAGATGCATTTATTACAATAGGTTTAAAAATTTAATGCTTGAAATATTTTTAAAAATTAATTAAATAAAAAATAATTAATTATTTTTATTAAAGTTAACGATTAATTAAATCATTCAATTTTAAAAATAAAATTTAATTAAGAAATAACCTTTTAATAACAACAACAAACTAAGCTTTAATCCCATTACATGGGAAATAACCTTTTAATAAATTAATTAAATTTAACTATTGCCAAGTTGTTGGACTAATCTCTGAAATCTGTTAAGTTATAGGACCAACTTACAAGACTAAAATTCTTATTTCCCTAAAAAAAAGGTGATTTTCAAGTTTTAGTATTGTTTGCTTTAGCTTTGAGCCTCGGGAAGGTATTGTACAATTTGGGACAGAATCTAACGAGTTTGTCCTTGAAAATGCGTTTATTACCCTCGTTTATAAGTCAGAGTCAACCCACATGTACATGTATAGGTTTGATACTTTGTTTCTTACAGTTTCTTCAATCTTTAAATTGGGATGTGCAAAAAACAAATTTTTATTTTCTATATATTTTTCATTTTTTTTTTTTTTCATTTTTTTAATAAGTTGGGAGTAATGGTTGGAGGAGGAGATAAATTTTAAATAAATTTGAAGATACGAGTTCGAACCCGGTCAACACTATAGTATTTCGAAGCAGGCGGGCCAACCCGCTGCCCGCCAAAACCCACCACTTGGCGGGGCGGGGTGGCCGCCGAGGTGGGTGAAAACCTCATTACCAACCCAACCCGCTTTGGGTCAACGGTTGGCCCGCCAAAAAATTAAAAATATTAAAAAAATAAAAAATATTTTTTATTCGTATTATTAATTTTAATGAATTAAATATACTAATGGATAACAAGTACATATTTTATAAAAATATTATATACAATTTTATAAGAGATACAAATATAAAATATCAATTATACTATTTTTTTTGTCTATTTTATCTATTTTTTTTTTTTTAATTTCTGGCGGGCTAGCCAGCCGGCCCGCCGACCCGTCCCCGCCAAGCCCACGGCCCACGACGGGCTAGCCCGTTTAGGCCCGCCCTTTGACGGGCTACTTATAAATACTTAACCCACCCCCTACCTTAGGCGGGGCGGGGCGGGTTGGCCCAACGGGCCTGACCCGTTTTGACAGTTCTAGTCAACACCCTTATAAAGGGTTAGCGATACCACTTGAGCTATAAACTGGTGATTCATTTTTTTTTCTTTTCAAGTACCCCTCAATTGAAGTAGTCGTAAAATGTTGGCTGTACTTCACATTCTTCATTGTCACTCTTATCATTTATCTTAGTTATCGTATTGTGATTGATATAACTTATAATAAAAAATCTATTTAGTTAAATTTGATGTGAAAATGTTATTCCAATCGTGTAATATATGAAATATAAATAATGAGATAAAATATTTTAAATAATTCATGTTGAGGAGCAAAATATTAAAATAATTAAATCCGGGAAAGAAAATCGATCTAGCTTTGGAATTTGATGTTGAATTATAAACTTATTTTATAATTAATTGTGGTAGTTGAGTTTTGTAGTTGATTTTAAGTTGTTGGTATGGTAGGTGAATGTGGTAGATGGAAATAAAAGATGACCATTGGATTAAGGTTGGTGAGAATCAATCTTAGCCATTGATTTAGATGAAGTTTTAGTATAAATAGGGGGTGTTGTTGGTTCATTTTGTATCAAGTTAAGAAAGAAAAACAAGTGAGTGAGAAGCAAAGCTTCTAAGTAATATTTGAGTTTGAGTGAAGTTGTGGTGAGGTGTGTCTTGTAATATTTGAGTGATCAATAAAATTATGTCTTTTGAGTGGTAAATTTCCAACAAAGTTGCAGCTTTGACTGATCTTCCACATATTTCTTGAGATTTTATACATAGTGAGATCGGGTTGAGAGTATTGAGTTAACTCATAGAGTTGACCAAGTCAAGTTGATAGTTGACTGCGAGTTGACCAAGGGTTGACCGTTGACCAAGTAAAAAAATCCAAGATTCTTTTTCATCCGTTTGTTAGTTAGAATCTTCAATTCACATGGCGAGTGTGGCATCATTCCAAGTTCCACAACTTAAGGGAAACGACTTTGAAAACTGGAGTATCAAAATGAAGGCACTTCTCGGAGCACATGACGTATGGGAAGTCGTGGAAAAAGGCTATGAAGAGACTAAAGAGCGAGTCAACACTATCCTCTACTGAAAAAGGATAGTTTGAAGGACTCGAGAAAGAAAGACAAAAGGCTCTCTTCCTAAATCTACCAAGCTTTAGATGATGATGGCTTTGAGAAAATCTCAAGTGCTACTCTGCTAAACAAGTGTGGGATAAACTTCAAGTCTCTTTGCAAGGGAGAGAAAGTTAAAAAGGTACGACTACAAACATTGAGAAGAGAGTTTGATTCACTGCAAATGAAAGAAGGTGAACTTGTTTCTGATTACTTTTCTAGAGTTTTAACCGTTTCTAATCAACTAAAAAGAAATGGTGAAAAACTAGAAGATGTAGTCATTATGGAGAAATTTTTACGATCTTTGGATGCAAATTTCGATAGTATTACAACTATCATCGAGGAAACAAAAGACCTCGAAACTATGACAATTGAACAACTCCTTGGTTCACTGCAAAAGCCCATGAAGAAAAGAAGAAGAAAAAGGGTGTTGCAAGATCAACTTCTTAAGACAGAAGTCCAAACCAAGAATGAAGAAAACTTCCACAATAATAGAAGTCAACGTGGAAGAGGTCGTGGACAAGGAAGAGGGTCGAGGTCGTGGACGAGGTTGGAATTCAAACAATAATTTCAACAACAACAACTATATAGGAGAAAAGTTCCACAAGAGGCCGTGGAAGAGGAAATTCATACTCGAGGTATGATAAATCTCAAGTTCAATGTTATAATTGTCAAAAGTTTGGTCATTACGCCAGATTGTAGAAATCCCAATACTCGAGTTAATGAGAGAGCCAATTTGGTAGAAGAAAAAAAAGAAGATTGTGCTTCAATGTTTTGCTTCTAGCACGAAACGATAACGGTGAAGGTCAAGATGACACATGGTACCTAGATACAGTGCTTTAGCAATCATATGTGTGGGAGACGAACAATGTTCGTAGAACTTGATGAATCTGTAAGTGGCAATGTCTCTTTCGGTGATGATTCTAAAGTAGCGATAAAAAGGAAAAGATCAATCCTTATTCGCTTGAAAGATGGGAGGCATCAATTTATTTCTAATGTTTATTATGTACCCACCATGAAAACAAATATTTTGAGTGCAGGACAACTCTTAGAGAAAGGTTATGATATTCATTTGAAAGACAATAACCTTTCTATAAGAGACAATATGAATAATTTGATTGCCAGGGTACCCGTGTCAAGAAATAGAATGTTTACGCTCAACATTCAAACCGATGTAGCAAAGTGTCTCAAGATGTGCTATAAAGATTCATCATGGTTGTGGCATCTAAGATTTGGACATCTCAACTTTGGAGGACTCGAGTTACTATGCAAAAGAATATGGTGAGAGGTTTACCTTGTATCGCCCATCCCGATCGACTTTGTGAAGGATGTTTACTTGGGAATCAATTCGAGCAAAGCTTTCCAAAAGAGTCAAACTCCGGATCCCAAAAGCCACTTGAGCTCATACATGCCGATGTTTGTGGTCCTATCAAGCCAAATTCATTCGGTAAAAGTAATTACTTTCTACTATTCATTGATGATTTTTCAAGAAAAACTTGGGTTTATTTCTTGAAGCGAGAAGTCGAAGTGTTTGAAGCATTCAAAAAGTTTAAAGGCGCGTGGAGAAAGAAAGTGGTCTTCACATTAAAGCCATGAGAACGATCGAGGAGGAGAATTCACTTGAAGGAATTCCAAGAGTTTTGTGAAGCAAATGGAATTCGACGACCACTTCTTGTTCCCGATCCCCCAACAGAATGGAGTTGCGAGAAAGAAAGAATCGAACCATTCTCAACATGGTGCAGTATGCTCAAAAGCAAGAAAATGCCAAAGGAGTTACGGGCGGGCGGCGTGGCGTGTGCGGTTTATCTGTCAAATCACTCACCAACCAAGAAGCGTGTGGGGCAAGACACCACAAGAAGCATGGAAAGGAGAAAGCCTGGTATTTCTCATTTAAGAGTTTTTGGAAGCATAGCTCGTATACATGTACAGGATGAACAAAGAAGCAAGTTGGATGATAAAAGCGAGAAGGCCATCTTCATCGGCTCTTACAATAACTCCAAAGGCTACAAACTATATAACCCCATCAATGGAAAGATAATCACCATCGAGATGTTATTTTTGATGAAGAAGGCGAATGGGATTGGGGTACACATGCCAAAGATTACAACCGTTCTGAATTGAAGATGATGAACAAGTAATTGTTGAGCAATCGGGAGAAGAACCCATTACACCACCAACATCACCGTCATTTTCACAATCACCACCATCTTTCCTAGTTGAGAGAAATGAAGAAGCGTCTGAAGTGCGGAAGAGCTCTGGAGGTAATCGATAAGCTCGAAAATCTCACCCTATTTTGTCGTTCGCAGATTGTGAGCGCATGAACTTTGAAGAAGCTACTCAAAATAAGAAATGGGGAGATGCAATGGATGAAGAAATTAAATCCATCAAGAAAAATGACACTTGGGAGCTTGCTCAACTTCCCAAAGGTCATAAAGCAATCGGTGTAAAATGGGTGTACAAGGTGAAAAAGAATGCCAAGGAGAAGTTGAAAGGTACAAGGCGAGGCTTGTTGCAAAAGGTTATCGTCAAAGAGTGGCATTGACTATGATGAGGTATTTGCTCTGTTGCACGTTTAGAAACCATAAGACTAATCATTTCTTTGGCAGCCCAAAATAAGTGGAAAATACATCGAGATGGATGTAAAGTCAGCGTTTCTTAATGGAGTACTAGAGGAAGAAGTCTACATTGAACAACCAATGGGCTATGTGGTTGAAGGACAAGAAAAAGTCTTGAAGTTAAAGAAAGCTCTCTACGATTGAAGCAAGCACCGAGAGCATGGAATAGTAGAATTGACAAATACTTGCAAGAGAAAGGCTTCACCAAATGTCCCTACGAACATGCTCTTTACATCAAGAACAAGGATAGTGATGTTTTAATTGTGCAGCTTGTACGTTGATGATTTGATTTTTACGGGAACAATATAGGCTTGTTCCAAGAATTCAAAAGGCAATGACAAAGGAGTTCGAAATGACGATATTGGGTTGATGGCTCACTACCTCGGAATCGAAATCAAGCGAGAATGATGATGGAAATTTTATCTCACAAGAAGGCTACACAAAAGAGATCCTGAAGAAGTTTAAGATGGATGATTGCAATCCAATAAACACACCAAATGAGAATGTGGATTGAAATTGTGCAAGGATGATGAAGCAAATAAAGTGGATCCAACACTTTTCAAAAGCCTAGTTGGATGTTTGAGGTACTTAACTTGTACAAGGCCCGATATTCTTTCTGTGATTGGACTTGTGAGCCGCTATATGGAAAATCCAACCATCACACATTTCAAAGGCGGACGAAGAGAATTCTTCGTTACCTAAAAGGTACAATCAACTTTGTCTGTTTTATTCGGTTTCTAATGATTATAAGCTAGTTGGATCATTGATAGTGATTGGGGTGGAGATCGATGATCGAAAAAGTACAACTGGCTTCACATTTTTCATGGGAATCTTTTGCTTTCACTTGGGCATCGAAGAAACAACCAATAGTCACTCTTTCAACATGTGACGAGTGCGTGGCGACTACATCATGTGTTAGTCATGCAATATGGCTAAGGAATTTGTTAAAAGAATTAAGCATGACACAAGAAGATCCAACGAGAGATTTATGTTGATAACAAGTCGGCAATAGCTTTGGCCAAGAATCCGGTATTTCATAATCGGAGCAAGCATATTGATACTCGATACCATTACATCGGAGAATGCATTGCAAGAGAAGAGATTCAAGTGAAATGCGTGAAGTCGCAAGATCAAGTAGGCGATATCTTTACCAAGCCATTGAAGTATGAAGACTTTGCAAGATTGAGAAGTTCACTTGGAATTATAAAATAAGTTTAAAGGGAGTGTTGAATTATAAACTTATTTTATAATTAATTGTATAGTTGAGTTTTGTAGTTGATTTTAAGTTGTTGGTATGGTAGGTGAATGTGGTAGATGGAAATAAAAGATGACCATTGGATTAAGGTTGGTGAGAATCAATCTTAGCCATTGATTTAGATGAAGTTTTAGTATAAATAGGGGTGTTGTTGGTTCATTTTGTATCAAGTTAAGAAAAAAAAAACAAGTGAGTGAGAAGCAAAGCTTCTAAGTAATATTTGAGTTTGAGTGAAGTTGTGGTGAGGTGTGTCTTGTAATATTTGAGTGATCAATAAAATTATGTCTTTTGAGTGGTAAATTTCCAACATTTGAGCGCACTAGTAATCCCACACGTGTATTGCACGTGTAATCAACTATCTAAATTAATTATGTGAATATTCAAATCATTGCGAACTTACCAAAATTAAAAAACAATTGTTAATTAACGATATCTTATTCAAAGATTTACAAATTTCAAAATGGTAACGAATGTTTGATTGCTCAAAATCACTATATATACATTTATTTTATAAATTAGCTGCCAAAAATGTGTAAACTAACAACAATAATTAATCTTAAAATATATAGTCCAATCTATATATAGTTAATTTATAAATTAGATGCCAAGAATATGAGCATATTAATAAAAAGGGGAAAAAACTAACAAAAATAATTATAGATAGATTTTTAGATGTAAAAAATATGAGCATATTGACAAGGGAAAAAATTGACACAAATAATTATAGATAAATTAGTACTATTTAGGCGGGCACCAAATTTCTGCTATTATATATATAGACTATCTCCACAAATTTAATGTGGATTGTGATGCACGTGAAATATGGTGATCATTATACAAAAAATAAGTTAAAAAATTATAAACGTGATTAAAAATAGTAGTAATCGCATTGTTATAAATATTAAATAATCTTGCAACAATTATTCCTTAGCTATTCGGCTGATAAAATAGTTACCTAATGAATATTTGAAGTAATCGAGTAATATACTAAATATAAATTATAAGAGAATTATTTTTAATTAAATTAGTAAATAATTATATTTGGGAACCAAGTTCCATTTAAATTTAGAATTCGCATCATCCCCCACAAAACCCTAGAAGCCGAGTGCTGGGATTTTCTAAATTAACCCTTTATTCCGATTAAATGAATGCTACTATGAAATTACATAGTATTCTTGTTTAAAGGTCGACAATCAAGCTTTTTTGAAAAAACCCATTTCGTGAACCCCTTCAATTTTCCATTCTGTTATGGAGAGAACAATACAATCAATCGACAAGCACATGAACCAAATTGTGCCTTCAATTGATAAATTAAGTGATTTGCCAGACGCGTCATCATCACATTCTCTCTTTTTCTTCCAACTAAGTTCTCCGTTTCAACTAGTATTCTAGCTAGAAGATGGAGGTTTCTCTCGGGCTTATGTCCCCAATTTAGACTTTGGAAGCAGGTGATTTCTCTATAAAAGTAGAATATTCACACATCATCCACGAGGATTATGCTTGCTACATAAAGTGAAAAGCATGACTACTTTTCGCCTCTCCCACATATCCTTTGACAAGTATCAACTTGAGACATGGATTGCCATTGCTATTGAGCGCAATGTCCAAAATATTGATCTTAACAATGTGGTTATGTTGCCTCGATGTCTCTTCACTGCAAAACCCTTGTCGATTTGAGGCTCAAAAATTGCGAAGCATCCCTTCTAGTGGCGCCAGTATCTTTGCCTTGCCTCAAGAAGCTTCATCTTTATTTTGTCGAATATGAGGTTGATGAAACCCTTTCTCACTTGCTTTACGGTTGTCCGATTTTGAGGAGTTGATTATCGATGAAAGTTTTATCATGGATGAAAGCTATAACATCGATGGAAAATTGGATTGCTTTAATATATCTTCACCCATTAAAAAGCCTTACGGTCGATTTTCCGTTTAACCTTGACTTTAAGGTGAAGATAAATGCTCCGGCACTTACATATCTTGATATATATGATTGTTCTGCGTATATATCATAGTTTTAGATGCCCTCCTTAATTGAAGCGGATATATGTGTGAACAATTGTTCATTGAAAGAAGGCGAAGTGGTAAAGTTTCTTTGTTGTCTCGAAACGTTAAGTGCCTAACATTATCAAGTCATTATAAGGTATGTAGTCGATCTTTCGTCATCTCGTTCGTATATTCTTAGGGCTCTTTGTTTAGTTATTTGGAGTTCCTCTTGTCAAATTTAGTCACCTTCGTTCTAATAATCTGCTATTATCTGTGGTTTCAAAACATTCCTTGCGGTTTCTCGACATAGATGTCTCTGGTTCAATTGTAAAGTTTGATAATTTGACCAAACTCGAGCTCAAATTGGCTGCTGATTGGCGTTTTCTCATAAAATTCCTTGAAATTGTTTGTTAATCTTGAAGTCCTTATTGTAAGTGAATTTTGTTGATGGAATTTTAAATGTCTTAAGTTTTTTCTCTTTTTCTTTCATCAATGGCTCCTTTCTTGTTGTCATCGGGTTGATGTAGATGTGTCATCTTGGGTGGAACCCAAACAAGTGCCGACATGCCTATTATTACATCTAAGAACTATAAGAATTCATCAAATGGGGTGTGAAGAGCACGAGTTTAACATGATAAGATATTTTTGCGGAATGCTAAAGTTCTAAAGAGGATGGAAATATATTCCCAAGACGATGAAATTGATTTCAAGGCAAAGTTTGATGCGCTCCAGAGAATTTCATTGTTTGAGCGAGGATCGAGGCATGTCGGCTTGCCTTCTATTGAGATTATTTGAAGGCATGGATCGCCAGGTTTTTGGCATGATCTTAAGTTATAAGTCTTGACATCTATATATTGAACAACTAAATGTTCCTTCACTTCTGTTTTTATGCAGTCGAGCTTTTAATTTGGCTTGCTTTATGCTCTGTTCTGTGCACAGTAATTCTTGCTAGAATTTTTTTTTAACTTTGTTGATCATTATCTTTGATTACATTTGGGTGACAAAAGATGCAGGCACAACAGAAAAGAAGATTGAGAACCATCTTCCTTTAGAAATGAAAGTATTAGTTACCAGTTACCAAAAAAAGTTATTTTCCTCAATCTAAATATAATTTAAAAGCAATTAAAAGCCTGATACACAAACTTGTAACATTAAATTACAGAACAGATAAATTAATTGTTAGCAGACG
Organism: Rehmannia glutinosa; assembly: GCA_016081115.2. Taxonomy (NCBI): domain Eukaryota; kingdom Viridiplantae; phylum Streptophyta; class Magnoliopsida; order Lamiales; family Orobanchaceae; genus Rehmannia; species Rehmannia glutinosa. The sequence continues at coordinate 316,790 of JABTTQ020001144.1, read as the reverse complement.
GTTAATTTGGATTACCTAGTCCAATGTTTTATTGTTCGATTAAATGAATGCCTTTGAAAAACCCTGTTACATTATGTAGGATTCTTTTTTAAATGTATATTAAAATAAAGAATGCATCGGATTTTTTGCCTTTTCTAGCAAAGATATTTTTTCATTATTTCAAAAACATGTTTTTAGACCATTTTTGAGTTCAAATGTATGCTTTATCTTTTTTTCCATTTTTGGGGACCGGCACATAGATCAGTACCGAGTTATATATCGAGACATGTAACTCGATACCAAGATACACAACTCGGTACTAAGTTATGTAACTCGGTACCGAGTTATGCACCACATTAATTTTTTGAAAAATGACCAATTACCTCACCAAAGAATATGACCGTTAGTTTTAGTCAAAATAGCTTAAAAACATGTTTTTGACAACACATGACCATTTTTCGTTTTTACAAAAAAGAAATGGTCAATTTGGCCTATTACCACTAAAATAAATTTGAGTTGCGAATTCATCTTTCTCAGCAGTATTTAGGTAACTTTATTATTTTGTTTAGTCCCTATCTTTGATTTTATTTGAGGGACCGGCAAAACTCACTTTCTTTACATTAATTTCTAGTTACATTTACGTATATATGTATATTATAAAATTAAATATTCCTTTATAAATGCCGAATTAAAGGGAGAAAAAACAATTGTGGGGTGGAGGTCGGGGGTTCAAATCCTCGCTCCATCAAATTGTTTGTGGGGTGGAGGTTAGGGGTTCATATCCCTACTCCATCAAATTGCTCCCAGGCATATGCGGTAGTGAAGATTTGGTGGGAACTCATCTTGAATAGCATCCGTGTGGGTTTGATTCGGGAGAGATCGTTATTAGTAGATTGGGGGTCGAACATAATTGTTCTCTTTACCTGAGGATCTGGTTGTACGTCGTGAGACCCCGTCCTCGAACATGGCCGATCGTGCACATCCGCGGTTTACTTTGGCGCGAATGAGAGAGCGGAGTTTTGTCGCCGGCGTAGTCGGCGTAAGCGCAGAAGGCTGAGTTATAAAAAAAAAAAAAAATGTATATCTGAGATGCATAGACAGACAGGGGAGAGGGACCTTGAAGCCCATCAGCCATTTAATTATTTAGGGTCGGAATCTTGCAATAACTCAGAAATTAGGGGTCCAAAATGAAACATTTTTATGAGGTGAACACCTATCTTTAATAGAAGATAGACATAAAAGAAAAGAAGAAAGACAACTATCTGTGTAGAAATTCATGAAACTATTAGTAACTATTAACCCTTATGCTTGGAATGATGGGATGCAATACAAGAGTTTCTACTTTCTTATTTTATTATGAATTGGGTGTTAGGCCCAAATCTCAAGTTATATATCTATAATTACCTCATACGGCATGCCCTTTTAAATCACCCAATATTATTATTGTTATTTGGGAGAATAAATTTGGATATAGATTTGTTACTATGTATAAGATTAGGAGATAAACTAGAACAACAAATTAGAGTAATGATCAAATTTGGGAGCCGACGGTCCATTGAGGCCTTTTGAATCTGAAAAATATCATCTCCACAAATAATAAACCCTAATATTTGTCCAGGAGTCTCATCACTTTATCCCGTCTGCCCCCTTTTTTTTGTATTGGTAAACCCTTTTAAAATTAAACAGGGTTCTTGTTGAAACTGGCGACAATCAAAAGTAGATTTTAAAAAAAAAAAATTTACAGTTCTGAATTCACCGTCCGATTTGCCTTTCGTGGCGGTATTCAATTGTTATGGAGAAATCAATTGATAGGCTTAGCGCCTTGCCAGACGATATCCTCTGTCACATTCTCTCTTTTCTCCCAACTACATTCTCCGTGTCGACCAGCATTCTAGCTAGAAGATGGAGATTTTTGTGGGCTCGTGTCCCCAATTTAGATTTCGACACATATGATTTCGGCAGTTATGATCAATATCATCAAATTGAAAAATTTGATGCACCGATTCAATTTCCAGACTTCGTCCACAAAGTTTTGTCCCAACATAAAGTGAAAAGCTTAAATACTTTTCGCCTCGTCTGTGATCAATGGGACGAGCATCCGTACAATGATTATCAACTTGAGAAATGGATTACTACTGCGATTGAGCGCAATGTTCGAAATCTTGATCTTCGCCTTACACTTATGTTGCCTCGATGTCTCTTCACCTGCAAAACCCTTGTCGATTTGGTGCTCTATCATTGTGTAGTAGACTTCCCTTAACTAGTGTCGTATCTTTGCCTAACCTCAACAAGCTTCATCTTTTTTATGTTTCCTACCAATTTAATGGATCGCTTTCTCACTTGCTCTCTGGTTGTCCAGTGCTTGAGGAGTTGATTATTGACGGGGAACAAACCTTGGGTTGTTGTAATATATCTTCACCCACATTAAAAAGGCTCACCTTCAATATTTCGTTTGGTTACGAATTTTACGAGAGTGGCGGTAGGTTAAAGATAAATACTCCCGCAGTTAGATATCTTCAGGTCAAAGATTGTTCTTGCGAGCATGTGTCACTTTCGCCAATGACCGCCTTAGTTGAAGCAGACATCTCTATTATCAACATTACGGTAGACGAAGATTATTATGAGGATTATAATACATTAAATCGTAGTTATGTGGTAGATTTTCTTGATTGTCTCCGTAATGTGAAGTGCCTAAAAATATCATGCTATAAGGTATGTTCTTAGTGCTACTTTTAAATCCCTTGTCAATTTTAGTTCTTATACTCTGTATGTTGTTTTAAAGCTGGTTTTCGTTGCAGTTTCTTGATATAAGTGTCGCTAGTTCAGTTTTAAGTTTTGATAATTTAACCAAACTCGAAGTGACTGTTGATTGGCGTTTTCTCATGAAGTTCCTTGAAAGTGTTCCTAATCTTGAAGTCCTTATTATCCAGGTTTGTTGATATAACAAAGTAACTTTTAGCTATTCTCCATTTCATTCATCAATAGCTTCTTCCTTCTTTATATGTAATCATATGGATGTTGTTATTATCAGGTTCATGCATATCTAAAATGCTGGAAGGAGCCCGAACAAGTGCCTACATGCCTATCACATCTTAGAACCATAAGAATAATTGGTCAATTGGGGTGTACAGAGCATGAGTTTAACATGTTAATGTATTTTTTGAAACATGCTAAATCGTGAAGAGGATGGAAGTATATTCCCGGTGCTATGCGCTCCAGAGAATTTCATTGCTTGAGCGAGAATCTGAGGCATGTGAGCTTGCCTTCTATTCAACTTCTAGCTAGTTTTATGACTTTATGATCACTCTCTTTGATTTCATTTGTTTGACCTGCAAGGTCACTCTTTTTACTTGCTGATTTTGTTATGATTTTGTTAATATTGTGGGATGACGAAAGATGCTGACACAAAAGAAAAGAAGTTAAGAGAACTAACTTCCTTGAAAAAGTGGGGTTTTATTTGTTTAACAATATCATCCTAAACCAGTGCAATTTATAATATTGAAATAAATATTAGTAACTGATTTTTTGTAATTAGGCTAATTATAACTACAGGATGTTCTTTAATTTATTTGAAACTAAAAGCATATGTGTGATGATTCCTTAAACCTGGATAGTGTCAAACTCTCTGTTCTTGTAAGGTTTTAATGGTTTTTTTTTTTTTGCTGGTTTCATGTCAACCAATTAGTGGATTTGAGTCATTTGACAGTAAGTTTCATGTGGAACATTGAAGGAAATAAAGGTGGGGTTAGGGGTGAAATTTGTTCTGAGGGCAAAATGTCATTTTGCAGATATACAAGTCAAAAAACACTTGTAAAGTGTACTGGTATGTAAATCACCTGCCCTTCAATCAGTTCTTGTTTGTTAGGATGTAAAGATGAAGAAATGGGCAAATCGTTGGTGGATATTTTCTCTTTTTATATACATTTTTTTTTGTCATATAAGTTGAAACTTGGAGGAATTGAAATTACACATAAATTTGCATATTGGTTTCTTAATCATGTTGGTAAAGAAAGGAATAAATTAAACCTTTTTTCACCCTTATTCTCTTTCAGTATTCTCCTAATCCTCTTCTTGATGCCAGACATATCTGTATTTTTCATATTGTTAACTATTATGTAAAAATTGATTGATAGTTGGCAATTGTGTAGTTCTTGATTGTTAACTATTACTGAGATTTTATCATATTCTTTCTATTTTGCAAAGGGATAATTACAAAAAAGCCCCTGAGGTTCGGGCTAATTACAAAAAAAACCCAATGATTTTTGAAAATTACAAAAACCCCATTGAGGTTTGATTTCGTCTCACATTTTCCTCTTTAGAAGTGAAAAACATTTCAAAAACCCCCTTGACATCAATAACAATATTACATTTAACCCCTTAAATTTAAGACAAAATCAAACTTGAGGGATATTTTTGTAATTTTGAAACATCTCTGGGTTTTTTTGTAATTAGCCCAAACCTCAGGGTGTTTTTGTAATTATCCCTTTTGCAAATTATGTTTTGAGAGTCTCCGCTTCCTTTTAAGTATTTTTTTTTAAGATATGTTATCGGGTTATGTTGTTACTGTGGCTTGAAATGAAAATTTGAGCAGAAGAGAAAGTTATTGTATTTGTTTGGTCATATTTGGAGGGGAAAAAGGAAACACTTCCATTTTCTGGTTGGGAAAAAAAATTCACCGGAGCACAGCTGGGGAAGCCTGGCTCTGATACCATAACAGAATATGCTGAAATATAGTTTTTCATTTTTGATCAATGTAACATACAGCTGCTATTTATAGATGGGGATGTATGGGGGGAACGGTGGTTAGTTAGTTACAACAGATTCCTAACTAACTAACTAACAGAAAGCTAACCAACTCCTAACTGTAACTGTTCACTCAATAAAAGTGAAACTAAAGAAAATTAAAACATTACCCTGAAGTTTGTTTTTGCAATGTGAACGTTCCAAAGACAAAAAAGACTTTCTTCAAATATTAGATTACACATTTGCACCCTTTTGCTCTTTGATAGGTATAGTCCATGATTGGATGATTATCTAACTCGCTGTTAATTCATCTTGGACCCAAACCTATACTTCATAGAGAGTGTTGGCAAACTCTGTCAATTGATTATTTTAATTATTTATTTTTGCTTTGAATCGGCTGTGAGATCGATCGCTCGATGGCGGAGCAAGAGCAGATTTAGGATCCAAGGGAGTCCTTGGTTGATAAAATCTCCGATAAGTTAACGATACCTTGTCGTCGTCGGACTCGGACTCTGAGCCTAAGAAGTCGACGTCGCCTTCCTCTGTCAAGGCCAAGGTTTACCGGTTGTTCGGCCAAGAAAAGCCGGGTTCACAAGGTTTTTGGTGGAGGCAAACCTGCTGATATATTCTTGTGGAGGGCTTAATGGTTTAATGTTAGGCAACATCCGGGTTTACAGGATTTGGTTTTGTTTATCAATTTGCGTGTTATCTTCTGTTGTGTAGTTTCATTTCACGTGAGACATTGTGGTCATGGTATCATATTGTGGTTTATCTATTGGTGTGTAATACTTGTTTGTTAACTGGAGCTCCCCATATTTACTAGTCTGTAATCATGCTGTTAATTAGATTGTCTATTAGCGTGTGATGTAGATTGGTTTAGGTTCCAAACTTTTTTGTGGAAAGCGTTTCATTGCAGTTTGGGTTATGTTCTAAAAAAAATTTCAAACTCTGTCAATTGATTCTCAATTTTTAGGTACCAAATATGTGATACATAGATAAAAAAAAAAAAAAAAAAAAGTGATTCTCGAGTTTTAGTATTGTTTGCTTTAGCCTAGGCCTGAGGAAGGTATAGTACGTTTTGGTCAGGGTCTTACGAGTTTGTCCTTGAAAATGTGCTGCTGACCCTCGCTTATAAGTCAGAGTCAACCCACGTGTACATGTATAGGCTAGGAGTGTAAACAAATTGAATTGATTTGAATATCAAGACATTTTATTCGTATTAGGCTAATTTAGATAATATTCTTGTTTGTATTCTTTTAATACTTGACTTGAATACAAAAAACGATTCTTATTTTTATTTGATATAATATATACGAATCAATTCGAATATTCGTATTTGAAATCCTTACCTATATTATTTTCTTTTCCGACAATATCTAATAAGATTGCAATAATATTTTAAATCCAAATTATTTTTTGATCTATGATTTGTTAAGATGATTCACCTAATTTTCTATTTCTTTCTTTTACTTGTAACTGCATTTGACCTACGAGCTTAAATTATATCTGGGCTTGCTAATTTTATATGAGATTACTAGTTTTTTATAAATAAATGTATGGTTTGTTATATATTAACCTATTTTACGTAAATATAATATATATAATATTATTCGAATATTTTTTCGCATACTCGAATCGAATATAATGATTCGTATTCGCATAATATACGAATCGGAATAAATATTCTTATTTGGATTTATATTGTAATTTTTCGAATTCGAATGTTAATACACGAACTCGAATACCGAATCGAATAAAAAAGATTCGTTTCTTTTACACATATGTATGGCTTGCGGATACTTTGTGTCTTACGGATTTGATCAATTTTTTAATTAGATTGTTTAAACTTTAAATAACAAATTTTTATTTTCTATAATAAATTATAATTTTCATTTTTTTTCTTTTCAAATATATCCCTCAATTGTAGTCGTCGTTAAAATGTTGACTGTGCTATACATTCTTCATTGTCATTCTGGATCATGTAACTTAGTTATCATATTGCGATTGGAATAACTTATAATAAAAAATCTATTTGGTTAAATTTGATGTGAAAATGTTAATTCAATAGTGTAATATATGAAATATAAATAATGAGATGAAATCTTTTAATTAAAATAATTAAATTCGGGAACGAAAGTCGATCTTGCTTTGGAAATTGAGCACGTCATCTCCACAAATTTTCTGTCCATTATGGGATGCACGTAAAATATGGTGATCTTTATACAAAATTAAGTTAAATGGCTTTGGATATGATTAAAAATAGTATTAATCGCATTGTTATAAATAATTAAATAATCTTGCAACAATTATACCTTAGCTATTATGCGGCCGACGACTGATAAAATAGTTACCTAGTGAATATTTGAAGTAATCGAGTAATATATTAAATATAAATTATAAGAAAAAAAAATAATTATTTTTTTATTAAGTTAATAAATAATTATATTTGGGAACCAAGTTCCATTTAAATTTGGAATTCACATCATCCTTAGGGATGACAATTTCGACCCGACCCGCAGGTACACCTCTCGCCCCGTTTGGGTTGTCCCGTCCCGTGACCCGCGGGTACTCACCCCTCGCCTATGTTTTTTAATAAATTTAATATATATTTTAAGGTAATATAATTTTTATCTTTTAGTATTATATCTGACATTTATAAATTGAAAATAATATTTTTGTAAAGAATATTTTTTAAATATATTAAAAATAAATATTTTGTTCTTTTTTTTCATTTTTTTTATTTAAATTTATTTAATGTGGGGACAGGGCGGGTTGATCCGTCCCGCCCCGTGACCCGCGGTGGGTCAGCCCACTCGTCCTGTTCTAGGGATCGGGCCGTTGTGGGTATCTAAATACTCGACCCGACCCACATCATTGTCATCCCTAATCATCCCCCAAATCAAACCCTAGAAGTCCAGTGGCTGGTAATTTCAGCGTTTTTCCCCGTTCACTCCGATTAAACTGTGAAATTACATAGTATTCTTGTTTAAAGGTCGAAAATCACGCTTTTTTGGAAAAAAAAAAAACAGTTCGTGAACCATAAACCATTCAATTTCATGGAGAAAACAATACAATCAATCGACATGCACATGAACCAAATTGTGCCTTCAATTGATAGGCTAAGTGATTTGCGGTCATCTGTCACATTCTCTTTTTTCTTCCGACTAAAATCTCTGTGGCAACAAGCATTCTAGCAAAAAGATGGAGGTTTCTCTGGGCTTATCTCCCCAATTTAGATTTTGGACGCAGTGATTTCTCTATAAAAGCAGAATATTCAGACATCATCCACAGGGTTATGCTGCTACATAAAGTGAAAAGCATGACTACTTTTCGCCTCTCCCACATATACTCTGACAAGTATCAACTTGAGACATGGATTACCATTGCTATTGCGCGCAATGTCCAAAATATTGATATTGACAATGGGGTTAGGTTGCCTCGGTGTCTCTTCAACTGCAAAACCCTTGTCGATTTGAGGCTCAAAAATTGCAGAAGCATCCCTTCTAGTGGCGTTGTATCTTTGCCTAGCCTCAAGAAGCTTCATCTTTATTTTGTCGAATATGAGGTTGATGAAACCCTTTCTCACTTGCTTTCTGGTTGTCCAGTGCTTGAGGAATTGATCATCGATGAAAGTTATATAATGGATGAAAGCTATAACATCGATGGAAAATTGGATTGCTTTAATATATCTTCACCCACATTAAAAAGGCTTACGGTCGATTTTCCATTTAACCTTGACTTTAAGGTGAAGATAAATGCTCCGGCACTTAGATATCTTCAGGTATATGATTGTTCCTGCGTATATATCATAGTTTCGCCGATGCCCTCCTTAATTGAAGCAGATATCTGTGTGAACAATTGTTCATGGGAGGAAGGTGAAGTGGTAAAGTTTCTTCGTTGTCTCGGTAACGTGAAGTGCCTAAAATTATCAAGTCATTATGAGGTATGTAGTCGATCTTTCGTCATCTCATTATGTATATTCTTAGGGCTATTGTTTAGTTATTTGGAGTTCCTCTTGTCAAATTTAGTCACCTTTGTATTTTCAAAACAGATTCCTTCGCACTTTCCTGAATTCGAGCTTAAATTGGATATTGATTGGCGTTCTCTCATAAAACTCCTTGAAATTGCTGTTAATCTTGAAGTCCTTATTGTAAGTGAATTTTGTTGATGGAATTTTAAATGTCTTAAGCTTTTTTCTCTTTTTTCTTTCATCAATGGCTCCTTTCTTGTTGTCATCAGGTTGATGTAGATGTGTCATACTGGATGGATCCCAAACAAGTGCCGACATGCCTATTATTACATCTAAGAACTATAAGAATTCATCAAATGGGGTGTGAAGAGCACGAGTTTAACATGATAAGATATTTTTTGTGGAATGCTAAAGTTCTAAAGAGGATGGAAATATATTCCCAAGACGATGAAATTGATTTCAAGGCAAAGTTTGATGCGCTCCAGAGAATTTCATTGTTTGAGCGAGGATCTGTGGCATGTCAGGTTGCCTTCTATTGAGATTATTTGAAGGTTGGATCGCCAGGTTTTTGGCGTGATCTTAAGTTATAAGTCTTGATATCTATATTGAACAACTAAATGTTCCTTCATTGTTGTTTTTATGCAGTCGAGATTTTAATTTGGCTTGCTTTATGCTCTCTGTTCTGTGGACAGTAATTCTTGCTAGAATTTTTTTTTAACTTTGTTGATCATTCAATATCTTTGATTAAATTCGGGTGCCTGCAATTGTTACTGTTTTTACTTGCTATTTTTTTTTTAACTCTTGTGGGATGACAAAAGATGCAGACACAACAGAAAAGAAGATTGAGAACCATCAAATGAAAATATTAGTAACCAGTCACAAAAAAAAAAAAAAAAAAAAAAGCTAGTCTCCTCAATCTATATATATTTTGAAAGAAATTAAAAGCCTGATACACAAACTTGTTTGTTACTTCAAATTACACAACAGATTAGTTAACTGTTAGGCTAGCAGACGGTTAATTTGGATTACTAGTCCAATGTTTTATTGCTCGATTAAATGAATGTCTTTGAAAAACCCTGTTAAATTATGCAGGATTCTTGTTTAAATGTATATTAAAATTAAGAATGCGTTGGATTTCTTGCCTTTTCTAGCAATGATGTTTTTTAGCCATTATTTCAAAAACATGTTTAACCATTTTTGAGTTCAAACGTGTATTTTACCCTTTTTTTTCATTTTTGGGGACCGGCACATAACTCATTACCGAGTTACATATCGAGTCATGTAACTCCATACCAAGACACACAACTCGGTACCAAGTTATGTAACTCGGTACCGAGTTATGCACCACATTAATTTTTTGAAAAATGACCAAGTACCTCACCAAAGAATAGATGAAAAATATGACCGTTAGTTTTTAGTCAAAATAGCTAAAAAAAACATGTTTTTGAAAACACATGACCAATTTTCGTTTTTAGAAAACAGAAATGGTCAATTTGGCCTATTACCACAAAAATAAATTCGAGTTCGCGAATTCACCTTTCTCAGCAGTATTTAGGTAGCTTTATTATTTTGTTTAGTTACTATCTTTGATTTTATTTGAAGGACTGGCAAAAGTCATTTTCTTTTTGTTAATTTCTAGCTTTGTTACTGTATATATGTATATATTATAAAATTAAATATTGCCTTCTAATTGTCGGATTAAATTGGGAGTAAATAAAAATGTATAATACATAGACAGACACGGGAGAGCCGGAGAGGGACCTTGAAGCCTATCAGCCATTTAATTATTTAGGATATAAATCTTGCATTAACTCAGAAATTAAGGGTCCAAAATGAAACACATTTATGAGGTGAAATCCTATCTTTAATAGAAGATAGACATAAAGAAAAGAAGAAAGACAACTATATGTTTAGAAATTCATGAAACTCTTGTTTGTTTATGTTTCCAAGGCCACATTTCCAATTTCCAACTATTCATACAAATGGAATCATGTTTGTTTCTAAAATTTCCAATGGAAATCATTATTTCCACTTTCCACTTTTCACATAAAACATCATCTCAAACCTCCAATTTCAATTCTCAACCATATACACTACCTTACATCACTTATCAATCACTATTTTTATTTTTTAACCCAATTATATATGTGGGACCCTCCATTACCAACTTTATCTACTTAAAATACTACAATATATATCTAATGGGACCCACTAGCCTACAATCTTACAAATATAATATTATATATTCAATTAAAATATTCAACCACTATCAATTTTTTAAATTATTATATACATAAAATACTATTTCAAAACTACTTAACCAAACATAATCTCATTTCCAAACCTACATAAAACTCATTCTTATTCACTCATCCAAACATAATTCCAGGTTTTTTTGAAAACCAATAAATTCTGAAAATTCATTTTCCAACACTAGAAACTAGAAATAGTCCATGGAAACATAGCCATACAAGGCCTTAGTAACTATTAACCCTTATGCTTGGAATGATGGGATGCATTATGCAATACAAGAGTTTCTACTTTCTTATTTTATTTTGAATTGGGTCGTTAGGCCCAAATCTCAAGTTATATATCTATAAATACTTCATGCCCTTTTAGATCACCCAATATTATTATTGTTAATTTTTTTCTCTATATACCTTTCAGTTTTTATTTAAATCTTGCTTTGGTTCATGCTTGTCAACACCTAGGGGTGGAAATAGGCTAGGTTGGGCCAGGATTTACGTTGGATGGCCTATTACTGGTTTACATTTTTTGGGTCTAAGCATGACCTGTTAATTATAATAGGCTCTTTTTTTTTCCAGTCCAAGCATGACAAAATAAGTTTGGCATTAGCCTATTAAAAGCTCATTAAAAGCCTACAAAATCATATATTTTATTTTAAAATATATTTTATCTATTATAGTAATTCAATAATTATAGTAAAAGAGTAATATTAATAATGTATATAAATATATTGTATTTTATTTATATTTATAGTTCATAAATAAGCCGGTCTATTAGGCTTGAAAGATCATTACATAAATAGGCTTACTAAAAGGCTTAGTCTTGCCAATTTATTAAATAGGTCAAGTCAAACCGTAGTCTCCTATTGGATAGTCTGGCTTATTTCCATTCCTAACATCTATCAACTCTTGTAAGTAAAAAAAAAATAAGATTTAAAAATGACCTCTAACCAAGAGTCACATTTGAGAATTTTCAGATATATATCACTTTAAACCCATTATAAGAATTGTGTGATTATTTGTCCTTCCATTTCGTTCAATTTCATTTTATGAGTAAATAATAGTGAATTTTTTTATAAAAAAAAAAATGAACTTGAATAGATAAAGAAAATGTAATGATTTTATTGATGTGATGAGGATTCTTTAGAGATGTTGATTGTTTGTGGAAATTTTCGGGATATAATAGTGTAAACTAAATGCCAAAAAATTGAATAAAAAATTAAAAAATGGAACCTAAAATAAGTAATATATATTTCGTTTTATACATTTTATTATCAAGATTACAAAAAAAAAAAAAAAGATTGTGCCACTTTAAAGAAATTACTGAATTCTTTATATGAATATAAGGGAATGAGAGAAAATAAATAGTATTGATGATTATTAGGAAGTGTTAATTCCTTATATGTATGTGGCTTATCTTATAGACCGGAATCTCAATACGTGGAAGTTTGATACATTGCGCTCGTTATTTTCAGAGGAATAGACTCGAGCAATCCTTGTTATTCCGATCACTGCAGATATATCTCAAGACTTATGGGGATGGCATTTCTCCAAAAACGGCAAGTTCACCGTCCGCTCGACTTACCATGCAATTTTGGAATCCGATATTCATCAATCCACTTGCTCAAGCTTCTTCCAATACAAACGCAAAATCCGTCTGGAAAAAAATATGGCGTCTCAATATCCCTCATCGTAATCAACTTTTCCTTTGGAGGTGCGCCTCCGGCTCCATCGCCACCACATATTTGGCATGTCAGAAACAAAAAGAATTTTGATAATGAAGAGCCTAATTCCTACGTGATTGTGTTATCGGCGAATAATAAACTCATTGATTGAAATACCGCCCAGGGTCGCCCCGAACAACCCTCAACAACATCTCTTCATTAGCGGCATCTCCTAGATACGCCGGCATAGAAATTTTGTTGCTCATTTTCTTGCTTCTTTTGTTAAAATCATGTCTTTGGATTCTTTCAGTTGGGATTCTATCCCATACTCCATTTCTCATTCGTTGCTGGACGATTTATTAATACCATTTTCTCTTTAAAAAAAAAGGGAAGTATTAATTAGAAATAGAAAAAGTTACTTTTGAAGATTAAAAGAAAAACTCCAAACAATCACATTTTTCACAAATTTTTAATTTTGAAATTGTTTAAGAGTCAATCATATCCATACGAGTGTGTTTTTTTATTCTTTTTTCCTTACTTTTTCTTTTGGTATTTTTCCCACTTTAAGGGGTTCCATCTCTCCTCAGCGTTTCCTTCTTCTCCCTCTTTTTCGCCTCTTTCCTCCGCCGTCTTCTATCCTCTTCGAAATCGTAAGAGTCTTGGCTTGGAGTTACAGGTTCGGGTTTTAGTCTTTTCTCTTGTCCTCGTTTTGTTTTCCTCATCGATTCTCCATCGATGTCGGATGCTGATTTTGTGTCTTCAGATTTATTATTATAGTATTTTTCTGCCTTGTTATTATTAGATCATTTTTTTTAATGTTATCACTCTTGTTGCCGTTTTTCCATATCTTAATTGAAAATTTAGCAAATTAATTGGTAGGATTTTTCTGCTAGTGTTAATGGTGAGAAACAGAAATGAAAAGGGTTAGCTTTTTACTACGGGTGATATTCAATTGCAATAGTATGAAACAAACATAGTTCTGAATAATTGATGAAGTCTTTAATTTGAAACACTAATTTGAAACACTGGATTTAAACGTTGTATATGTTATTGTTATTTGTTATTACATTCAAAAACCATTTATTTATTATTTGCAACAAAAATGCCCTGCTAAGAATTCTGAATCTCAGCCTTTAACCAGAAATGAGGGCGTTAATGATTTATAAACGGTAATTTGACGATACTGAAATTTGAGGGAGTGAATTGTAAGTTTAGTGTTTACAAATTAACCTTATAAGTTAAGTGGGCCTGAGAAGAAAACTGTTAGAGAGGAGTTTTTAACATATTTCCCTGTGGTGGCTGGTTAAATTTCTTGTGGTGTTTTCCCCATTTGCCATCTTTGTTTATGCCTATTAAGTGAATGCCATTGATAAACTCTGTTGAATTATACAGGATTCTTGTCTAAAGGATTGATAATTAGACGTTATTGGAGAAGTCCAGTTCGTGAATCAAAAAACCATTTTTCCACTCTTGTGAAGAGAACAAGACAATCAAGCAAAAAGTGTCACAGTGTTTCGGATGGGGAGCAAAATATGCACTCAATTGATAGACTTAGCGGGTTGCCAGACGGTGTCATCTGTCACATTCTCTCGTTTCTCCCAACTAAGATCTCCGTGTCAACCAGCATTCTAGCTAAAAAATGGAGGTTTCTCTGGGCCTATGTCCCCAATATATATATCCACAATTTATATTTCCGCAACGAGAATCTTCGATCATGGACGAGCTTTTCAAACAACATCAACAGGGTTATGTTGCGTCGTAAAGTGCAAAGCATAAATACTTTTAGCCTTTGTTATGACGGTTATGATTGCACTGATTTTGAACTTGAGACATGGATTACCGCTGCCATTGACCGCAATGTCCAAAATCTTGATCTTGACCTTATGGTTATGTTGCCTCAGTGCGTCCTCACCTACAAAAACCTTGTCCATTTGACGCTCCATAATTGTGTAGGTGTCCCCACTGATGGCGTTGTATCTCTTCCTAGCCTCAAGAAGCTTCATCTCCTTTTTGTTGAATATCATGTTGATGTTGCTCACTTGTTTTCTGGTTGTCCAGTGCTTGAGGAGTTAATCATGGATGGCATTACGAATCAAAATTTGGGTTGCTTAAATATATCTTCACCCACAATAACAAAGCTCCGAATTTTTTTCTCGACAATAAGTTCCGTATTTAACGAACTTGACTATAGGGTGAAGATAAATGCTCCCGCACTTAGATATCTTGAAGTTTCTGATTGTTCATACAAGCATATTTCACTTTCGCCGCTAAGCTCCTTAATCGAAGCAGACATCTGGGTGAACAGTTTGGAAGAAGAGAATTACTTCTACACTCGTTGTTTGTTAAAGTTTTTCGATAGTCTCTGTAATGTGAAGTACCTAAAATTATCAGAACCTCATGCGGAGGTGTGTATTACATCTCTCATCATCTCATTCTACATGTTCTTAGTTCTATTGTTAGTCTTTGGGAGTCCCCCTATCAATTTTATTGGGTGAGATTCACCTTTGTTCTTAAATTTTATTTGTGGTTTTAAAGCTGATTTCTTAGCAGATTCCTGACTTAGGAGTGGCTGGCTCATGTGTAAAGTTTGATAATTTAATCAAATTCAAATTGGCTGCTGATTGGCGTTTTCTCACAAAGTTCCTTGAAAGTGCTAATAATCTTGAAGTCCTTATTATCTGTGAGGTTTGGACACAAAATAAAAGTTTTTTAGCTTTTCGCTCTTCTTTCTATCAGTCACTTCTTTCTTCTTTAGTGTTTATATCTCACACCTTAATTTTTTTTTTTTTTGGTTATTCTCAGATTGATAAGAACCTGAAAAACTGGATGGAACCCATGGAAGAACGGTGTGCATGCCTATTATATTCTCTTAGAATTGTAAGAATTGATCAATTCGGGTGTACAGAGCAAGAGTTTAATATGGTAAAATATATTTTGAGGAATGCTCAAGTCTTGAAGAGGATGGAAATATATTGTCAATGTCCTGGTATTGGTTTGAAGGCAAAATTTGATGCGCTCGAGAGAATTTCATTATTTCATCGGGGATCTAGGGAATGTGAGATTGCCTTCTCTTGAGATTATTTTGGGGGCTGCATGGTCATGCAGGTTTTTGACAATAATGTGAAGTTATGTATCTCTGATGTTTTTTAACAAATTTAT
This sequence comes from Rehmannia glutinosa, assembly GCA_016081115.2. Classification (NCBI taxonomy): domain Eukaryota; kingdom Viridiplantae; phylum Streptophyta; class Magnoliopsida; order Lamiales; family Orobanchaceae; genus Rehmannia; species Rehmannia glutinosa. Next base: position 301,029 of record JABTTQ020001144.1, on the reverse strand, counting down.
TTATGTGAGCTTTCTGCTTGCATCTTTTGTTCGGATTTTCTATTTCAAAAAGGTGTTTCATTTCTTTTTTTCCAACACGACTAATGCATGTCATGCCTACATTGATCATGTCATTTTATATACTTGGTGTTTACTAGTGATGTTGGAATAAGTTTCTTGCACTTGATCAACCACCATCTTGGATAGAAGTATCAGGAGCTGGGACATATTTTCATTTCTCGCGTTTAATGATTGTTTACTAATGTTGAACATTATATTTGAATCGTCTATTGATTGCTAATTTCTTCGTGAATGAAATTTAGACATGTTGGAAAATATGTTTCATTTTTGTGTGCTGTAAAGTTTAAAGTATCAAACTTTCAAAACTAGTGAAAAATCAGTACTTCTGCAACTTAAGATAACCTCAAATTTGATGGGAAAGGATTATGATTCTATGAAAAAGGCATTGTTTTTTGTCAAGAAATGATATGGCTATTTTCCATTGGGATGAAGATTGACGATGGAAAATGAGCTTGGTGGAGTCAATTTGTGGCAAAAGCAACAAACAGTTAAAAAAAAGCCCTATTCTTTCTTTTTTTTTTTCATGTATTTCAATTAGCTATATTTATTTTATGTGGAACATTTTATAGCTTTGCAAACAAACTAAAAAGTATAATTATTTTCAATCTTAAACCAAAGTTATTGACTAATTTATCTAAAATTATATCATTTTTTCAAAATAGTAAATAATAGAGTACTAGGTAATAGTTAATAAAAGTAGATATATGATATTAGAAATACATTTATTTTTTAAAAAAAATAATAATTGCGAGCTAGCCTGTTTAGCCTTTGGGCTCTCTCTAATGGATTTCAAGCTAGACGGTCCAAGCCAAAACAAAATCAAATTTAAATAGACTAAAATATTTCGGCTGTAACCCTCTTATTTCTCGGTTTAAACGTTCCAATCCAACACTAGGGATGACAATGGGTTGGGTATGGGCTGGGTTCGCGTAGACCCGAGACCCGGCCCGTTAAGAAAATGCAATACACTTACCCGCACCGACCCACCTCATCTTAGACCCATACCCGTGTCTAGAGGGTAAGACCCATTAGACCCGCTAATTTTATATATTTGGGCAAAATTGAACAATTTTTACTCAAAATATTACACTCAAACTTATGGTATTTATATAATTATGCATATGCTATATGAATTATTAAATAAACATTAACATGTAAATCAAGATTAACATGTAAATCAAGAGTTCTTGAACAACAACTTTAACAACATACAAATTTTCATTTTTAAAGTGCAAAATGCTAAATTACATAATTGGAAGGTGCAACATGCAATTATCCTTCTTCTCACTTCTCCATTAGTGTTCTGCTTTTCCCCTTTTTTTTCATATTTCCTCTTTACGAGGTTATCTCTCTCCTCAGGTTTCCTTCTTTCTCATCCCTCCTCGTCCCCTCTTTCATCCGCCGTTTTCTGTCCTCTTCGAAATCGTAAGAGCCTTGGCTTGGTGATCGAGGTTCGGGTTTTGGTCGCTTGTCCTTGTTTCGATTTCTGCTACCTTCGGACTTTCTGGATTCTCCATCGAGGTCAGAGTTTGAATTCGAGTCGGGTTCCAGTTATTATGTCTTTTAGTAATTTGCCTTGTTATTATTATTAGATCGATTTTTCACTGTTATCACTCATGTCGCCCCTTTCTTATATTTCCATTGAAAAAATCTGGCAAAATGATTTGGTAAGATTTTTCATTTTTCTGTTAGTGTTAGTGGTCAAGCACAGAAATAAAAAGGGCAATCTTTTTTCTATTAAGTAATATTTAATTGGGCTACAAAGAAACAAACTTAGTAGTTCTGAATATTTGCTGAAGACTGTATTTATCGCGGTTTTAAACACTGGATTCGAACATTGTGTATCTTATTATTCTTTGTTATTATCATTCAAAAACCATTATTTATTAGTTGTTGCTAAAATACCACTGTTTGAGGATGTTGTTAAGGATCATCTGTTAGGGATTTTAATATGAGATGTTGTTAGGGACCATCTGTTACAATAGTGATTTAAGAAGATAAAATTGTTTTTAATGATTTTTAAACTGTAATTGACATTACTGAAATTTGAGGGAGTGAATTGTAGTTTAGTGTTAACAAATTAATCTTAGAAGTTAAGTGGGCCAGAGAAAAAAAATTGATAGAGAGGAGACTTAAAGATTTCCCTGTAGTGGCTGGTTAAATTTCTTGTGTTGTTTTCCCCATTTGTCTACTTTGTCCATGCTTATTTAAGTGGATGCCATAGATAAGCTCTGTTAAATTACACAGGTATCTTGTTTAAAGGATTGATAATCAAGCGTTATTGGATAAATCCAGTTCCCAGAAACCATTTTTCCATTCTTTTATGGAGAGAACCAGACAATCAAGCAATAAGCGCCTCAATGTTTCTGAAGGGGAGCAAAATATGCCCTCAATTGATAGACTTAGCGGCTTGCCAGACGATGTCATCTGTCACATTCTCTCGTTTCTCCCAACTAAGATCTCCGTGGCAACCAGCATTCTAGCTAAAAAATGGAGGTTTCTCTGGGCTCATGTCCCCAATTTATATTTCGACAACGAGAATCGTCAATCATGGACGAGCTTTTCAAATATCATCAACAGGGTTATGTTGCGTCGTAAAGTGCAAAGCATAAATACTTTTCGCCTTTGTTATGACGATTATGATTGCAGTGAGTTTGAACTTGAGACATGGATTTCCACTGCCATTGAGTGCAATGTCCATACTCTTAATGTTGACATTATGTCTATGTTGCCTCAATGTCTCTTCACTTGCAAAACCCTTGTCCAATTGACGCTCGATAATTGTGTTGGTGTACCCACTAGTGGCGTTGTATTTTTGCCTAGCCTCAAGAAGCTTCACCTTATTGCTGTTGAATATCAGGTTGATCTTCCTCACTTGCTTTCTGGTTGTCCAGTGCTTGAGGAGTTAATCATGGATGAAATCGTGAATCAAGGTTCGGATTGCCTAGTTATATCTTCACCCACAATAAAAAAGCTGGAAATTTTTTTTCCGTCAGTAAGTACCGTATTTGACGAACCTGACTATAGGTTGAAGATAAATGCTCCCGCGCTTATATATCTTCATGTATATGCTTGTTCGTATGAGCATATCTTAGTTTCGCCGGTGACCTCCTTGATCAAAGCAGACATCTGGGTGCACAATTTGCCCAAAGACTTCCATACTCGTTGTGTGTTAAAGTTTCTTGATAGTCTCTATAATGTGAAATGCCTAAAATTATCAGGTATTTATGAGGAGGTATGTAATCGATCTTTCATCATCTCATTCTGTATGTTCTTATTTCTACACATTAGTCATTGGGAGTCCCCCAGTCAATTTTATTGCGTGAGTAGTCATTCACCTTTGTTCTTATATTCTGTTTGTGGTTTTAAAGCTAATTTTTTTGCAGTTTCCGGACTTAGGATTGGTTGGTTCATATGTAAGGTTTGACAATTTAACCAAACTTGAATTGGCTGCTGATTGGCGTTTTCTCATAAAGTTCCTTGAAAGTGCTGCTAATCTTGAAGTCCTTGTTATGTGTGAGGTTTGGACAGAAAATAAAAGTCTTGTAGCTTTTCGCTCATTTGTCCATCAATCATTTGATTCTTCTTTAGTGTTTTATTATGAGTGAGTGGCCTTTTTTTTTTTGTTATTCTCAGGTTGATAAGGGTCTGAAAAACTGGATGGAACCCATGGAAGAACGGTGTACATGCCTATTATATTCTCTTAGAATTGTAAGAATTGATCGATTCGGGTGTACAGAGCAAGAGTTTAACATGGTAAGATATATTTTGAGGAATGCTAAAGTTCTGAAGAGGATGGAAATATATGCTAAACATGAACTTGATTTCAAGGCAAAATTTGATGCGCTCCAGAGAATTTCGTTATTTCATCGAGGATCTAGGGAATGTGAGCTTGCCTTCTCTTTAGATTCTTTTTGGGGGTTGAATCGCCATATAGGTTTTTTATAGTAATGTGAAGTTATATATGTATCTGATGTTTTTAACAAGTTTATTCATTTATGTGAGCTTTGTCTCTGACAGTAAAGGTGTTTCGTCTTTCTTTTTTCCAACATCACTAATGCATGTCATGTGTACATTGATCATGTCATTTTATATACTTGGTGTTTACTAGTGATGTTGGAATAAGTTTTCATTTATGTGAGCTTTGTCTCTGACAGTAAAGTGGCTTGCTTTATAATCACCATTTTGTTTCTGGCTGATTTTATTACTTTGTCGATCACTATTTTTGAAAGCATATGCGTGATGAATCAGAAAATTGTAAATATTATGTGGACTGCTGCTGAAACTTCTTACATAGCACTTCTGGATCCAACCTTCTGGGCTTCTATGAATAGCAGCTGCAGCTTATCAAGTAAAAGATAACTTATCTGTTAGCAGATATGGCTAACTTGCATTACCTACTCTTAACAATTAGAAGTTATCCTCTTCCTGAAGTTGAGCTTGCTTTTTCATTGATTGAGTCTTGAAAATCTTTTATTGATTTCTCCGTTCTCTTCAATTATAGATCCTAAGTATTTAAAACTCTTTGTTATACTCACTTCATGTCCATCAATTTTAACCTTAGGAACAATGACTAAGGTTAAAATTGATGGACATGAAGTGAGTATAACAAAGAGTTTTAAATACTTAGGATCTATAATTGAAGAGAACGGAGAAATCAATAAAGATGTCACACATAGGATCCAGGCGGGTTGGAATAAATGGAGGAGTGCATCTTCTATCCTTTGTGACCATAAAATACCATTAAAATTGAAAGGAAAATTTTATAAAACGGCCATACGGCCCGCAATGCTTTATGGAGTAGAATGTTGGGCGACTAAATATGAACACGAACAAAAAATGAGGGTAGCAGAGATGAGGATGCTAAGATGGATGTGCGGACACACTAGATTAGATAGAATAAGAAATGAACACATTAGAAACAAAGTGGGAGTAGCACCAATAGACGAGAAAATTAGAGAAACACGATTGAGATGGTTTGGACATGTTTATAGGAGACCTTTAGATGCACCTGTGCGACGTTTAGAAGGTAGAGAATCACTTACACAAATCAAAAGAGGAAGAGGTAGGCCTAAAAAGACTTGGAAAGAAGCTATTAAACATGACATGTTATACCTAGAAATAAACGGAAATATGGCTTATGACCGTAAACGATGGCGCGATATGATCTGTATAGCCGACCCCACGTAGTGGGATTAAGGCTTAGTTGTTGTTGTTGTTGTAGAGTACCAATAATGTCTTGAAATGGATGAAAACAAGATTTGACATGCAAGAGTATTTTCTGTACTTGCATGGCCCTAAGTAGTGTTTTCTGTACTTGCATGGCCCTAAGTAGCTTAAACAGATTTGAAACCTATGTTTATAGTGTTTATTTAATGGGATGATTACAAAAAAATCCCGGAGGTTCGGGCTATTACAAAAAACTCCAGAGGTTTTTGGAAATTACAAAAAATCTTCAATTGATTCTGTCTTACATTTTCTCTGTTAAGCAAATAATATTTCAAAACTCCCCCTGATATTATAGTAATATTAAAGTAAACCCCCAAAATTTGAAACATAATCAAAGCATAAGGAGTTTTTTGTAATTCTGAAACATCTCTGAATTTTATATTATTTTTGTAATTAGCCCAAATCTCGGGATTTTTCTTTGTAATTATCCCTTATTTTATTGATTTAATGTCAACTAGTTAACGGATTTGATAGTAAGTTTCATGTGGACTAACTGTGTCTGGAGGAAGAATGGTCTGGGGGTGAAAATGCCATTATTGAAGTTAGAGAATGCCATTATTGAAGTTGAAACTTTTTTTACGAGTACTTGTATGTAAAATCACTTGGTAGCCAAATGTCCCCTTTAATTAGCAGTGAGAATATCAATTAGTTTTAAAATACCAGGATAATTTATGCAAGTTAAAGGGGTTAAGCATAGGAAGAGGTATAAATATCAATTCTTGTTTGTTTGGAAGTAAAGATGGGGACAATGGGGCAAATCATTGGTGGATGATTTCTCTTTAATTTTACATTTTTTAGTTGAGTTGAGAATTGAATTTACACATGTTATATGTGCCACAATTGTTGGGCGACTAAATATAAATACTGACGAAAATAAAGGGTAACGAAAATGCGAATGTTAAGGATACACTAGATTAACTATATTTATTTTATGTGGAATATTTCATAGCTTAGCAAACAACCTAAAAATACAATTATTTTCAATATGAAAACCAAATTTATTGAACTAATTTACTAAAATTATATCATTTTTTTCAAAATAGCAAATAAAATATGGAGGAAATTACAATGTTAGAAAATAGAAAAAAATTTATTGGCCATTTTACTTCTCCATTATTCCCTGAAAAATGTTATAGGGTACATTGTGCCCAGATGATATTGATTTGAGGGTTGAAACTCTAAATAAAGGTAATTGAGAGGTGCAAATGCAATTAACCACATATCAGTTTCCCCCTCTCGTTATTTTTCTCACTTTCTTCTAGTCGTCTTTTATTTTCGTTTTTTTAGCTTCTCTCTCTCCCTCCTCTTTCCCCCGCCGTCTTCTAAATCGGAGCGCTCCGAGAAACCAGATTCCGAATACCAATCGTAAGAGACTTTGCTTGGAGTTCGAGGTTCGGGCTTTTCTCCCTCGTCTTTGTGAGTGATTTCGGGCCGTGCCCGGTTCAGATGAGTTACAGTATTTTTGACCTGTTATTATTAGCATTAATTTTTACTGTTATCACTCATGTTCCCCTTTTCCCACATTTTCGTTGAAAATATAGCTAGATTTGGCAAGATGATTTCTGTTGTTGTGGTGAAGCACAAAAGAAAAAAAAACCTAGGTGCTTCTAATTTGTGTTAGTCTAATCGCGCAGCTTGGAACACTGGGTTTTCAACATTTTATGTCTTGTTGTTCTTTTTATTAGAGCCATTATTTATCATAATGCGACAAATTACTTGCAACAAAAATTTCGCTGTTATAAATTTTAACAGAACAGGAGAAGTTCTCGGCTTTTAACCAGAGAAGGGGAAGTCATCATAAATTTTGATATGGAAATAAATTGCTTTTAAAGATTCTTTAAAGGGTAAAATTTTAAAATAGTGAAATTTGAGGGAGTGAGTTGTTACTTATCCTTTTGAATTCGTACACGTTATCTCTACAAATGAACTGTAGAAGTTAAGTGGCCATCAAAGAAATTTGATTGAAAGGAGGTGCACAGATTTCCCTGTAGTGGCTCGTTAGAGTCCTCAGTGTATGCTTATAACTGAATTTCATTATGTTCATAGACCATGTTAGATTACAGGAACCTTGTTTAAAGGATCGATAATCAAGTGTTTGTCAAAAAATCCAGTTGGTGAACCCGGAGACTCTTTGTCCATTTTGTCATGGAGAGAAAAACAATACAATATAGCAGAAAGCGCAAGAAGCATTTAGATAGAGAGCAAAATATGCCCTCAATTGATAGACTTAGCGGCTTGCCGGACGCAGTCCTCTGTCACATTCTCTCTTTTCTCCCAACTAAGCTTTCAGTGGCATCCAGCATTCTAGCTAGAAGATGGAGGTCTCTCTGGGCTCATGTCCCCAATTTAAATTTCGACGCCCCAAATCTTGATACAGAGGCGTGGTCTCTCTGGGCTCATATCCCCAATTTAAATTGCAACGCCACAAATCCTGATACAGAGGCGAAATATTTAAACATCATCAACAGGGTTATGTTGCTACATAAAGCGCAAAGATTGAATACCTTTCGCCTCTCTTATACGGCTCTTAACTGCAGTGGGTATCAACTTGAGACATGGATTGCCACTGCCGTTGCGCGTCATGTCCAAAGAATCGATCTTTATTTTTGTCATCAAGTTATGTTGCCTCGATGCCTCTTCACCTGCAAAACCCTAGTCGATTTGAGGCTCCATGATTGTATAGGTATTTCCTTTATTGATGTCATATGTTTGCCTAGCCTCAAGAAGCTTCAACTTTCTTCCGTTCAATTTGGTTATGACGAGGGTGATGACCTTCCGCGCTTGCTTTCTGGTTGTCCAGTACTTGAGGAGTTGATCATCGATAAAATCATGGAAGAAGAATTAATTTCCTGTAGTATATCTTCACCCACAATAAAAAGGCTCATAATCAATTTTCAGTTTGCTAGGCTTGAAGATGTCTGCGATGAATCTTTCAGCCATGACTACAAGTTGGAGATAAATGCTCCCGCACTTAGATATCTCCAGGTACAGGATAGTCTATCCGAGCATTTCTCAGGTCAGATGCTAACTTCCTTAACTGAAGCAGAAATTGGTTTAAACAATTATATGGAGGTTGCAGATGACTACTTATATACCACCTCTGTGTTAAACTTTGTTGAGGGTCTCTGCAACGTCAAGCGCCTAAAATTGTGGAGTCGTAAAGTGGTATGTCCTCGAACTTTCATCATCTCATTTCATATTCTCTGAGCACCAAATGCTGTTTTTAGTAATAAAGAATTTCGCTGTCAATTTTATCGTCACTTTTATTCTTATACTCTCAACACAGTATCTGTATTAAAGCTGATTTTTTTTGCAGTTTTGTGAAGGAGCATTCGCTGACCGATGCTATTCATTTGTAAAGTTTGACAATTTAACAAAACTCGAATTGGGTGCTGATTGGCTTTTTCTCATAAAATTCCTTGAAACTGCTGATAATCTTGAAGTCCTTATAATCCATGAGGTGTGTTAATGCAATTCAATCATTTGTTTTCTTCTTTATAGTTGGAGGGCCTATTTTTCTGATTATTGTTGTTATTTGTCAGGTTGATAAAGAACTAAAATGCTGGTTTGAGCCCTTCGAACAAGTGCCTAAATGCCTGACATCACATCTTAGAACTATAACAATCGACCAATTCGGTTGTGAAGAGGATGAGTTTGAAATGGTAAGATATATTTTGAAGAATGCTCAAGTCCTGGAGATGATGGAAATATATTCCCGGCGTGATGGTATTAGTTTGCAGGCAAAATTTGATGCGCTTAGGAGGATTTCTTTGTTCCCTCGAGGATCTGAATGCATGCTCGTCTTCTATTGAGATTGTTTGGGCGTTGCATCGTCCAGGTTGGGATGTTAATCTATGTTTAACAGACAGATGCTTCGAAATTATTTATGCAATGAAGCCTTTTTGTAGCTTGCTTTGTTTATACATTCACCTCTTTTGTACCATACGAATAGCTAGTTTTAAAATTATTTCGTTGGAAATATGTAAATATTTGCGTGAAGAAAAAATTATTGCCAAAAAAGTATGATTGTTTGGTTAAACCATTCAAATTGGAAAGGGTTATCCAAATAGTTGTGTTACTTCATTTGAACCCGATGGATGTGTCTATTCGTATAAAAGGATATGTTTGTTCAAATCAAAACCAGTCAACTTTAAAGTGTTTATTCAAACAGTTGTGTTGTTTTACTTGAAACCTTTGGCAATCTATAAATATCTCCCCTATTATGCAGAAAATGAAATCGATCATTTTACATACAAAAACATAGTTCATTCGTATAAAAAAAGAGAGTGCAAAACATTAAAGGTTCGTCATCTCTTGTCGTTTGGAGTGCTATCGACTGACCTACAAAACTGCACAAGTCAATTATTTTTCCTTTTTTTTTTCAGTTTCTAGTTATGTTTGGAATATCTCATAAATATTCATCACAACAAAAATACACACAGGGACCTTAAAGCCTGCATATAACAGGAACCCACAGAAACTACAGCTCCAAAACCAGAACGCATATACGAGGAGAAGAATCATCCGTCTGATAGTAAAACATAAAGATACAGAAAAAGAAAACACACAACTATCTTCCTAGAAAGTGAAGTATTAGTAACCAGTCACCCAAATGCTAGTTGCATCTGTCACCACCTCATCCTCAATCTAAATAATTAGTTTTCAAGAAGCATATGCTGGATGATTCATGAACTCGTAGCTTATAACCGGAGTACTACAAAACGTCTTACATAGCGACGTCTGGATCCAACCTCCTCTGAATAGCAGCTGCCGCCTATGAATTAGACGAAAACTTGTTTGTTAGCAAACAAGTTAAACATGGACCCTACTCAATAAATTTTAGGGATAAGGTAAAGTTTTCGCTATTGGTAATATTTAAAAATGTTGAGGGATGTGATTGTAAAATATTTGATGACGTTAGTTCAACTAACGGGGGTAAAAATGTAAGACAGAATCAAACTTCAATGGGATTTCTGTAATTTTGAAACCTCTCTAGGTTCTTCTGTAATTAACCAAAACCTAAAAGTTTCTTTTTTGTAATTTTGAATCTCTCTTTTAGGGCAGAAAGGTGTTTTCATTCAAAAATACGCGGAAAAGGTCAACTTTTTCGATTTATCCCTAATTTTTAAGGTTATCGTCTCACCTCAAAATTACCAAGCTTGTATTGGTAAGCCATCTCTTCCCGGAGTTGAGCTTGCTCTTTCATTGCTTGAGCCTAAAAAATCCAACAACAAAAAAATATATCAAGTGACAGAGATTACTAATAATCCCTTGAAATGGACATGATTCAATATGCAAAGAGTTTATACCATTCCACTCTGCATAGAACGCTTCAATGCTTCCACTTGTTGTTCTTTTTGTTTTTCACGCTCTTGCTGTAATTCTAGCCTATAAAAGCATGCAAGGCAAATAAAAGAGAGATTAGTCACCTAGTTCCCAATAGAAGGATAGAAAATTCTGAAAAGTGTACCTAATATTGTGTTGCTATATATTTAGAGACTTCTCCTATTTTTTAAAGAAAGGATCGGAGTTTTGAAATGTATAACTAAATCAATAATGACTAAAATGACCTCCAATTCAATGGAAGCAAGCAATTTACCTTCGCTGTTCTTCATCATTAAACACAGTACGTTCTGACTCCCCTAGTTTGGCAAATCCCTTTTTCATTTCCTTTTCCATTTTGCGTTGGTAATAAGCATCAAGGTTGTAATATCTGCAAAACCAGGGGGAAAATAAAAATAAAAATGAGAAGAAAGAAAAACTGGGAAGAAAAGAAGATCATGCGAAGATCTAACACGTGAACATGAAAAGTCAGCATGTATAAATAATAGGAACGAAGACTAACTTTTTAGATGGGAAGGTAGCTGTGTTATGATCTTCCATGAAACTGCATTTAACATAGATGAGTTATGTATGTCACTTAAACAGAAACAACATAAAAAGGAAAACCAACTTAATGCCAAATCAATTTCTAAGCATATTTCCAGGTATTGAATTTCTACGTGAATCGACTAAAACATTAAAATATAGTTAAATACTCTTTGAACAGCTGCTTCTCTTCCCAATTTGGCAGACTTTCCAGGTTCACCTGCTCAAAGAATAATTCAAAATTTTCAGTCAGAACCAAACTCTCCAAACAACGTGAAATTCGCATGTGTAAAGCAGCCTTTCCAAATCAATGAGCAAAAGTAAAGCATACAGGACACACAAGAAAAAAAAAAAAGAATCTTAAGTCACGCATGGTGACTGTAAATGTAAAATGCTGTTGGAAACGTCACGAGGGCATAATAAGAAGATATCATAACGACTAAGATGAAGGACGAAGATTCATCAAAATAGAGTACCTGTTTCACTTCTGCTAGCCATGCAGTAAACTCAGGTCGTTTATTCCTGCACAAAAACCAAGGAAATCAACCAAAAGTGTCTGGAAAGCGGCACAAATATAGACAAGTCTAAGAAAAAATGGAGGAATAAAAAACAACGTAATTATTTGTAAACTTCACCAGGACTGAACTTAATCCACTGCATTTCACATATGGTGGAAGACTACACTCGAGAAATTACAGTTGTATGTATTAGCAGTTTCTGACTGTTATCCTCAAAACTCACCATGTAGAATACAATATTATTTAAATTAGAGTACAATACAATCACTTTTTACCCATTAGAAGCAGATGTGAACTTAATTTATGTGATAGAAGCCAAAATCTAGCTTGACAAACCTTCCTTCCATTTTGAATGTTTCAGCTATCTCAATAACCAGTGCACTACAAAAGTCAGTATTACAAATGATACCCTAGGCGTCCTAGAGTCAAAGGCGCCTTATAGATATATGCCCAAACAATTGGATTTGCAGTAAAGGATTTTGTTCGACTATAGCTTTATAAAAACCCGTAGTTGTTAAAGGCGCGCCTCAGCCCAAGGCCTTGAGCCTTTTCAAGACTAAGGCGGGCAATGTTGGCGCGCCTCGGGTGCGCCTCAGCTAGGAGATACAAATCCTAATTTTTATTACATTCAGAATATAATGAGAAACAATACAAATCCGAAACCAGAATAACCAAGAGTGAAACCTCACAGCTAGGAGATGACCCATGTGTGCTTGGCGCGGGCAATGAAAGAACACTATGATAAAGTTGAAAGAGAGAGTTAATAAAGAGAGACTAAAAACAGCATTGAAGGTTGGCGAAATTTATGCGATTCTCCGTAGAGGTGTCAAAACGGGCCGGCGGGGCGGGCCGAGAAAACCTCAACCCAACCCAACCCGCCTTGGGCTGCGGGTTGGGCGGGCTGGCCCGCCAAAAATTAAAAAAAAATAAAAAAATAAAAAAAATATTTTTTTATTCATATTATTAATTTTAATGAATTAAATATACTAATGGATAATAAGTACATATTTTATAAAAATATTATATATACTTTTATAAGAGATAAAAATATAAAAAATCAATTATCCTATTTTTTTGTCTATTTTATCTAATTTTTCATTTTTTTCTATTTTTTTTTTATTTCCTGGCGGGCTAGCCCGCCGGCCCAACCCGCCAAGCCCGCGGCCCGCGGCGGGCTAGCCCGTTTAGGCCCGCCCTTTGGCGGGCTACTAAATACTTAACCCACCCCCTACCTTAGGCGGGGCGGGACGGGCCGGCCCGACGGGCCTGGCCCGTTTTGACAGCTCTAATTCTCCGTGCCTTTCAAATTACTTTTCGGTTTTGATTACGGCCTCGAACAAATCGCAACATTTTTATTTATAAATATTTATTTAAAAACCACTAGCTTGTAGCTCAAGTGGTATCACTAACCCTTTATAAGGGTGTTAGCCAGGGTTCGATCCCTGTATCTTTCAGTTTATTTGAAATTCTCCAACCAGCACTCTCAGCTTATTAAAAAAAATATACTTATTAGATATTTTACCACTAGCTTGTAGCTCAAGTGGTATCACTAACCTTTGTAAGGGTGTTAACCAGGGTTCGAACCCTGTATCTTTCAGTTTATTTGAAATTTATCTTCTCCCCTCAACCAGTACTCCCAGCTTATTAAAAAAAAAAAGACTAAAAACAATTGAAGACCCTCGAAATTTGTAGTTGAAGTTACGCCTGAAGTTATGTTAAGAATTATGGGTACTGATGTGTACAACTAATATACAATCTTGACCTCCAAGCCATATACCCTTCTGACTCCACTCTCCAAAGATTAAAATGTCAATCCTACAAAACTAGTAAAGAATCATCCCATTTTTTTCTATCTTTAATCCAGGACTGAGTGTACTGTACGTCAGACTTATGCAACCTAAGATAACTACAAATTTGAGGATCAACATGCTGCAAAAAAGCATGGGATGATGTCATGAAATGACCTATGTTCCACTGCGATGTAAATATCACTGCATTACCTGAAAATCTGAAATGAAGATGGAACATGAGCCTTGTAGCGGCCACGAAATGTAATTAGTTGAGAACTTTTGGCCTCCAAACTTATGCCGATTCATCACTAACTCTGCTCATGATTGAAGCTACACCAGTTCCAGAGCTACAGGTAAAGCAACTAACCCCCTATTTGAATTGTCAATTAGCATCCCCCCATTACATCTGAATATTATATCCATAGTAACAAGTTCAGGATTCGAGAACTATTCAGGATAATTTGGGAAAAATCGACAAAGTCTATCAAAATAACAAAAGTCATCACTAAAATTCATGAGTAATTCCCAAGATGTCAAAACCTAATCTTTTTGTAAAAATAATGCATAACATCAATAAAAATTGCAAGAGGCTTATCACATTAGTATCTACGAAAGATACTTGTCAACATCCTATGAATACATGCTTCATTTGAGAAATGTTCAGCAATTCAGAAAGGTATGTCACTAAGTATACGAAATCCCACCTCAGCTAGCATTCAGTCTATTATCTAATACTAGCATACAAGCTTACATCCAACTCACAATCTGCTACACAAAAAGGCGTCTCATTCTTCTAATTGCCATAAATAGCTGAATGATTGTAGCAAAGACAAGAACCAAAAGCTCAAACCACAATTCAATCCAAACAGCAATAAAAAAATAACAAGGGAGTAAAATAGAAAATTGTAATGCGAGCATTGAACAGATAACAACCTACAATAAACACAAACTATAATCAATTTTCCAGATACTGAAAGCACCAGAACACATACCACATATCAGTTTCCCTAATAATCCCATACTTTCCCCATGAACTAGTGACAGCGCCTTTCTTCCCCTTATCCTTCACTTTCTTCTTATCCTTCTTCTTTTTCCTTTTCTTATCGTCTTCTTTTCTTTTCCTCTTTTTAGACTTCTCTTTCTCTCTCCTCCGCTTTTCCTTCTTCTCTTCCCTCCTCTTCCTCTCTTTCCTCCGACGCCTCCTCTCCTCCTCCGAATCGGAGTACTCCGAATATTCAGACTCCGATTCCGAATTGTCGGAGTCCTCTGAATACGACGACGATGAATAAGAGTCGCTTTCCCTCGAGCGTCTTCGCTTGGAGTTCGAGGTTCGAGTTTTACTCTTCTTGTGCTTGGTCCGTTTTCTGCTACCTTCGGATTTTCTGGATTCACCATCGTTGCCGGAGTCTGAATCCGGGTCGGGTTCCGATTCAGAATGTTTGGGTGTACGGTGGTCGCCTTTAGATGGAAGGGCTCCGTTCTCATCCTCGGGGTATTTGTTTCTAGCCATTTTTCTACTTGAGTTTGGAAGGGGGCTATGATGCGCTTTTTTATACTGAACCACTGAAAAGCGCAAGCTAAAAATCGCTAATTTAATTAACACTTATCTCAAGTTTATGGAATTTATCTTAAGCAAGTTGAACTATAATGTTAAATTAAGCCCGTTAATGCCCTAAAACCCAAATTCATATAGAATTTCAAGTGTGGCTACAAATTCCAGTCCACAAGCCTTTCATAATTATAAAGGTGCGCAAATAATTAAACATTGATGAGCTCTTAAATTTTTTAGTTAATATTTTTTTTGTTCAAATTTGCTTGCAGGAGTTCTAATATACTTATTGTCTTTTGTTTGGTCATAGTTAGTTAACTAATTATAAAATATGCTAGTTGCGTAATTAATCATTCTTTTTATATTCTACATCAATAACATAGCAAGTATTCTTTTTTAACCATGTAATTAACTTTTTTTTTTGAAGCAAACCATATGATTAACTTAAATTCGACTAAAGTCGGCCCAAGTTAAAATTTTTGTTGAAGCTTCAGTTTGGATCCCTAAACAGTTCAACATACGAAGCCATGGGTGAAGATTAAAAGGGTCCATAAGGCCCATAGACAATATTGCGCTTCAACCTTTTTTGAGGCCCACTTGTCCCTAACAACGTAAAACCAGGCTCATGAACCATTGGCAAATTTTTAAATTTATGAGTCAATAATTAAGATCAATAATCTTGTCAAAAAAACAATTAAGATCAGAAATTATAAATATACTATAAAAATACTACTTGATTTCTGTGGGTGGAGTTCATGTATTGATTTGGTAAATGCCCAATCATGCTTTATATAACGTTTAAATTTGATAATAAAAAATTTCAAATCACGTGTACGTAATTAATGAGCTAGAAGACATTAAAAAAACTAAAAAATCAAAACTAGAGTAATTCACTTAAATTGATTTCTTGAAAAGAAATTGTGTCATTAAACGAATATTTCAATTAATAATGCATCTACTATATTACCCAAGAACTAACAAAATAATAACCGAGTGGTTAAAATTTTCAAGTCCAGATCAAATGACTGAGATTCGATTCTCATCAACCCTGTTCCCCCAAAATATTTACTCAAAATGAACTAACAAATACTATTAATATTGGGATAACAAGGTTCACAAATGAAGAACAAAATAATTATCTTAAGAGTGCAAAGTGAAATGGCGAGTAGGCTACAAATATAAGTACCTAGCCAGATAAAAAAGATCATAAATTAATTATATTAATCATCTTAATTCAATAAATACAACTCGAATTACATTTTATCACATAGTCGTATCTTAATACAATCCAACTAAATCAAACCAAAGATTTATTGTCGCGAATCAAATTAATTATCGTCCTTAAGCAAAAAAAAAAAATAGAACAGAATATGTAAGAAAGCATTTATCCATGAACCATTATAAAAATTATTGTTCATGGAAAATCAAAGCTTAAATTAATCAGTTATCTCCAATTAACTTAACTTAAGCTGATAATTAAGAGAACTGAATCCGAGAAGCAAAAGTCTGTCCAAAATTCCATGAAGAAGGAACAACGTTTAGAAATTCGAGTGTCTTGCGGTTGACCAAAGTAGGCCTGTCCACGGTTCCGGAACCGCCGGTTCCGGTTCCAGAACCGCCGGTTCCGGTTCCATTTTATTTGGAACCGGAACCGGAACCTTGAACAGGCGGTTCCAAGATGGTTCCAGAACCGTCGGTTCCGGTTCCAAAACCGGAACCGTGGAACCGGCGGTTCCATTTCGGTTCTGGAACCGTGGAACCGTCTTGTTTTTTGTTTTTATTTTTTTTTCAAAAATAAAATTAATATTTTTTTGTATAAATATAACACATTAAAATTCAATACCAAAATTAGAATATTATCTTAGATTATTTGAAGACTTTAAATTATATAGAACAAAAAAAAAAGGAACAAAAATGGGATTAAACTTAATATTAATAATTAATATGAATAATTATTATTAAGTTGTCTATGTATCCTCTTTGTATATAGTGGAATCAAAGCCCACATAGTTTGCTTACATTTTTTACTATTATTTCTTGTAGTAGATGTAGGTTGTATTTCTTGTTGACTCGTTTCACCCTTAAAATTTAAACTATATTCATTATAAAGTTTATTATATTTGTTGGAACCGTAGAACTAGAACCGTGGAACCGAAGTTTGGAACCGTGGAACCGGAACCTTGGGCCGAACGGCCGCTGGGCAAGGCGGTTCACGGTTCTTCCAAAGGAGGAATTTAACCGGCCGATAAAGACCGGTTCCTTCATGGTTCGAACAGGAACCAGATCCATGGTTCCAAAGAACCGTTGACCACGGTTCCCATTCCGGTTCCTCTTCCTGTTCTTGTTCCATTTGGTCGGGCCTAGACCAAAGTGATCCTAAACGACATCGTTTGGCAGCGGACATCGAACCGGGTCCCGCCAATTGGCGCCCCAGTTCTTCAACATGGGGGTCCAGTTTTGGATCCGGAGCCCCGAATCCATGCATATTTTATATCACCACCTCCGCCACGTTGGTGATCGATATCATGTTGAAATTGGGTTGGCCCTTTAATGTGAATCGGACTCCTCCTCTTCTTTTGCATGCAACCCTATATATAATCCATAATTAATCATCAACATATAATCACTTTTGTGGGAATAACTCAATTAAATAATTTAGTAATGGTTAATTCATCGGCAGATCCAAGGGGGATGAAGTTTTGGGCTAGAGGTAGCCGAACCGACTAGCTACGTCCCTACATTAATTAATAGGGAAAAGTGAACTAGAAACAACATGTATATATATATAATAAATCAAAAAATATGATAGTGACAATGTATATCAAAATTATATTAGATGATCTCATGTTCCATATTATATTTCTATTTCAATTCATATTTTATTGTATTGGATGAATGATACGTTTATTATTATGACATCGTCTTGTATAATTAGTGTGATTTATTAAATACAATAGAATAAAAAAAGTTGAATAAGATATATTTAACATGAAATCTGAATCCAAATATTAGACAATTAAAAAAACCAACATGTCTTTTGAAACATTGACATTAACGAGGACTACTTTATTTGTTATCACAGTAACATGCATGCAAATTGTTTATAATGTAAGTTGTATATTGTCATTAATTATTAATAATCAGATTATAATTACGTTAATATATATTATCACTCGATTTATTGTCACAAATAGTTTATAATTTTTAAGTGAATATATTTATGTGAGCTTAAGAATTTCAAGTATCTTGTTCTGAATAAATAATTAAATGTATTAAAAATAATGATTAAAGAGGTAAATTAAATTATAAATTCGGCCCTAGCTCATTATCACTGATTCACTATTTTCAAAACACTATAATGGCAACTCAAGAAATTTATACATAAATTAGAATAGTTTTATTTTAGATATAAATTAGGCATAATTTTAACTAATTATCAAATGTTAGGCTAAATAATAGATAAAACTAATGTAACATATACTTTTTAACTTGTCCATGTTTCTTTTTGGGGCATAAATTAATGCCATAACGTGTTTGTTTAATTAATTAGCATTTCTGAATCCAGATTTATTCCCTTTAATTTTTGGACAAACTAACGTGCATGAGTTGTACCTTACTACTACATTCTTAGACATAATTAATCTTACTTTTTTGTTATTGCATGTAACTATTAATTATAATATATATTTTTATTTTTTATCTTATAATATTGACATTATTTTACTTGTAAAGTTAAGTAACATTTTCGAAGTGCTCTAATCAGTAGCACAGCTAGGGGACCAACCTGGGCCCCAATCCCCCATCTTTTAAAAATAAAAAAATTTACTAAGCAAATTTTTTTTAAAAAGAAAAATTAGTTAGGATTTATGTGATATTTCAATTTCTTGATTTTTTATCCGATCCATCCCACTTTTGTGTCGTCGCTCACCTGATATGGTGCTGCGCTCGCCATTAGCTCTAATAATAGAAGAATACCATAATCAGCCATGAACATGATCAAATCACCTTCTGTAAAGCACAGGAACTATGCCTTCATCGCCACGTCGGGCAATGCGAAAGAAGGCCGGCATGGACATGTCAAAGTGGTGGCGCGGCGGATCGCACCACCCGCCTTGGTTGTTGGACGGGCAGAAATTGGTGGCGATTACGGTGGATCGAGGCTCGGCGGAGACACCACTTGGGTCAAGCCTCTTTGTTGCATATAACCGATAGCATGCCCCACACGCCTCGCCGCCTCTAAATAAAGCGCCGCTCGGCCGCCGTGTTTATCCCGAAACCGGCTTGGTATGAGTTCTCGTAGCCACAGGCTCCACCTGAGAGAATTAAAGTTGAGTACGAACGCACCACAAATGATTGTCACGTGTATGAAAGTCATTATATCAAAAACTAACAATTTAAACTAGATTTATGCTTCAAAATTAATATAATAACTTTTTATTATGTTCAGTGGAATATGATCATGAAACACATTTTAGAATAGAAGATGATCTCATGCATCCGTCGTCATTATATTTGCATGAGATGTCTTGTTCCATTTTGTGTATTCCTCTTTATATTCCTTTTCGTTGGATGATCGACACCATGTGCTGTTGATTTTTTAGATGTATTTAAGCGTATTAATCATCCAATGAAGTGGAATAGGAAGTGGAACAAGAAATCTGATCCTATTGTATATTTTACCAAAAATATTGTTGGAAAATAATTTGTACCTTGAGAAAAAACTATATTATTTCTAAAATTCTTGGAAATTAAATAATTATGGAAAGAGATTATTCACATAGCATGTAGTAAATGCTTTTTTGACCATTTAAATTTTTATTTATAATTTTTTATTACATCTCGTGCGTATTTTATTATAAATACGAGATGTATTTATATAAATTTTCCAAAAATCATTATAATTTTTTATATATATTATTAAATTTACAGATCTTGATCCAGCCACAAATATTTAAAAACACCTTTTTGTCCACTATTTTTAAGAAAGAAACAATTTCGCTCTCCTAATGTTTATTTTCGGACTCTGCCTTTAAGTACATGGGTGTTTCATGTATTATTAGTTAAGGAAATATTTATGCATGTACATGTGATGTGCATGTGTAAATTAAAAAACCAGTAAATGCAACATAAAATTACATACAAGCATATATAATATAATATAATATAAAATGCAACAAATTTTTTGTATTACATGTATTATATATTTTATGCAATATAAGTTGCAACACAAAATTACAATAGAAAATACAAATTTCTTTATATAGAGATGAAATCATACCAAGGGTGCTCGGATTTTGATTCCCCCCATAGTAAGTTGCCCGAGCATTAATCCAACCACCGCCATTAATCCCCTCAAAAACCGCACAAATTATTACTAAAACAAATTGCCAAATGAACACACGCTTATCCACAGTCGCCATATATAACCCTATTATTCTTCTTGCAAACAAAAAACTCTTGCTAAAATTTGATGACTTGGTACAAATTTATACAAGGTTAGGCTTCCATTTATAGAATTCCATTGCATGCACGTTTTCTCAACAATAGTACTATTGTACGCGGTTGTGTCGGTGATTAATGTTGTCTGATCGATATGATTACCATATACGTACCCTTAATAATGTAACACATTAATGAGCAAATGGAAATTGAAACGCGTTTTTTCACGTCCCTTAAAGTACGGACGGGTACGTACGATTTTTTTTTATAGTGTTGATGATTTTAATCATATATAAAGTCAATCATTTCGGGGACAATAAGAAAGCAAGAGAATGTGAGGGTCAGTTTTATCTGTTTCAACATTATTTGTCGGTGATCCTTATTCAAAACTAGAGATAAATCGTGTTTTTAAAAGACTGTAAAGCGCGATAATTGGTTTTATTTTTTTTAGAAATTCGGATCCACTATAAGGTATTTGTTTTTAAGAAAGAATAATTGAAATTCGTCCACATGATTAGACTAGTTTTAAGGAAGTGTATGCATGAAAACCAATTAATGTTAAGTTGAGGGAATTATGAGCAATTTGTTTGAGGCGGTGACTAGGGCCGTAAACGATCCGAGCCGAGCCAAGCATTGTTTGCCAAATGTTTGTTTATTTTTGGTCCTGTTCGAGCTCGGCTCGAGCTCGGTTTGGGTTGTTAAGTGTGTGTTCGTGTTCGTTCATTTAATTTTTGTAATGCTCAAATTTGTTCACGAACATGTTCGTGAACATGTTTATATTTGAGTTCGTGTTCGTTACGTGTTCGTGAACATGTTTATATTCAAATTTGTGTTCATAAATTGTTCGTGAACAATCAACAATTCTGTTAACGAAGAAACAAACAAATATCAATATTTAAATTAAATATTTTTAAATTAAATAACATTATTTATTATTAATTGAATAATAATCGAGTTATTAGTGTTTGATACATGTTTTTATCTTAATTTTGATGATTTTATTTTGTCACCAAAACAATGCTTTTAAAGGTTGTCCAAATACTCCTAAATGATTTAAAATGGTTTTTAATATTTTTCGGAGTATTTCCTCAAGTTTAATTTTTGATAATAATGGACAACACTTTTAATGATTTTATTTCAATGGATTTTTCACTCCTTAACAAGGTTCCTAAATGTTGTCTAAATACTCTCGATTGGTTTAAAATGTTTTTACTAAATTTTCGGAGTATTTCTTGGGTTTTATTTTTGACAAAAATTGGACAACATTTACATCTCGTGGTCGACCAGTCGCCTATAGGGCAACCCGTACTGAAGATGTTTTTAGAAACAGAAAATGAGACGGAAGGAAAAAACAAGCGGTCGGCCGCATCGGCGTCGGCCGGTCGGCCGGTCGGCCGTCGCCCGAGTGCGGCCGTGCACTGCAAGTGTGTTTGAAAGCGAACTTTTGATCTTTGCAAAATCCATGAGGGGGACCGGTTGTGGTGATGGTCGGCCGGTCGAGGTAGAACGTCGGCCGTGCCGCCTGTGTTATTTTCTTTGTGTATTTTTCCAACGTCTATTTTTGTGCGACCGGTCATCTATCTTTTGAAAAGACAAATTTCGACCGTTTGACAAAAAACATATTTCCTTAAAACGTGGGATTGATTTCTAACAAATATATTCTTGATTTTAATTGTATTTTTACGTAGATTTTCAATCCCCAAAAGGAGCTTATGCTTGATCAATCATCTCCTATAAATAGAGGAAGTTTTGGAGCAACCAAAACAACAATAGAGATACAACACAACAAGATACACTTCAAGCAAACACTTGGTCTTTCTTTGTTATTATTCTTGTTGTAAAATTGCCTAGCTTATCACTTTCACATCCTTGAGGTCTAGGCTATTCTTGATTACACTTTGCACTCAAATTGTATTAATCATTATTGAGTTGTAATCTTGATTTTTGGTTATCATTCAAACACAAGATATCCTTGTGAGTGTTCTTGTGGTAAGAGCACACTTGGATGATCTAGGTGATAGGTACAAGAAGATTGTGGTAATCTTCTTATTGAGGTGTTGAAGAATTTGGTATTCTTCAAGGTTGAAGATTGTGGTAATCTTCACAAGGGGCCGTTGAAGGAAGATTGTGGTAATCTTCAAAGGGAGATTGTGGTAATCTCCAAAGGTGGTGTTGAAGAAGAGTGTGGTGCTCTTCAAGGTGTTGTAAGTTGAATTTGTATTAATTTTGGTAATTAATAAAATTCTTTTTCTTTTCAAATCCATCCCTGGGATATCTTTGGGGTGGTAGAGGATTAGGCCCTAGGTGGGTTGAACCTCTTTAAATCGACGTGTGTTGTTTATATTCCGCACCTTTATTATTGTATTTGAGCATTCGGTTTTAAAAAGAGGGCGAAATCGAAAAGATGGAGATAATCTATTCACCCCCTCTGATTATCGTAGCCGCTTGGACTTACAAGTGGTATCGAGCCAAACTCTTTGGCAAGCTCGTTTCACATCGCGAGTGAAGAGAAACGATCGACGACTCTGAACGAAGCTCATCTATCCGACACCTCCACCACCAAGCCACCACTATTTGATTCCAAGAATTTTAATTTTTGGAAAGAAAGAATGGAATGCTATCTACAAGGTTGCGGGTTCGACATTTGGAACACCGTCATTAATGGAGAATCCATTCCGACGAAAGATACACCATACACCTCAAAAGGCTTCAAAAAGCTCAATGATGAAGAAAAGAAAATCATCTCCTTAAACGGTAAGGCTTTAAATATTTTGTATTGTTCATTTACTAATTTAGAATATGAACATATTGTAGGAATAAAGTCGGCACATGAAGTATGGCAAAAATTAGAAGCCATCTATGGAGTATTTGCAAATGAAAGGAGTCAAACAAAAGCATCTACTTCTCAAGGTCATACAAGCTCAAATCTAAGGAACAAGCCTCTTACAACTTCCAATTATGAAGAAGTTGAATATTGCCTTATGGGCATCAATGAAGAAAATGAGGTATGTCTTAAGCCCTCTACTTCTTATGATATTGTTATTCAAAATGATTATAGTGATTTGCAAAATGATTTTGATGATCTTCAAGATGAATTCCAAAGCTTGCTTGTTAAGTATAAAAATTTGAAAAAGAATTCAATATTTTGAAAAATGATAAGGATAGTTTATTTACTTCCTATGAATCACTATCATGTGCTCACACCACCACTCTTGATAAGGTTAGAAACCTTGAAATAGAAAATAGTACTCTTGTTGAGAATATTGATTGCATGAAAAATGATTTATTAAAATCCAACTCGAGTACCAATAAAATGTCCAATATTGTTGATATTCATAATTGTGATAAAGGACTTGATCATAAGCCTAAAGTTGTTAATCATATGAAAAAGGATCAAGTCACTATGCATGTTGGTCATTATGCTCCTAGAATTATTACATGCTTTTATTGCGGTAAAAAGGGTCATACGGTAAACACTTGTCGGGCTAGAAATAGCTCTAATTATTGTTGGAGACCTAAAAGTCTCAAGACTAATCCTAAAGGACCCAAACACATAAGGGTACCACAAAATAATGTGCTATTAGGTACCCGGCGAAATAATGATCGAAGAAAATTCATACCGCCAAGAAGACATCAAATGACCGTTTCATTTGATCAAAGAAGGATAAACTATTTTCGACAAAGCCAATTTTCAAGAAGAGGATATAATCAATATTGGGAAAAACATAATCCTTGGAAATGGCAAAGACATCATCAACAAGATGATTTTCAAAGAAGAAGAGACTCTCAACAAAGGGATGGCAACAAACCTTGGAAATGGAGTAATAAAAAGGGTCATCATCAACAAAGTGACTTCTCAATGGGAAGATATCATCAACAATGGGAAAGACACAACCCATGGAAACGGCGTAATTGGTAAACCGTATCTCCCCATTTGTATATGCATTTTATTTTTAAATCTATGCATACTTTTAATTGTGTCTTAATTGCAAAATGAATCTTCAAGTATTTATTTTTAATATAGGTCTCTTATATATTTATGAGTTTCAAATTTTTTAAAGAGACCTTGCATGATTTTCTAAAACTCTTGAGCATTTTATTAGACTTATGTGGCTTATTATCTCTTATGAAATCATATAGCATAAGCTCTTTTGATATCTCATATCACTTGCCTACACTTGTATTTTCTATGCAAATTTTGTCTAAGAATTGTGTAGGATAAATATTTCATACTCATTGGCTATTACGTCATCAAGTTTCTTAAACCATCGAGGTATGTCTACTCGTATTTTTTCTTTAATCTCGATATTACGCTTACGCACATATCTTTCAAGATATTTCTTTTTAACCCCTTAAGTGCCCCTAAATGATTTTTGGCAAATACTTTCTTTAAAAAGGGCACTACTTGTTAAGTCTTGATTTTATCGTGTATATGTTTTCCCGAAACCCATATTTGTTGGATATAGTCCAAACTTATATTTTTGCAAAGTTTTAAAACTTTTGGGGTGAAAAATCGTATTTTGGAAAACTCTGGGAAAAAGAAAAAAATTACTGGGCGGTCAAAGCGGGCGGCCGTGCATCCGCGCGTCGGCCGTCGCCCCCCTACCTCGACCGGTCCGCCCAGGCCTATTTTACACATATAATCGATTACTGCTTTTCTCTCAAAATGCAGCCTTGTTTTTCCTAAAACCCTTATAGCAGCGATTGTTTTCCCCTTTCTTCAAAATCTTCAATTCTTCATCATTTTTCACGATTCTTGTTGCTAATCGTCTTATTTTCACAAGAATCTTACATATATGGCTCCTCCAAGAAATTCCACCGATCAAAATCCCACCTCTAAGAGAAGAAAGGGAGGAGAGGGTAATTCGAGAAATCGGCGAGACGAAGCCGAACAAAGGGATATTCGAGCCGCTCAAAGAAATGTGGCTCAAGAAGGTGATGATGTTCAAAATTCCATTCTCTCTCGGGCCCAAATCACCGAGCTCCGCGGAACAATTTCGCTCGAAAATTGCCGTTGGGCGAAAGGTAAAAAATCTTTTGTTACTCAAGCTCCTAATTCCCGCAATGCTATTAATTTCATCAATAAGTATGCGGAATGGTACTATGAGGATTCGGGGATGAGAGGTAAATCTATTGCTCGGACTAAAATGTGTCGTTTTAGTTCATTTACAAATGAGTATCCTACTATAAGAGGATTTTTTGAGGAGCAAGGTTGGATGTATTTATGGGAGCATGCTTATGTGTTGTATGATGATGATATTATCCAACATTTTTATGCTAATATGTGGGTGCAATATGATAATGAAAGAAAGCCGATTGCCGTTAATTCGCTTATAAAGGGTCGTCATTTTAGATGGACTCCCAATGATATTTGTCGGCTTTTACATGTTAGAGAAGGTGGTTGGGATTATTTCTCTTGTGGGACTTGGAATGATGAAATGTTGGGGGTGTCGATGAAAGAAGTTAAGACATATTTGGGAGTATGGCCAAAGTATTCTTTGTTGGCAATGACACTTGAGTATCGTATTTTATCGGTCATTGTCACATATTGCATTTGTGGTAAATCGGGAAAGATGCCTAGCAATATGGATTATTTTTTGACTTATAAGATTGCTAGGAGGGAACCACTTAACTTTGGTGCCATACTTATTCAATGTCTAATCGAGTCCATTACTCAAGGTAATAAGAAGTTGGTTATGGGAAATTGGATTTGTAAACTTCTTATTCAATCGGGACTACCTTCGTCGGAGTGTAACTCGGAGGTATTTCAAAACGACTTTGACATTGATAATATCTCCCAAATAGTCACGATGCGCAAGAATATGGACATCCGACCAACCAAAATGGCTAGAGGAAGAGGTCAAGAGTCCCCCGATCCTAATGACTACTTTGATGACACCGAGGCCGCAAGATTGGCGGAAGAGGGTGAACCGAGCAATCCGGAGGGTAATACCGGTGCTCAACCGCCTAGGAGGTATACTCAAGCCGAATTTGATGAGATGAGGACTTTTCATGAGACGAGATATGAGGCTTTGGAGCAAAAGACCTCCAAAATGCAAAAGTCTATCGGCAAATTGAAGAAATTTATCAAGGATTTTATTCCCGGATCTTGCTTCTCCTCGGATGAGAATAATACCCCCACCCCTTTACTTTCTAGCATTTTCATTAATGATGTTTTGTATTTTGATGAATTTTTGTAAAACTCATTTGTACTAATGATATTTGCTTGTTTTTCTTAAAAGGGTTAATATTGCAAGTTGATAATGACTTGTGGATGATCATGATTTTGATGGAGTATTTGATGGTAAAAATACTCTAAAGCATTGTTTGATAATTGGTATGAAGTACTTGATGGTAAAAGTGCTTCTTTTATTGCTTTGTTCATTATGCTTAGTTGGATATGTTGGGACATTTGATACATGTATTGTTGAAAGCATGACTTATTACTTGATGGATGCTCTAATTGTTGGCATTTGTAATGCCTTGATCATTCTTAGCTTATCTCAATTGGGTTGAACCCTTGAGAATCTACTTTGAGCTCCTTACTTGATGAACTATTGTTGCATTTGTTGCATATGATTTTTTTGGAATGAGGTTGATTGATGATATGAAAATTTTTGGCTTGAACCATTTACAAAGGTTGCATACAACCTCTTTTATTTTTCACACACACAAGGTGTTCGTTGTAATGTCGCAATGAAACTTCCAACTTCTACATGATTCTCTTGCTTCAAATGTCGTAAAATCTTTTTGAAATCATGTTTTTAGCATACTAATGAGCTTATGGATCTTTTATGTTTCAATTCTCTCATTTTCCTTGGATTATTATGCTTTAATTGCTCCACGGTTATTAAACCGTCCCTTTGGCGCGCTTTGATATTATTGTATGGTGTTTTCACCATCCTAACATTCTTTTTGATGATTCCAAAGGGGGAGAAAAACAGGACATTGGCTCATTAGCTCAAAGAAGCTAATAAAAGCTTGTCATAAAAGCTATAAGCTATGGCTCATAAAAGCCATAAGTTGTGATTTGTTCCTAGTCCAATTGTTGATTTATGGACTTATAAAATTGATTAATGATGTTTTGTGACAGGGGGAGCTTATAAGCTCTTGAGCAAATTGTAAAAGCTAAAGCTTTTAGCTTATGGATAATTGCTTTTACATTATTCTTGATATGCTTGTTGATAGGGGGAGCTTGTGCTTATTATTGAAAAATATTTACTGTAAGTCCAAGCGGCTACGATAATCTAGAGGGGGGGTGAATAGATTATCTCCATCTTTTCGATTTCGCCCTCTTTTTCAAACCGAATGCTCAAACAAAATAATGAAGGTGCAGAATGTAAACAACACACGACGATTTAAAGAGGTTCAACCCACCTAGGGCCTAATCATCTACCACCCCAAAGATATCCGGGATGGATTTCAAAAAGAAAAAAGATTTTATTAATTTACCAAAAATTAATACAACACCAACTTACAACAACACCTTGAAGAGCACCACACTCTTCTTCAACAACACCTTTGGAGATTACCACAATCTCCCTTGAAGATCACCACAATCTTCCGTCTTGAAGAGCACCGAACTCTCCAACACCACCTTTGGAGATTACCACAATCTCCCTTTGAAGATTACCACAATCTTCCTTCAACGGCACCTTTGAAGATCACCACAATCTTCAATCTTGAAGAATACCAAATTCTTCAACACCTCAAGAGCACCACACTCTTGAAATACCTATCACCTAGATCACCCAAGTGTATTCTTACCACAAGAATACTCACAAGGATATCTTGTGTTTGGTTGATGAATTACAATCAAGATTACACTTTGAAAAATATTACAACTCAAAAGTGCAAGTGTAATCAAGAATGAAAGCCTAGACCTCAAGATGTGAAAGTGATAGTACTTAGGCTATTACAACAAGAATGTTGAAATGAATAACAAAGATTATGTGCTTGTGATATCTCTTGTTGTTTGTATCAAGTCATATATGTGATCCCTCAAGCTTTCATCTATTTATAGGAGAGCCTTCAAATTTGAATTCCAACATAGGCTCCTCCAAAGGCTCCTCCAAAGGCTCCTCCAACATAGGCTCCTTCATGGGCTCCTCCATGTTTTCTTTTGTCTACAAATAAGACAAAGAGATTAAAATAAATATGGTTGTCTCATAAGGATACAAAAATCGACTATAGAACAATCCCACATTTTAAGGAAGAATGGTCTGCTGCACAACGGTTATATTTTTTTCATCAAACTAAAGGCGCGGCCGGCCGCAAAATAGAAGTTTGAAACATGTCGCGAAAGAAATTAACACAGGCGGCCGGTCGAAGTGCACCTCGACCGGTCGAAGGCTAGGGCGACCGGTTGCACTGACCAAAAACTGAAGGAACAAAGTTTCTGTTTCGATGTTTTGCTCCCAGGTACCGGTCGCCTCTTTGGTCGACCGGTCGACCGCCTAAATTCAATGTTGTCCGATTTTTTTGACGAAAATAAACCTCAAGAAATACTCCGAAAAATTCGTAAAAACATTTTAAACCGATCGGGAGTATTTAGGACAACATTAGAAATATAGTTTTGAAGAAATAAAACATTTACACAAGAAATGTTGTCCGATATAAATTCCAATAAATACTCCAAAAAAATAGTAGAAACATTTTAGATTAATTGGGAGTATTAGGACAACATAGTTTCAATGTAAAAACCCATAGACTTAAAAACATTAAATGTGTTGTCCAATTTTATATCGAAAATAAACTTGAGGAAATACTCCGAAAAATATTAAAACCATTTTAAATCATTTAGGAGTATTTGGACAACTTTTAAAAACATTGTTTTGGTGTAAAATCAAAATCATCAAAATCATGATAAAACCATTTATCAAACAATCTCCCCCTTTTTGATGATTACAAACCAAAACAATTTTAACGAGGTCGATTTTGAAAACAAAATAATTTTAACCGGTTAAAGGGAACTATCCGTTGTGAGCGACAACATTCCATGCAATAAAAACACAAGGATGGGAGTAGAGATATTCAAACACATATAGCAAATGCTCCCCCTATCAACATGCACAACAAGAGTTATATAGAAGCAACTTAAACATAAGCTAAAATATTAGCTTTTCGATATTGAGCTTAAGTATCAATAACTTAAAAGCTCCCCCTGTCAAAGATACATCATTAGAACCGTATATAAGTCCATACTACAACCAATGGACCATGATTCATACATAACCATAATGCACCAAGTGGACTAAATATGATCCACAACTTATGGCTTTATGGAGCCATAGCTTATAGCTTCTTTACGTTAAGCTTATTTTAGCTTTTATGAGCTAAAGAGCTTATAACCTGTTTCTCCACCTGTTTCTCCCCCTTTGGAATCATCAAAAAGAGTGTTAGCACGATAAATACATCATATATTCATATCAAAGAGCACAACTAAACCGATGTATCGAGCTATTTGATCATTGAAGCTTATAAACCAAATAGGAGGGAAAAGTCGAATCATACGACTTGTAGAGGTTTATGAAAACTCATTTGATAATCAAAACATGATTTCTATAAATATATAGGACTTTTCAAATCAAGAGAATCATGTAGGTGATGAATTTTTCATTGAAACATTTCGTCGAACACTTGGCGTGCGTCGAATAAAACTAGAAGAATATAACGCCTTTGCAATACGTTTAAGCCAAAAAATTTCATCACCAAATTAGTTCAACCAACATTCATCCATCAACAATAATAATTCACAACACAACTTTGCAAGAATTCCAAAAAAAATAATACATAAGCACTTTCTCAAGGGTTCAACCCAATTGAGCTAAAGAGAGTGAAATTCTTACCATCTAATCGGTAAAGACGAGCAATGATGATGATAATCGAGCTAGATAATCCCCAAAATATATAATTCATGCATCAAAACTCATTTGAAGTGAATTGTGTGTGAATTTTGCAAAGGGGACGAAAAATGGCCAAAAGAAGTTAAACTTGCGAATGCTGAAGACAGAACCATTTTAATCCAAGATTTTGCTTAGGGCGACCGGTCGTGGTTGAGGGCGACGGTCGAGGTTGAGGGCGACCGGTTGCCCTCAACCCTTTCACCAACATTTGTCTGTCGATTTTTCAAAATCCGAATTTTCAACCAAAAATCCGATTTTTGCCCCTAAGTTTTAAAAACGTGCAAAATGCAAACGTAGACTTCATTCAATATACATTATGTCATAATCAAGCTCGAAATGAGGTAAAATACTCGGTGGTTAACGATCAAAAAGTCCGCGAGTTATCCTTGAGACAAATTAAACACATCTCAAGTTTTTGTTAAAAAATCACAATCCCTTAAAAATATATCGAATCTCAATATGTTTAGTTCGATTATGACGAACCAAATTTTGAATATGAACAACCGTATAATAGATACCGAACTTGTTATCCCGAAAAAAATAAGAACGTTTTAAAGCTTTTGGATACAACAAGTCATACGAAGAAGTGCCTTTCAAATATTTGAAAATTTCTTTTAATGACACTTTAATGAGATTCGTTGGGATAGTTTTTGAAGTCGAGCATATAGACATAAGGCATATGGAATGTCGAGTCTATAAAAATAATACAAGAAAACATACCTCGAATTCAATTGTCGACCGACATGCCTTTCTCAACCTTTGTCAATCTTTAGCCATAGAGGTTGAGATTGTTCTTCTTTCTTCAATGCTTAACTCCTTCAAGAGTTCTTATATAACCATCTTCTTGCCATTGAATAATTTGTAGTCCAAGCAAGAAATTGAGCTCCCCCATCATTCTCATCTAAAGCTCACCTAGTATCAACTTAGAAAACATATCTTGCACAAATATTCATTAATAGCACCATAAATATTATCAACAAAAATTTGCACAAGTAAACAACCTTGCCCTTTTTCACAACAAAGAGAGTAGTATCAACTTTACCTTTTGTAAAATCATTTAGCAAAAATAGCTAAGTCTATCATACCATACACGGGGTACTTGTTTTAAACCATACAAGGCCTTAAAAACAATCATTTGGCCTAGAAAAATTTTAAACCCCGGAGGTTGTTTTACATAGACTTCTTCTTGAATAAAACCATTTAGAAATTTGGATTTAACATCCATTTGGTAAAGCTTGAAATTTTCTTAAAACAAGAATGGGCAAGTAAAATGCAAATAGCTACAAAATGTGCTATGAGTGCAAATGTTACATCAAAATCGATTACCTTCTTCTTGAAAATACCTTCGAGCTACTAACCTCGCCTTAGTTCGACCAATGTTGCCTTGGTCATCGAGTTTGTTCCGGAATACCCTTTTTATCTTCTTCATCACTATCATCATAGGGCATCCAATTGATCTAAGGCGTTCATAATAGAACATTTACATCCAAATATTTTGAAGTAACTAATATTTGGAGTACTTCATTTCTCATCTACACAACTTAACAAACTCATTAACGGCATCGCTTATATAAGCAAGAAAAAATAGCCCAAGTGTAAAAACATGCCTCAATCACAAAATATTTTGCATAGTAGAAATATACACTATATATAGACCATGAAGCAAGAAACACATACTATGCATTTAGAATATCATCAAGAGTCTAATAAATCATGCAAGTTTAAATAAGCTTAAGAAAGCTATAAAAGGTCTCTTTTGAAATTTGAGAATCCGATAGCATATAATTGAGACCTTATTTAAAAAAAAATTTGAACAAAAGTTTACAAAGCAAATATGTGCAATCAAATATCAAATAGTGCCTTTCAAAAAATCTAAAAATCCTCTTAATGGCATTTGTATGAAATACTATGAAAAACAAGCACATAGGCACATGGCAATACATATATCGAGTCTATAAGAGTAAGAATAACACAAGTAAACGTACCTCGATAATTTATGCCTTTCTTGACAAAATGGCCATTTGTGAAAATATGTAAATCCTACACAATTCTTAAGACAAATCTAGCACAAATCATAATGAAAAAAATGTAGGCTAAGAGATATCACAAGTAAGCTCATGCCATAAAAATCCATAAGAGATGATAATACACTTTAGTCTACAAAAATGCACAAGAGTTTTAAAAACATCATATAAGGTCTTCTTTCAAAAATTTTAACAATACAAATAAGTTTTGAAGACCTTAATTTAAAATTTAAATACATGAAAACTCATTTTGCAATTAAGACAAAAAAAAACATGCATAGAAATAAGATAAAATGCATATTTAAATGGGGAGATACGGATTACCAATTACGCCATTTCCATGGGTTGTGCCGTTCCCATTGTTGATGATATCTTCCCTTTGAGAAGTCACTTTGTTGATGATGACTTCTTTGATTACTTCATTTCCAAGGATTGTGTTCTTCCCCTTTTTGATTATATCCTTTTCTTGGAAATTGGCTTTGTCGAAAATAGTTTCTCCTTCTTTGATCAAATGAAACGGTCATTTGATGTCTTCTTGGCGGTATAAATTTTCTTCGTTCATTATTTCGCCGGGTACCTAATATGACATTGTTTTGTGGTACCCTTATGTGTTTGGGTCCTTTGGGATTAGTCTTGAGACTTTTAGGTCTCCAACAATAATTGGAGCTATTTCTAGCCCGACAAGAATTAGCCGTATGACCCTTTTTGCCACAATAAAAACAAGTAATAATTCTAGGAGCATAATGACCAATATGCATAGTGACTTGATCCTTTTTCATATGATTAACAACATTAGGCTTATGATCAAGTCCTTTATCACACTTATGAATATCAACAATATTGGACATTTTATTGGTACTCAAGTTGGATTTTAATAAATCCTTTTTCATGCAATCAATATTCTCAACAAGAGTACTATTTTCTTTTTCAAGGTTTCTAACCTTATCAAGAGTGGTGGTGTGAGCACATGATAATGATTCATAGGAAGTAAATAAACTATCCTTATCATTTTTCAAAACAATGAATTCCTTTTTCAAATTTTTGTATTTAACAAGTAAGTTTTGGAATTCATCTTGTAGCTCATCATAATCATTTTGCAAGTCACTATATTCATTTTGCAATTCATTGTCATAAGAAGTAGAGGTTTAGAACTTACCTCGTTTTCTCTTCGATGCCCATGAGGCATTGTTCAACTTGTTCATCATGGGAGGTTGTAGAAGGCTTATACCATGTTGTTGAATTTGATGTTGTATCCATTTGTGAAGTAGATGCTTTTGAGTTGCTCCTTTCATTTGCATATACTTCATAGATGGCTTCTAATTTTTGCCATACTTCATGTGCCGACCGAATACCTACAACATGATCAAATTCCAAAGTGGTAAGTGAACAATGTAAAATATTAAGAGCTTTACCATTTAAGGAGATGATTTTCTTCTCTTCATCATTGAGCTTTTTGAAGCCTTTTGAGGTGTGTGGTGTATCTTTCATCGGAATGGATTCTCCATTGATGACGGTGTTCCAAATATCGAACCCGCAACCTTGTAAATAGCATTCCATTCTTTCTTTCCAGAAATTAAAATTCTTGGAATCAAATAGTGGTGGCTTGGTGGTGGAGGTGCTTAGGATAGATGAGCTTCGTTAAGTCAGTCGATCGTTTCTCTTCACTCGCGATGTGAAACGAGCTTGCCAAAGAGTTTGGCTCGATACCACTTGTAAGTCAAGCGGCTACGATAATCTAGAGGGGGTGAATAGATTATCTCCATCTTTCGATTTCGCCCTCTTTTTCAAACCGAATGCTCAAACAAAATAATGAAGGTGCAGAATGTAAACAACACACGACGATTTAAAGAGGTTCAACCCACCTAGGGCCTAATCATCTACCACCCCAGTATATCCGGGATGGATTTCAAAAAGAAAAAAGATTTTATTAATTTACCACAAATTAATACAACACCAACTTACAACAACACCTTGAAGAGCACCACACTCTTCTTCAACAACACCTTTGGAGATTACCACAATCTCCCTTTGAAGATCACCACAATCTTCCGTCTTGAAGAGCACCGAACTCTCCAACACCACCTTTGGAGATTACCACAATCTCCCTTTGAAGATTACCACAATCTTCCTTCAACGGCACCTTTGAAGATCACCACAATCTTCAATCTTGAAGAATACCAAATTCTTCAACACCTCAAGAGCACCACACTCTTGAAATACCTATCACCTAGATCACCCAAGTGTATTCTTACCACAAGAATACTCACAAGGATATCTTGTGTTTGGTTGATGAATTACAATCAAGATTACACTTTGAAAAATATTACAACTCAAAAGTGCAAGTGTAATCAAGAATGAAAGCCTTTGAGACCTCAAGATGTGAAAGTGATAGTACTTGAAGCTATTACAACAAGAATGTTGAAATGAATAACAAAGATTATGTGCTTGTGATATCTCTTGTTGTTTGTATCAAGTCATATATGTGATCCCTCAAGCTTTCATCTATTTATAGGAGAGCCTTCAAATTTGAATTCCAACATAGGCTCCTCCAAAGGCTCCTCCAAAGGCTCCTCCAACATAGGCTCCTTCATGGGCTCCTCCATGTTTTCTTTTGTCTACAAATAAGACAAAGAGATTAAAATAAATATGGTTGTCTCATAAGGATACAAAAATCAGATTATAGAACAATCCCACATTTTAAGGAAGAATGGTCTCACACACAACGGTTATATTTTCTTTGTCAAACTAAAGGCGGCGGTCGCACGAGAAATAGAAGTTTGAAACATGTCGCAAAGAAATTAACACGGCGGCGGTCGAGTGCACCTCGGCCGGCCGAAGGCTAAGGGCGACGGTTGCAGACCACCAAAATGAAGGAACAAAGTTTACATTTTCGATGTTTTGCTCCCTGTGCACGGCCGCCTCTTTGGTCGACCGGTCGATCGCTAAATTCAATGTTGTCCGATTTTTTTGACGAAAATAAACCTCAAGAAATACTCCGAAAAATTCGTAAAAACATTTTAAACCGATCGGGAGTATTTAGGACAACATTAGAAATATAGTTTTGAAGAAATAAAACATTTACACAAGAAATGTTGTCCGATATAAATTCCAATAAATACTCCAAAAAAATAGTAGAAACATTTTAGATTAATTGGGAGTATTAGGACAACATAGTTTCAATGTAAAAACCCGTAGACTTAAAAACATTAAATGTGTTGTCAATTTTATATCGAAAATAAACTTGAGGAAATACTCCGAAAAATATTAAAACCATTTTAAATCATTTAGGAGTATTTGGACAACTTTTAAAAACATTGTTTTGGTGTAAAATCAAAATCATCAAAATCATGATAAAACCATTTATCAAACATTTACTCCCTACTTGGTTGCTTTAATATTCTTTGGAAATTTTGGTTGCTTCCAAACGGTCAAATGTTTTTACCGGAAAATCATTTCGAAAATTGCTCTCTTAGTTTGTGTAAAAATTGTTTTGGTTTGTAATCATCAAAAAGGGGGAGATTGTTTGATACATGTTTTTATCTTAATTTTGATGATTTTATTTTGTCACCAAAACAATGCTTTTAAAGGTTGTCCAAATACTCCTAAATGATTTAAAATGGTTTTTCATATTTTTCTGAGTATTTCCTCAAGTTTAATTTTTGATAATAATGGACAACACTTTTAATGATTTTATTTCAATGGATTTTTCACTCCTTAACAAGGTTCCTAAATGTTGTCTAAATACTCGATTGGTTTAAAATGTTTTTACTAAATTTTCGGAGTATTTCTTGGTTTTATTTTTGACAAAAATTGGACAACATTTACTCTCTCGTGGTCGATCGGTCGCCCTATAGGGCAACCCGTACCTGAAGATGTTTTTTAGAAATGAAAAATGAGACGGAAGGAAAAACAAAGCGACGGCCGCCATCGGGCGTCGGCCGGTCCGATCCGCCTGCCGCCCAGTGCGGCCGGTACACTGCAAGTGTGTTTGAAAGCAGAACTTTTGATCTTTGCAAAATCCATGAGGGGACCGGTTGTGGTGATGGTCGGCCGGCCGAGGTAGACGTCGACCGGTCGCCTGTGTTATTTTCTTTGTGTATTTTTTCCAACGTCTATTTCTGCGACGACGGTCGCCTATCTTTTGACAAACAAATTTCGACCGTTTGACAAAGAAACATATTTCCTTAAAATGTGGGATTGATTTCTAACAGCTATATTCTTGATTTTAATTGTATTTTTCTCGTAGATTTTCAATCCCCAAGAGGAGCCTATGCTTGATCAATCATCTCCTATAAATAGAGGAAGTTTTGGAGCAACCAAAACAACAATAGAGATACAACACAACAAGATACACTTCAAGCAAACACTTGGTCTTTCTTTGTTATTATTCTTGTTGTAAAATTGCCTAGCTTATCACTTTCACATCCTCGAGGTCTAGGCTATTCTTGATTACACTTTGCACTCAAATTGTATTAATCATTATTGAGTTGTAATCTTGATTTTTGGTTATCATTCAAACACAAGATATCCTTGTGAGTGTTCTTGTGGTAAGAGCACACTTGGATGATCTAGGTGATAGGTACAAGAAGATTGTGGTAATCTTCTTATTGAGGTGTTGAAGAATTTGGTATTCTTCAAGGTTGAAGATTGTGGTAATCTTCACAAGGGGGCGTTGAAGGAAGATTGTGGTAATCTTCAAAGGAGATTGTGGTAATCTCCAAAGGTGGTGTTGAAAGAAGAGTGTGGTGCTCTTCAAGGTGTTGTAAGTTGAATTTGTATTAATTTTGGTAATTAATAAAATTCTTTTTCTTTTCAAATCCATCCCTGATATCTTTGGGGTGGTAGAGGATTAGGCCCTGGTGGGTTGAACCTTTTAAATCGGCGTGTGTTGTTTATATTCCGCACCTTTATTATTGTATTTGAGCATTCGGTTTTAAAAAGAGGGCGAAATCGAAAAGATGGAGATAATCTATTCACTCCCCCCTCTAGATTATCGTAGCCGCTTGGACTTACAATTAGCCGAGCTCTTAACGAGCTTGTTCACGAACAATTCTAAACAAACACTAAACGAGCTTGTTCATGAATATTTATAAACGAACACTAAACGAGCTTGTTCACGAGCTATTAATGACCGAGTATAGGATTGTTCAAGCTCTGTTCGTTTATTTAACGAGCTCTAAAATTTGTTCGTTTATGTTCGTTAAACTAAATAAACGAGCATAAATGAACAATATCCGAGCTTGTTCACGAGTAGTTTGCCGAACGCTCTGTTCGTTTACAGCCGTAGCGGTGACTTGATTTTAATAACGTTAAATTAGTAAATTAACAAACATAAACTAAAATTTAATTAATCGAAAAGAAAAATTAGTTTAGTTAATTAATTTTAAAATTAAAATGAAAATTAAATATTTCAAAAATTAAAATTAAGATAGTAAATAAGAAAATTATAGCAATCTTTTTATTGATATTTTAATTTTAATTAGTTTTTAATCGATTTTTTTTTAAAAAAAATTAATGGAATTTATTTTATTTTTTATAATTAAGAATTTAATAATTTCATTTAAATAATAATGAGCTATTTCTTAATTAAATTTATTTTTTAAATTTAATATTCTAATTAAAACTTAACTTTTTAACAAAAAATAAAAAATCTTGGGGACATTTTCGTTGTTAAAAGTGAATAGGGACCAATTTATAAAAAAAAAAATGTGAAATATGAGTACTAAATTGGTAGCTCAGAAATGTAAATTACCAAACCAGCAAAGTCTCTATAGGTCAGGTACTAAAACATCAATAATCCTGATTAATATGCGCATATATCATTTTACATTTTGCAACATACATATTGAATTCATGTGTGGTTACAAAAATGAATTTTTAAGGTAATGATCAAGTAAAATATTACTATTATTAATTATATTAAAATTCGAATTTGATGAATAATTGAACATTATGACTTCAACCGTCCAATGAAAATGGTTACAGAAAAAGGCCATGCTCTATCTTAAGTCATTTGGGCTCTTCGCTCTTGGGAAAGCATAAGCTTAAAAGGTAATTGGGTTGAGTGAAGACAAAAACCTCCAAATTCACACTTAAAGTTTCAAACAATTCAAGTTTGAGTCCATGAACAATTATGTGGGCATTGGTGTTTCTCTTCCTAAGAAAGAATCCATGAAGTCACCCAAAGAGTAAGGCAGCTAATAGCTATTGGGCACCAAAGAAAAAATATTTTCGCTCCACTAGAGAATTATTTTTTTTAACTCAAAGTACGATTGCTTATAAAAAAATTCAGAAAATTTATTATTACTCACTTTCACTTTTCTCTTTCACTAATCATTAGTACATGATTTTCCACGAATCAACTAATATTCAGTCACATTCTCAAAACTCATTATTTTTCATTCATAAACTTTTTCATCATTATTCTTTAGCACAAAAGAAAAAGAAAAAATATCCAAAATTAAAGGATATTCATTCGCACCCTAAATTTTTTTAGGACTGAATCAATCGGCTAAACCTACAAGTTACTTCTTCTATTATATATATTAATTTCTCAACTATACATCATGTGGCGAAAAGGGTCAATAGCTACTACGCAATCAAACGACATACTGCAAGTTATCTTAGTTTACTAACATTTAACAACGAATGCTGAGCTAGCACAGTAAGGACTTAGCAGCGTTTGACTGCTAAAATTCTATCTAAAGGAGCATAATCATAACAAAGAACAGGAAAAAAAAAAAAGGTCTGCATAGAGTTGAAACCACAATTCAGACCCCAATTGTCAAAACATAATAAAGATCCCAATCAGATGATGTAAGTTGTTTTTCAATACAATAGTACTTTACTGCGAAAATATCATCAGTACAGGAGAAAAACCTCATCCTGCAATGGAATCACAGATTTTGTAAAATCACTCTCATCCTACAAAAACTACATATATATCTATCCTATAGCCGACCGCTTTTCGACGCAGTCTCATATTCTATACACAGCTATACAAAGACGACATAAAAAATCTAAAACAGGATAAGGCACAAGATAATGCAGCAGAAAAGAAAGATAGACACTCTGTTAAGAGACTTGTCCAACTGCATTTCTTGCCTTCTCAACCTCGGACTACCATTCCCTCGGGACGGGTGATAATTCGAATACGGATAAGCAAACAGGCTCCCGTCCGAGCTCCCAAACATTCTCGCAAACACCATTTCACCAACCATATTAATTGTCGGACTGAAAAAACTGGTCGACGAAGTGCCCCCAAACGTAGGAGGTGGTGTCACCGAAGTATAACTGCTAAAGGGATGGGAAAAATATTGTTGTTCTTGAAAAGCCCGGGTCTGTGGCTGAAATGGGTTCTGATGATTTGCGGAAGCTAATAAGGCGTTCATCCCGAGGGCCGGCGGCCGGTGGGGTATGGCTAAATCTAATTGGGGTTTTTTACCTTCGGACTCGGATGTACCTCGACCGTAGAGGGGAACTAGTGATGACGTAGAGATGTGTGATTTACAAACGGGGCATTTAGGACGCTCGTCTGACTCGAATGAGGAGTTTTGTACCTGGAGCCATTTGTAAATGCATGGCCAACAGTAGAGGTGACCGCAAAGGGTGACAACGGGGTCGTGAGATGAGTCTAAACAAATATTGCAATCAAAGCACCCGTTTAAATTATCTGCAGATTGTGATATTAAATTCCATTTTTGTTTGTGTGAGACATCATCAGCCTCGGATCCAAAGTTCATGGTAGAAGCACCAAAGTTTTGCTGAAAAGCCATGGTAACTGCAGAAAAGAGAGACCAAGAAACAGAAATATTAGGTGCAGAAAAGAGGGAATATATTGTTTGATTATTATGCTTAAAAATAGGCAGCATTCAAATCCACAATATCTACATGATGTAAAGCATAGCATGTCCGAATATAGGTTAAAAGCTAGTGGGATACTGTATCTCCACAAAAGAATATTTTAAAGATGACATAATTATCAACAGAATCAAGCACCACCACAAAGTTAATGACATAGATAACTAGTCTAAGTTAATGATGCATTGAGGAAAAGAAAGAGACGTGTCAATTTGGCAGGCAGGACCATTTACTAAATAGTGGATATGTTCACTTTCCGTCCCAAAAACGGAAAAGTGATCGTGGATTGGCCTAATATGTCCTTAGTCACTTTAGATAAATGGACAGAACAATAAGCTGGACAATCAACCTCACACACATTCTGGCTAGGTATCAATTCCATACCAAAAATTCAGCACCATCATGCAAATTTTCCTAATGAGAAAACATAAAATCAGTGTTTTAAAAATCGCTAGGCGTTAGGCAGACTGGGGCCTAGCGCCTAGGTGGAGCCTGGCAGGGTTGGGCGGGATTAGGCGGAGCCTAATTGGAAGAATAACGTAGGCGAACAAGGGGGCCTAACGCCTAGACGTGGAGAAATCGGAGCTAAGTGCATAAAATTTAATCATTTAGACAAGCACCATCAATAACAAGAATCACAATTTTAAAATAAGAACAGAAAAAGTAGAAGAAAACAGAGATATTGTATGTAGACATGACATTCATTAGAAAATAAACCTATTAACATCTCTCCAAACCTTTCATTTAATTCACTCCACAAATTAAACAAAATATTAACAAGGCGAAAAATAAAAATCGCAAACTATACGGCTAGCAATATTTACCAATTTCATACATCGATTAACATGCTTTGAGGGTAGTTTCATCTAAAAGCAGAACATATGAAAGTCACATGTTCTGGATGCAGCCAAATATTCCCACTGAAATATAATATTCAGCTGGGAGAAAAAGAAAGTTTCCAAAGATGCCACACTCAATGATGTCAATAACAATGTTTTGCACAGATAACTCCAATATCTTTGCTTGGTTAAATCCAAGAGGGCCTAACGACTATAGTTTGGCACCTAAAAATCACATCACACAGCTGGATTAAGAGAGAAGGACAGAACAACTTGAGACTGTCATTAATAAATAATTAACCTCGATATATTGATTAAACCTTCAATGCCCCAAAGAGAACAGCTAACAAGAATCAGATAAAAAAGTAAATCCACAAAGATGCACCTAAAATTTTGTAATTTGACGAACCCATCATCCCCGCACAAAAAAATAAAAAATCATGAATGCTATCTTTGTAAATTCAAGACTCAAACGAAAATTGAATTAGACAATTAATGGAAAATTTCTCCAAAAAGCTTTATACCTTATCAACCGAGGTCCCCCCAGTCCCCCACCCCCAACTCAAAACAAAAAAAAATGTACAAAACGGACGAAAGAAGATAATCGAAATAAGCGTTATCAAGATAACAAAAGAATCCAAGTTTCTTTTCTTATCATCAATTAAAACATCGGACAACCCCCCCAAAAAATAACCTTCAAAATGGAAAAAAACACAAAGGCGAAATGCCGGAGATCTAAAACCAGGTAAGAAAGCACCACAATAGATCAGTCGTAAACAAGTACCAAAATCCACGGAAAAAATGAAAACACAAATAAATGCATCAAAAAAATGCAAAAATCCATGGAAACAGAGAAAGAAAACATACCGGCTGAATCAATGAGGAGAACCTACAGAGAGAAACAGTGACAACAAGTTCTAATTCTGAAACCTTTTAGAGAGAGAAAAAGGCGATAAAGTAACGATGGCTGAGAGCTAACGGAGGAAGGAGATATGAAATGAGTGGATAAACAAATTGGGGGTGGAGATAGAGACTCCGGAGCCGTATATAAATATACAGAGAGCGAGAGAAATGGCTGGTTTGGTTTTCATTTTCACTTTCTTTATTTTTCCTTTTTTTTATTTTCAGTATATATTTTTTTAAGGCCTATGGTAATTAAACTACATTTTTTTTTTTTTGATCGAGGTAATTAAACTACATTGAATAAAGTAAAATGATGACTTTTTTAATTCAAAATTATAATTTAATATGAGATTAGATTGATTACTACTCAGTCGTATATACTATTAAGTGTGTACATAACTACATATCAGTAGCAAATTGTTTATTTAATTTATTATCATCTCATTATACATAGTTAACATCATTTTGAGTAGTCTGCACTATTTTAACGCATTTATACTATTTTAGTGGGGAATTTGCATTGCAGTTTGCAATACTTTCACTAAAAACAATATTCTATAATATTACTTCATTTATTCAGTTAATATAGATTTTTATTATATTATA
Source organism: Rehmannia glutinosa (assembly GCA_016081115.2). Lineage (NCBI taxonomy): Eukaryota > Viridiplantae > Streptophyta > Magnoliopsida > Lamiales > Orobanchaceae > Rehmannia > Rehmannia glutinosa. Next base: position 258,439 of record JABTTQ020001144.1, on the reverse strand, counting down.
ATTGATGAAAACATTATCATAAGAAATTTATTTAATATAATATTTACTAAATATTTTATTTTTAAAATAAACAAATTCAATAAATATTAAATTTAATGAAATTAAGGCAAACACTAAATAAAAATCCATAAAATTACATTATATTATTTAAATATTATGACATGTAGTTGAATTAATTTTAGTGTATTTTTTATTAGATTACTAAAATTAATATTAATAATAATATTTAAAGTTAAGATAAAAACCTAACAAATTAAATAAAAAAGCAAAAAAAAAAAAAGAAGAGAAGTGCAATGTCATTTTTGGCATGGCACTTAGCTAGGGGTGGCCAAATGGAACCGAAATCGGGTTCCAAATTTGAACCATGACCAACGATTAAGGGAATCAGAGCCGGTCAACGGTTCTCAAACCGAACCGAACCGTGTGTGGATCGATTACCTGTTCATTGATCTCAAAACCGTAGAACCGCAAATCGGTTAGAACCGCGGTGGGAACCTAAGCAACTTTAAGGTTAATACTAATGTTTTTTATTTTTATTTGGTAAAATATGCTATAAGAAAGTAAAATATTTTTAATGATGTTTTATATTCATAACCACGTGAGACATGTTTTAACCCAATGATGTAAGCGAACTACATGAAGTTTGATTTCTTTATGCTCTATTAGTATATATAAATATTTTAATATTATTATTAATATTAAGTACAAAACTCAATTGAATATTAAGTCCAAGTATTTTTCTTTTTTTTCATTTTTTTCGTAATCGAAATTGATAAACCATTTAAAAAAATAAAAAAATTATCAAAAGATAAACAAATGGTTCCGGTAAAAACTGAACCGGAACCGTTGAGGAATCGGGTTCCAAACCAGACCGAAACCGTCAATTTCGGTTTTGGAACCAGAACCGTAAGGCAAGGGTTCCGATTCCTCCAAAATGAGGAATCGAAACAGACGGTTTTAGAATCGGAACCGACAGTTTCAAAACTATGGCCACCACTAACTGTAGCAAATACCAAAATAGAATAACAATTGGCGCATTGTTGGATGGCCTTAAAACGCCACTATATTACATTACTAGAGATGGCCGCTATGTGTTTCAGTTGATTCCATAAATATAAAACTTGTGAAATATTTTTATTAAAATATAAATAAAAGTTAATATTAACTAGCTAAAAAAAGAGGATTTTCGAAACCAAACCGATCTCCCGTCTAATCTAATTATATCTATGTTCTATTTCCCAGTCAAATGGAGAAATATATCAAAATGTTAGTTTAATTAAACAAGTAATATAATTATTTTATTTTCGTAAGGCACAACTACTCTATTTATTTTATTTTCATTTTTGTAAGTATTTGATGGAAAAGTAGATATTTAATTTTTTTCTTCTTTGTAGTTGTTCCATGGGTAGAAAGGTATGATATTATTTTAATACTCCATTACAATTTATAGTTTTATTTGATCACCCAACATGAAATATTTTATGAGGCTTGAAAACTTATGTATCTTTATATATTAGGAGATTGAGAAAAAGGTTGTAATAGTATTGAGAGAAATGAATAAACATCCCATTTCAGAAAGCAAAATATTATTATTGAAATGTCCAAACAAAATATTATAAATTTGGGACGAGAGATAAAAATGTCTAGACACGCATAAAAAACTATACATGTTGGAAAGTGATACATTGCACATTGACTGAGTGTGAAGATGTATTGTGACTAGGGGTGTAAAAGAAGCGAATCTTGCATTCAAATTCGTATATTTACATTTGAATTCGAAAAATTAGAATATGAATCCAAATAAGAATAATTATTCAGATTCGTATATTATGCGAATATGAATATGAATATCATTATATTTGATTCGAGTATTCGAAAGAATATTCGAATAATATTATATATGTTTATATTTATACATATCACTAATATATAATTTTTATGTATATAAGTATATATTTATTTATGAATATTATTAATATATAATAAACCATATATTCACTTATAAAAGGTCCAAACTAATAAGTACATATATCGTAGTATATTCTTGATGGACTCGAAACAACAGACTCTTTTTTTGTTGATGTATTTGGCTATTAATATGTTGTTGACGTATTTAACAGTTTATTGTTGTAAATTAATCAAATATTGCGGAAAAAATATATAAATATATGTTAGGAATTTCGAATATGAATTTCCGAATTGATTCGTATATATTCGAATATATTTTCAAATAAGAATAAGAATCAGTTTTTATATTCGGATCTTAAAAGAATATGAATAAGAATATTATCTAAATAAGTCGAATAAGAATAGAATACCTTGATATTCGACTCGATTCGATTCGTTTATACCCCTAATTGTGACTCAACCAAATGAAAAATAAAAAGAAAAAAAAATAGATATAGAAAAAAAAATAATATTAAATTAGATAACGGTGCCACGCTAGTAATAAAGTCAACTATTGCTTGAGACACGATCATAATGATGCGTTCCAACGTAAACATTAAAATATTGAAATTACGAATTTAAAATTGATAAAAACTAATGTGTTACATTTTTAATAATATTGAGTAATTATAAACTATTAATTACTCATCATCCTCATTTTCTAATATTAGAAAAATTATTGCATTACGTATTGGATTATATTAATTTCTTATTACGCATAATTTTATAAATATTATAATAGAAATTTCTGAGCGCCCAACATTTGCATCGTACCGTTAGGCTAACCATCAATTTTAATTGGTTAGAAATTGGGCTGAATTTTGGTCTTGACTAATCTATCTATGGTAGATAATAATGCCACGTTTATCAATATTACTTAGTAACTTTTTAATTCAACAAATTTGATGCCCACTCTTTCGAAGTCAGAATCCATTCAATTTTCGGGTTAGAAAAATTCCAAGAAGCTCTCTGTTTGCGACCACATTTCACGTCACCTCAACTATTAGTATTCTTTATTTAATTCTCAACAAAAAGAAATTATTCTCTATTTAACGACGGTTTGCCCTTTTTAATGTCGGAAATTCAATGAAAACTGTGAATTAAAAATATGTTGAGCAATTCCCTCAAAAAAAAAAAAAAAAAATGTTGAGCAAGTCTCTTGTGAGACGATCTTACTGGATCTAAATCAGTGAGACGACCTCTAAGAACAAAATCTTGAGAACATGAACCATGAAAATAAATTTAAAAATAATAATGAACCATGAAAAAACAAAAATAAACCCTAAAAACATAAACCATGAAGAATAAACTCGAAAAACAAAAATAAACCCAAAAAATAAAAAATAAATCCTAAAAAAACTAAAAATCCTAAAAACCCAAATCAATTAAAAATAAACCCAAGAAACAAAATAAACCCTAAAAAACAAATATAAACCCTAAGAAAAATAAAATCTAAAAAAAGAAAACCTTTAAAACTTTATGTAAGGGTTCCGTCTCACGGATCTAAATCCGTGAGATCGTTTCACGCAAGTTTTTGCCAAATATGTTTGATTCGAATTTGAGATTTATTGGATGAAGAGTAATATTTGTCTTGTTTTGTCGGAACACAAATCTTCCAGGATGGTATTCACATCTCATTGTAAACTTACAGCTTCTTGCGAGAGGCTAGAATCCCCAATGTGATATTGGACCTTTTGTCCGCATAAGTGTATAGGCGTTGTTGGAATTTGAGGATTTTTAAGCTCCGTGTACGCAGAATTGTACATATCTTGTTGGGAACGTGACAGTATAACACTAAATGAAACACATATAGAACTCTAGCGACAAGTCCCGGGGCCCCATGATTAGTTTGGTGAAATTGAGAACCTAAGACATCAAAATATATATATATATATATATATATATATATATATGTAATGACCTTGTTTATTTGTGGATCTCAAATTAGGGATAAATATTTTTGGAGGAAAATTTGTAGAAACTTTGGATGCTAGTTGACCGATCAACATTGTAGTATCGCTTCTAACGACATGGTAGGGTTTCAAATTCCACTAGAAATTGACGACTTCTTACGGATTATAGAAGGGGGCAGTGTGACATTAAGTCTCTTGTGCACAAAAGTATATAAGCGTTGTTGGGAACCTGAGGCTTGTTGAGATACATCTCCTAATTCACATTCCTCAATCATTCTTCCAGGACCTAGGAACGAGGATTTTGGGGTAACGAGATTAGTTCGGCAGAGTCAAGAACTTGATAAAAAAATCAAGTGTTCTGTTTTTAATTAATATTGCATTTCGTACCTTACTTCGTAAATACATGTCACTTTATTCCATACTTCATAAATACACGTCAAAATTGTCTATTTCATATTAAAAATGCATATTTACAAAGTGTTTTTAAACACTTCATATATATTTATTAAGCGTTATTACAATTTTGGTCATATAAGTATAAATGAGTGACATATCTAATCTCGTAGGTACCTATCTAGCAATTTTAATCCCATAAAATTTGATTCTTGCGCAATTTTAGTCATGTAAATCTAAAGGGTCGCATATTTGGTCATGTAATTATCTTGTAGCAATTTAGATCTAGTTAATTTTTGGGTAATTTTTCTCACATAAATTCTAATTTTGTGCAATTTTGGTCTGACTAATACTTCAAATATTTCACCCTTTTGGGATTAAACTTGCACAAAAATCATAATTTACGGAACCAAAATTGCTAGATAGGATTTTACATGACCAAATATGCCATTTCTTTTATATTTACGGACCAAAAATGTTACACACAATATTTCTAGAACTAAATATGTCACTCCTTATGCTAATAGGATCAAAATTGCAATTAGCCTATTTAATATTTGTTAAGTATAGTGAAGGGATTCAGATGTAATCCAACTGGCCAAAGAGCCGCGTGTTATTCGGCGAGCAAACCAAGTTCGAATCTCAACCCCTTTTAGGACATCTCATAGAGTCATAATAAATAAACAAAAAGTGTAGTAAAATCAGAAATAATCATCCCGAATTAGATCAGACGAATTAAAATTACTAAAATCAAGAATTAATGAAATTGGACCCTCCAGAAGATTTTGACTGAGAGCTTGTCAATTTTTTCTAACATTTTGCTATCAACAGATATGACGTTGTTGAACAGATTTGAACCCTTTGTAAGTGCATCTTATGAAAAAGAAAAAGAAACAACACAAAACTCAAACTCATCTGGAAGCTTCTAGGACATGGTTTTTTCCACAATACGGCAAACTGTTGTGGATTATTATTTATGGTGAAGCTGCATATATTCTGACACGATAACAAAATTTCAAATTATTTAATGTTATGTCCATGACAGATCCCAGATAAATCTAAATCATTTCTTCGGATGATTCATAATTTCAGAGTGTTATTATCAAATAAAATTGCTTGACTTTACATGATTCTCAACTAATCAGTTTTAACTATTTGAATTATTATGAGTTAGTAATTAGTCGCATTTCCAAAATTTTAAGGATTAAATATATTGATACGGTCTTCATATAAAAATAAATATTTCGAATTAACAATGTCTTTAGTGTGTATATAAGTATAATGCATATTTATATACATGAGATGGAATAATTTCAAAAACATCTATATAATAGCGGCAGCAGATTAACTCAAAACATCAGCAGCAAATGAGACAAATTGTCAAAAGACCACATCAACAATTGTCCAATAATTCATAAATCACATCAAACAACGTTTGACATATTTTGTCGGATTTAAAGGGATAAGATAAGATTAATGGGAAATCGTTGGAAGCCACCTCAACAATATAACAATCACACACATGATCATCTTCGTTTATATTTTCTACCCAAAGTTTTTCACTCAACAAGAATAAATAAAGTAAGGGATGCTTTCCTCCAATAATTGTGTGTCATAGTGTGTTTTCCAAAAATAAAAAAATAATCCCTTTTTTTAGGGATCGGGTTATCTCAGTCGGGCTCTTTCCTTAATCTTTTCCTTTGTGCTTTTTGTCTGCGTCGCCACCCATAGACTTTCCACCACTAGAAATGTGTTTCACGACTTTCACAACACTTTAGTACAAAATTTCTAGGCTAAAGTATTAAGTTCTAAAAGTGTGATGACAACCAATTGGGCTAGAATCATCGGATTTGTTAATTTTACATTATTGTTTTTTTATTTGTTAAACCGATATACTTGGAGATAAATATGATACAATTCTGTAATTAACATGTTGATGTGATATAAAAAAAAAGTTATTAAAAGTGTGATATAAGGTTTCCTTTTTCTTTATATTTTACCAATAATTCTCGTACACGTTGATGTGATATAAAGTTATTAACATGAATTTTTTTTTTTGAATGAAACACTCATTAAGGGTGAGAGATTGAGACTAATCCCCAAACATGTGGATTAATAAGAAAGTGTACTAAATAATTGGGCAAAATTGTTTTTTTAGTCCTCTAGGTGGCGTCATTCGAAGATTTAGTCTTTTTTTTTTCTCGACTTTGAGTTTAGTCCTTTAAATGGACAAAATTCGGACTTTTAGTCCTGTTACCTGCTATAACAGGTAAATGTTACCTGCTAGTGGATTTTCTTTAATTCAAACTTTAAACAAATTTTAAAAAAATAATAGAATATTATCCATGATAAAAAAAATGAGTTTTAATTTTATACTTTTAATTTTTATTTGAATTGTGAATTTCATATTTTAGAAATAAAAAAATCTATTTCCTACAAATATTTTACTAACATATTTTTTTACTAAAACTATTTCAAAAAAAATATTTATTTGTATTTCCTTTTTTGGTTTAAGTTACTTATTGATTTTAAAAATAATAAAAAAATATAAAATTCACATATAGTTATTGGAAATATATTCAATTCAACTATAAATAAAATAAAATAGTTTATAATATTGAATAATTTCATAATTTATAAATATAGAAATTATTTTTAAAAATAAGAAAAATACTATTAAACTATTTTATATTTCTAGCTAAAGTATACTTAAATTATAAAGTTTTAAATATTAACAAATTATCCATCTTTTCAAAGAATAAATGGTTATTCAAACTTTAAAAATATTAAAATAATATTATTTCAATTTCTATTTATTTATATTTTTATTCTATTTTTAATCAAACATTATATATATATATACGCATATACATTAATATACACATGTTACATACATATGCATAACATATATATACAGTATACTTGAAAAGAATTATTAGTACTTGGTAATTATAATAACTAATTATTAGTACTTGGTAATTATTAGTACTTGTAATATCCCAATTTGTTTTTAACAAAATAGTAAGGGTTAATTTAGGAGTTAGTTTAGGGGTTAGTTTATAGGTTAGTTTAGGGGTTGTGTTAGGGGTTAGTTTAGGGTTTTTTTTTAAAAAAAATAGAAATAAAAATAAAAATTTGCGTATAAATACATGATTAGCCCACATATATTTTGTACATTTTTCTAAATTCTCAACAATAGAAAACGAAGGGATCGGGCACTAGGATTTTTATCATTCAATTTTTTTAGATCGAATATCTGTGATTATTAAGGTAGGGATTTCTATATTATTTGTCTTTATTTAATGTTCCATGATTATACTTCATTGATTACAATAAATGTCAAGAGGAAATAAATTCATATAAGCTAGGGGCCATGAAAATGGTCCGGGATCAAACGTATCTTCGGGGTGAACCCGCAATGCTATATGCAGGAACTGGCCAGTCAGAGGAAAAAGAGGAAACATAGGAAATTAATGAATTTATTGTTGTAATTATGTGAATGTTTTTCATGTTATATTAAATATTGACAGATATATCCCTCTTGAAATGGATGAAGCTACCCCTATTATTATCATGACTTTCGGTTGAGGAATCCTTTGAAAGATATGATGTTGTGGATGGCGGAATAAATTATGTTATATATATATATTTTAAATAATTATGAACAGACTAAATTTCAGATTTATGTCTTTAATTTTTATTTCTGGTTTATGCTTGGAATAATTGTTGGATATTAAATTTAGAAGATGCATTATTATTATTATTATTATTATTATTTCTTAATAATTAAAATTTCTCAATCAACCTTTTTTATCATTATTAGGATCACTTTAATTTATAAATTTGTGTTTTCTTAATAATATTTTTAGAGTATTTTAATTTAATAAAATTGGGTCGTGATTCTTCAATTATTTTGTGACCCGTTGCTTGAATCGGTATCAAGATTATCGCTTTCTTCGGAATCATCAAAATCGACGTGTTGCTCACGCACCTCGGCGTTTGTCCAATCGTGGAGCAATGCTTGAGCCTCTAGATTTTTCTACTGTTAATCTAGATCGTCTAGGATCCAGAATATAACCTCCCTCACTGAATGTTTGCTCTACGGAGACGGTTGAGACAGGAACGGCTAATATTTCCCTCGCAATTAAAGTTACTATAGGAAAAGAGGAAGATCTCTTTGACCACCACTTTAACAAATCGAACTTTGAATTCCCTACTACAAATTCAGTATAATCAAAAGGAGATGTTAAATATGTATGAATTGGAAGGGGTATTTATAGGAAAAAATATGAAATTCAAAAAAATAATAAAAAAAAACGGAAAACCGCCGGTTTTAACCGAAATCGGCGGTTTTCAACGGTCAAATGATCTTGACCGTTGATTTTTTCAAAATTTTAATTTTCAAAAAAAAAAAAAAAAACATAAAACCGGCCGGTTTTAACCAAAACCGCCGGTTTACGGTTAAAACCGGCCACAAACGTTCACAAAAGTGACCGTTTGAAATTTGAATCAATCAGTTTTAAAAAAAATAAATAGAAAAACCGCCGATTAAGCGGCGGTTTCTTGTTTGAAATTTTGGAACAGTAACCTAACCTTAAAATTAAGGTTTACGGTTCCGGTTCGAAACCGCCGGTTCGCCGATTCGGTTCGAACCATTGGACACGTCTAAGTTTAGGGGTTGTGTTAGGGGTTAATTTAGGGTTTTTTTTTAAAAAAAATAGAAATAAAAATAAAAAATTGCCTATAAATACATGATTAGCCCACATATATTTTGTACATTTTTCTAAATTCTCAACAATAGAAAACGAAGGGATCGGGCACTAGGACTTTTTTCATTCAATTTTTTTAGATCGAGTATCTTTGATTATTAAGGTAGGGATTTCTATATTATTTGTCTTTATTTAATGTTCCATGATTATACTTCATTGATTACAATAAATATCAAGAGGAAATAAATTCATATAAGTTAGGGGCCATGAAAAGGGTCCGGGATCAAACGTATCTTCGGGGTGAACCCGCAATGCTATATGCAGGAACTGGCCAGTCAGAGGAAAAAGAGGAAACAGAGGAAATTAATGAATTTATTGTTGTAATTATGTGAATGCTTTTCATGTTATATTAAATATTGACAGATATATCCCTCTTTTGAGCGAGATGAAGCTACCCTATTATTATCATGACTTTCAGGTTGAGAATCCGATCAAGATATGATGTTGTGGATGACTAATAAATTATGTTATATATATATTTTAAATAATTATGAGCAGACTAAATTTGGATTTATGTCTTTAATTTTTATTTCTGGTTTATGCTTGGAATAATTGTTGGATATTAAATTTAGAAGATGTATTATTATTATTATTATTATTATTATTATTATTATTATTTCTTAATAATTACAATTTCTCAATCAACCTTTTTTATCATTATTGGGATCACTTTAATTTATAAATTTGTGTTTTCTTAATAATATTTTTAGAGTATTTTAATTTAATAAAATTGGGTCGTTACAGTACTAATAATATATAATGTTTGATTAAAAATAAAAGAAAAATATAAATAAATAGAAATTGAAATAATATTTATTTTAATATTTTTAAAGTTTGAATAACTATTTATACTTTTTGAGAAAATGTATAATTTGTTAATATTTATATATTTGTAATTTAAGTATACTTTTACTTAGAAATATAAAATATTTTAATAGTACTTTTCTTCTTTTTAAAATAATTTCTATATTTATAAAATATGAAATTATTAATATTGTAAACTATTTTTATTTTATTTATAGTTTTAGTAAAAGATTTTTTTAGTAAATATTTGAAGGAAATAAACTTTTTAAATTCTAAATATTAAATTCACAATTTAAATAAAATATTTAAAAGTATAAAATTAAAACTCGTTTTTTTATCATGAACAATATTCTATTTTTTTAAAATATATTTAAAGTTTGAATTAAAGATAATCCACTAGCAGGTAACATTTACCTGTTATAGCAGGTAACATGACTAAAAGCTCGAATTTTGTCCATTTAAAGTACTAAACTCAAAGTCGAGAAAAAAAAAAGACTAAATCTCCGAGTGGCTCCACTTAAATAACTAAAAAAATAATTTTGCCTAAATAATTGAGGCTACTCCATCTTCTACCCATCGTAACCTATATGCTATACACATGGTTTGGTCTGCATTTCTTACCAGCGTGTCCCCATGAAGAAGATAGGATAAGATTGCCTAAATTAAATGACATATATATATATATATATATATATATATATATAAGTTCAAATATAATGGGATAATTACAAAAATACCATGAAATTTGGAGTAATTATAAAAAAAAAAAAAAAAAACTTTAGGTTTGATTCCGATTTAAATATAAGTGGCGAATACATAAAAACTCAAGAGAATTTTTTGCTTCTCATGTTACACGATTTTATTCAACGATGTATACTTTCTTGTAAAATTGAAAAAATGCACCCGAAAATATTATTAACTTGGATAGACTAACAAAATTAAATCAAGATTACGTAGTTTAGTTTAGAATTAAATCACAAAAGTCATGAAAAGCCAAGATGTATTTAGTTTTAAAAAATAAATTTTAGATTTCTTAACAAAATAAGTAATGCCTTTTCTTAAAAAAAAAAAGTAAAACAAATGCATTTTTTTAAATAACAAAAAGTCTACAAGTTTGATGAAAGTAGGTCTAATACAAAAATCAAAGAAATGTACAAAAATCATGATAATCCAAAAATAGAGTTACTACAAATAATTTAATAACTAACATTATATTGAAGAAAACATTAAATACAGCGGCATCAACTATACAGGAGCTTATAAGGTTTGTTTGAGCCATTTTTGCGATGTTGAAGGCTAAACGGAATAGAAACAAGAGACAATTTGATTCCTCGAAAACATATTTATAGACGTACCTTTCTACAAGAATTTTTCTATGCAGGTTGTTAATGTCGACTCTGGAACAGCACCAATGACTGCATCTTTCTTCTCTCCGTTCTTAAAGATTATGACGGTTGGAATGCTTCGGATCCCATATTGGGTAGCAATTGAAGGACTCTCATCTGTGTTGACCTTATAGCATTTGAGCTTTCCAGCGTATTGCTTAGCCAGCTTATCGACGACAGGGTGGATCATGCGGCATGGCCCACACCAAGGTGCCCAAAATTCGACCAAAACAGGTGAATCGGATTCAAGTACAAGAGACTGCCAATTTGAATCAGTAACACCGGGCACTGCATTTTCCAAGAAAATAATGAACCATGGTTATGATTTACATAATAACATTACCAAAATACAAAATCTACTGTCAGGAAACATTTATAACAAAATTTAAATTCATCGTACTTGTTTAAAAGAATGTTTTAAGCTCTAAAAAATACCAAAATCTCATCTAGGGGTTGAAAAGCACAATCTGCACTCAGTGAATTACCATTTCGAATAGGGGAAATGATCTAACATTCTATGCATGTTAATAAGAACGAAGTTAAGAAAGAATACTGGATAACTATTCAATAATGGGAGCTGATAATCACTTTTTTCTCCAAATACTAAGTTCAATCAATCATCACCACCTAGGCAACATAATTTGCAGGCCACCCCAGGGACTTTGAAACTGGAGATCTTCCTCAATGTGTATTATTAGGTTGCCCTTCAGAATATAACCAGTTGCATATTTAATATCAACAACTTGAAGGACGGGTCAGGAAAGAGGTTGAGATGGTGAAGCTGAAGGTGGAGGTCATGAAAGGCTGCTTGCAGACATTGAAGAAAAATAAGCAGTGGCAGCAAATGCCAATGGTGGGATGACGAAAACTATAACAGATAAACTCAAGGGTGACTGATGGTGCTTGAACAAACTAAAGGATGGAAAAGGAAAATGAATAAGGAAAGACGGTGGGGCACTAGAAGGAAGACAGCAGAATGAAAAGAGGAAAAAAAATAAGACTGAAAAAGGAAAATGTGGGTGCGGCACAGGATTAAAGTAAGAAGGGATTGGGCACATTTATACTATTGACCTCATGTTTTCCTTTTGTAGTGGCTCTAGATGGGAAGCATGGACATCCAAGAATAGAATGCGACTACGGGCACAAACAATAAATTGACTGCTTACCAGCTGACAAAATTCACACATCTCATTAACATTAGTATTCGTTATATTCTGAAGGCAACTCTGCCTCAAAAACATTCATGTTTGCTGCTTTAGCACTCTCATCTTGCTCGTGCCCACGTCCCACTCCCAGCTTATGTAATTTACAGCATAACTGAGACACTCTCTAATCATAAAGCCAACGAATGTGTTGACATGGAAAACAACATCGAGACCTTTCGAAGAGGGGGAAAAACATAATAGTAACCATCATGTTAAGTCCATCTGTTCAGCATTTGAGAGTCATTTAACCACAAAAGTAAAAATGGGAATCTTATGTCCATAGACAGCAATACAAACAAAAGGATGCATGGTGACTGAAGTGGAAGTTTTCACAACATAAGGAAATTCCAACAAAGCTATTTCTTTACATAACATTCACATTGAATGGGTCCATGCCCAAAATAGCATAGGAAACGCCATTTTTAAAACAGATTTGGCTGCTTGTACATTTAGTAATGTCTCAAATTTTCCTAAGCAAATTACAGGCTATGCATGGCAATCAATTCAAACTTTTCTCAAAACATAAAGAAGATCAAATGGTTATAAAATTGGTCTAGTTAACTACAGAGTATAGACTTTCGGTCAATAGTTTTCAGTGTTTTTTTACATAGAGCTGGGGGGATCAAAACATAGAAGTCATATTCCAACAATTCGTACGGAGTCCAAATAATAATATAATTTAACTTGTACACGAGATTCATCCGTCTTTTTCACATCCAAGCCAATACAACACCCAATCGAACACTTTAGTACATAACAGCAGAAAAGAGACAGAGAGTAATCAGAACCTTCGACAGCTGTTTCCTGTGCCTCGCAAACGATTCGACCACCTCGGCGATTGTGTCTCGATCTCGAGCTAACCAAAGCTGATGAGCGTGCAGACTGGATCTTAAGACCTCTGAAATCCGAGAACCTGAGAAAGCTACGGCGAGAAACGGAGAATCCGGCCACCGGAGCCAAAGAAGCCGATGGAATAGCGGATGCGCGTGGGATGGTTAGGGTTTCCAGCACAGCAGCCATGGCGAAAAAAATCGAACTAACTGATTTTCAGATGGTAGTAAGAGTGTGTGTGTGTGTGTGTGTGTGTGTGTGTGTGTGTGTGTCTGCGCGAGATATTATAGTGGATAAACAAATTGGAAAGGGAGTGGAGAAAGAGTGTGGTTGAGTTAAGTTTGTCTGGTTTTGGAGGATATTTCTCCGGATGATGAATGGATGAGAAGTTGTTACATGAGATCACGTGCCCCTCACGTTTCGCTTACTTAGATGGGCCCTTAAACTATGGGCTTGGGCTATATTAGAACTGGGCTACGAAGATAATAGTTATGGACCAGATGGTGGTCTTTATTTTCGACTATTGCTTATGATAACAATGCATAGCCTATTTGAAACACTCATTTTTTCAGCATAACTCGGGGAAAATAGGAGAGGGAGTTAGGGTCTTAGCCCTTAGGAAACACACATTAGATCGAACTCAGGTCAATAACCTGACAACACAAATATATACCACTGAAACATAATATTTATTTAGACATCAAAACAAAGGTGGAGAAAGATGGTATGTATCTCTCTCGTGAAGCGCATTCATTATTTCGATGAAATTCGATCTCCGTACCATATTACTATCATGCTTATATAAAGGGGGTTGAGCAATACTAGTCTCCCCATGTGTTTCTTTAGTAGCTGGTTAAAATTTAGCTGAGACGAAGTCTCTTTATATACAACAACAAACTAAGTCTTAATCCCACTACGTGGGGCCTGGCTATACGGATCATATCGCGCCATCGTTTACGGTCATAAGCCATATTTTCGTTTATTTCTAGGTATAACATGTCATGTTTAATAGCTTCTTTCCAAGTCTTTTTAGGTCTACCTCTTCATCTTTTGATTTGTGTGAGTGATTCTCTACCTTCTAAACGTCGCACATGTGCATCTAAATGTCTCCTATAAACATGTCCAAACCATCTTAATCGTGTTTCTCTAATTTTCTTGTCTATTGGTGTTACTCCCACTTTGTTTCTAATGTGTTCATTTCTTATTCTGCCTAATCTAGTGTGTCCGCACATCCATCTTAGCATTCTCATCTCTGCTACCCTCATTTTTTGTTCGTGTTCATATTTAGTCGCCCAACATTCTGCTCCGTAAAGCATTGCGGGCCTTATGGTCGTTTTATAAAAATTTTCTTTTAATTTTAATGGTATTTTACGGTCACAAAGGATAGAAGATGCACTCCTCCATTTATTCCAACTTACCTGGATCCTATGTGTGACATCTTTATTGATTTCTCCGTTCTCTTCAATTATAGATCTTAAGTATTTAAAACTCTTTGTTACACTCACTTCATGTCCATCAATTTTAACCTTCGTCTCATTGTTCCCGTGTTGTTTTTACTAAAGTGACATTCCATGTATTCTTTTTTAGCCTACTTATAGTAAAACCTTTTGATTAAGTCTTCTCTCCAAACTTCCAATTTTGCATTTACTCCTTCCCTTGTTTCATCAATCAAAACTATATCGTCCGCAAATAACATACATTTAGGGATGGATTTTTGTAAGTGTTTAGTGATTTTATCAATTATCGGGATAAAAGGTGCGGGCTTAGAGCAAATCCTGATGCAAACCTATAGTGTTTGGGAATTCACTAGGTATTCTGTTGGTGTCCTAATACATGTTGTTATACCATCATACATATCTTTTATGGCATCTATGTAGGGTATTTTTATTCTTCTTTTTTTCAATATGCGCCACATTATATCACGGTTGACTCTATCGTATGTCTTTTCAAGATCAATAAAAACCATATGTAAATCTTGTTTTCTCTCATTATATTGTTCACATAATCGTCTAATTAAGTGTATAGCTTCAATTGTGGATCTTCCTGGCATGAAACCAAATTGATTATCTAATATACTAATTTCATTAAACAAGACTATATTAGTTTTATTACTTTAAAAAACTATATTTGTTAGAGTAAAAGTGATCCCGTTTTAAATAAAAAATGATACCATTAAACAAGACTGTATATAACTTTGTAAGTAAATAATATCAGTCGTATTACTTTGAAAATGTATATTTTTCATTCTAAAAGTGATACTCTTTTCATAAGGTTATATATTACTGTACATGTAAATAATTAATTTGAATATAGTTTTGTTACGCTCAGTGACAACAGTTATTGATTTTAAATATTAGGCTAACAGCCTAACACCCACGACTTTTTCTCTGGAATTGTAAAATACTTTAACAAAAAAAGGCACATATATGATAGTAACAAAAGAATCAGATGTTTTTACAAACAAATAGTTTGACAGGTGGTCAATAGTCAAATATCACAATATTGTCGTGCCATTCCATGCTCTTTCCGTGCTGTCACCAAATTCATCATCTCTGTAGTTCACCCAATTAGGATCAACTCTTAAGATTCGCACCATATAGTTTATTTTAGCAAATAACAAATCTTTATTGCTAAGTTAATGTAGAGTACTTTGTAAGAAAAATATTACGGATTTATATAATATAATAAAAAGAAAAAAGCGAAAGAGATGGATCCAAAAAACAAGCCAAACTTAGGACAAAAAAGCATGACCGACTATGCCTAGAGATTGAAACTCCGGCCCGACCCTCATTGTCGTTACTTAAACCGCACGTGCTTAATTTGGTCAGGGTTGTGGTTGGATCAATTGACTGCCAATAAGATCATACCCCAGAAGGAATCATGAGTACTTCTCCGGGATGATTCAGAACTTCGGACCATCATTGTCTCTACCAGGTTAAACCATGGGTGAATGGTTTGCCAAGGTTGTGGTTGGATCAACTGATGTTCGCTAAAGTCCTATCCCAAAAGAAAACACAAATGCTTTCCTAGAAGGATTCAAACTCAAGTTAATGACCTTCAGCGCAATCTTTGTTGACACTCATTTGTCAGTCCAACTATGTGTGGGGAAGAAAAGAGAAACTAAAACCATTTTTAAGAACGGTTATACTACTTTAGGGCACTTTAGTCACTTTAAATTATGAGAAATTAAATATATACTCATGACCATTAAGAACAAAGTTTATTTTAATTTTTGCATTGAGCACACAAGGTCATTTTCTAATTCTTAATATAGTCGGCCTCATTTTTCTTGTTTCCCTTTATACAAAATAGTCAGAGTCAAATATTCAAACCTGTAGGCTGTAGCCTCCCCTCCCTCCTCCAACCACTCCAATCTCCATCTCTCTCTCTCTGTATTTTATACAGAGAGTCACAGACAAAAGTAGTACAATTCAACACACATTTGGCTTCCCGTTGAACATTCTATTTTTCACACATAGTCAAAACCCTTTCCACCCTTCTCTTTCATCTCTCTGTCTTTTTCCAACACACCTAGCGCATGATAATTCCAATGGAGGAGATTCCCCAAAATCACTGCAAAAAGACGAAGCAGATTATGAAGATCATGCAAACGCAACCCCCCTCCGGCCGGCGAAACTCTGTACTCACCAATAAGCCGCCCGACAACACCGAACCTCAAACCAGTAATAACACAAACATTATTAATCATTGTAATAATACGAGGTTTCTTCATCGGCAGCAATCCGAAGAAGTTAAGCTAGCTGCCTTAGCGATAAGCTTCAACGTACGGCTGAGATCCGCCGACATGCCTTCCGCCATGCAGGAACGCGCCATCAGACACGCACGCGCCGTCCTCGACTCCGCCGGCCAACGCCGCCCCAACCCCACCCTCCTCGCTCGCTCCCTCAAAAAGGTATAAATATATTCTCGTTTTTTCTTTCTTTCTGGAATTTTGATTTGATTAATTTGATTGGATTTTTTTTTTTTTTTGTTAGGAATTTGACTCGGTGTATGGACCGGCGTGGCACTGCGTGGCGGGGAAGAGTTTCGGGTCGTTTGTGACACACTCGCCGGGCGGGTTCGTGTAGTTTTCAGTTGACTCGTTTTCCTTTCTTCTTTTCAAGACTGAGGTTCATGTCATCGTTCCACCATCGCCAAAACCTTAGACTGATTTAAATACTCTGTTATTTAGGACGAGAAAAGAAAATACTACTAGAACAACATAAGACATATTAGTTAATTTACTGCACTAATTAAGGCCTTGTTAATTTTTTTTTCTCGTCTGTTTTCTTGCTTTAACAGATTTATAGATCCTTCAATTGCTCTGTTAAGCCTATAAAGAAGTAGTTGAACTCGAGATTCAAACTCCCCTGAATTTCAGAGGTTTACTGTTTCATTTTAAATTTTTTATAAGATAGAATGCCGCTTTTCCAATAGTGGTATCATATTATATACATGACATTGATAGCATAATATATAGGTGACGGGTGACTGAAAGCGCTTAGGAAGGACAGATTCACTCTTTTCCTGCTAATCCAATCATAGGTGACATTCACTTTGTCACGGTGTTTCACTACATGGAAAAATAAATATTTTTTCCATCTTTTACATTACAAAAAGAGGAAAAATAGTTTTTGATAATATTTTTTTTGAGGGAAAAAAAATTTAAGATGTTATGTCTAATGTGTCGTGTGTCTTTGTTAAGAGATCAACAAATATTGTTGCACATATGTTAGCTATATCAATAAATTCTATGTCATGTGTCAAGGAGTGGAGAATTGTTCCTCCCCCTTCATTTATAATAAATTGCAGTTTGATATGCACTATTTTTTTTAGGCAGAATGAAAATTATTCATTTAACAGAAAAAACTTACAATTAAGTACATCAAATGTAAGACAATTGCAAGCCTACAGATCATAGATCTATACAGATTTAAAACAAGCTTCAAACCTAACAGAGTTAATTACTCCATAGATTCAAAACTTCGCACAAAGGTGCTGGACAAAACACGTACCAAAGGATTTGATCTCGTTTTTGTCACATATTATAGGTTTAAAGGCACATCTGAGTCTTCTGAGCAACATCCACAAATGGGACAAAACAAGCCACTTATTGGGACGAAAAAATCACCTTAGGTGGAAAGTAAAGAGAACACCAACACCACCTGCCAAAACCACCTCCAAAACCACAACCACCACTAACACCCGAAAACATACAAAAGC
Organism: Rehmannia glutinosa; assembly: GCA_016081115.2. Taxonomy (NCBI): domain Eukaryota; kingdom Viridiplantae; phylum Streptophyta; class Magnoliopsida; order Lamiales; family Orobanchaceae; genus Rehmannia; species Rehmannia glutinosa. The sequence goes on along the minus strand of JABTTQ020001144.1, from coordinate 239,969 downwards.
ACCAAACTATCTAGAAAAGATAACTCGACCAAGAAAAGAAAAACCTCTCCCCCTCTCGATCTGCCGCCATCGCCGCTCATCGCCGCCTCCGCCTTGAGTCATGGTTGGGTTGCCGCTGCCCGCTTCCACGAGATTCTCCCTAATCCCGGATCTGAACACATATATCAAAGAGTAAATACCAATCAGATCTACAATAAAAAGACATCTCATGGTTGGAACCGGCGTGACTAGTGACAAAGAGTCGCTGGTCGTCCAAATTATGGCTAGCAAGAAGATTGGTGGGGAGGGGAAGGTTTTAGATGGAGAGGGAGAGAGAGGACGGCTGGAGTTTTTTAGGTTTGGGAGAGTTTTTTAGAGAGAGAAAACTTTGGAGAGAATTGTTTAGTCTAAAGTTGACGTTCGATATGCACTATTAATGAAGTTCTTACCTTCGATTTCGAAAAAAAAAAGTTTTTGTTAATATTGTGTATTATTCTCTTGCGACCATAAAATATTGAAATATTAATCTTGAACGAACATATAATCATCAGAAAGTGGAACACGCGCAAAAAGGATTTTTCATCTTGTTTTCAATTCCGTTTTGTGGGAATATGCTAATGGGTGGAAAGAAAAATACAGGTTCAATGAAATTGTGAAAAAAAAGGGCCCTGTTTTGCTGGTCCCCTCAACCCAGAAGAAAATAATTATGACACTGCAAAAGAGTTCAATTTTAAATCAAATGGCAGAGAAGATATCATAATTGGGAAGTGTTGATTGACTGCACGCAAACTCTCAACATAATCATGCCATGGGCTTGGCCAGAAATTCATCAGCTTTTTCCTCATTTCCCAGAATTCAAATCCCCATTCACCATGCAGATTTACACATTTTCTTCAACAAAAGAATAAATTCATAACTCCAAAAACCCAATCCACTGTTATCCAACCTTCAGTCAAATAATTACTTACATAAAAGAATTTTCTGTCTTGTAGCTTTACACTCTTGTACAAAAATGGATTACAGACATAATATACATAACTCTAATTTAAGTGAATGAGAGTTTACATATGGTACATGAACTTGCTTCCCAAGTCTTTAACACAAGGTCTGCAACTAAAGAGAAGCCATTTAAGGACAAAACCAAACTCGAAACCATTCTCCATTGTATTCTGCAGGCAATTATACAGCTATTGCAGATTCCTTTCTCGCATATAATGCTCGATTTTATCTACGTCTTCTGGGACATCGACACCGTGGGCCTCATGGTCGACTTTTATCACCTGCTCAAGAATAGAATTAATTAGAAACTCAGACCACATTTCTTGGCAAAAAATAGCATACGGGCTAATATGTATGGTACTATAACCACTGTATGCAAATGAAGTGGGATTTGCCTCCAAGACTGGCATAAGGCTTAATGGTGATAAATGATGGAACAAACGATGAAAAAGATAAGAAAGGAAAAGGGTCAGTTAAAGGAACATGAGCAGAAATTCTTGTTGGAACCTTCATCTTATATCCATTTTCAAGGACCTTCAGTTGTTCGAGATCTTCTTCCAGCTGAAGTGGAGTTGGCGGCAGTTCTGGATATATCTTGAGAAACTTTGAATCAAAGCTCTGTAAAATATAATAAATGTAGCATTAGAGCCTAATGCGTAAATTGATTGCATGGAGCGTGAATGATCAGAGCACTTTAATGATGTGTTTTGATACCTGAATCCCCAGATGAAGTAAATAAGGAAATTGAGGGTTCACCTTTCCAGACCTGCATTCATTAGAGTTAATTAATATCCAAATTGACCGTGTAACCTGCGAGATACAGTACTGCAAATAGGATTAAGTAGAGAAGAACTAACTTGTTAAATGGTATAAGTCCTCTGGAAAAATAAATCGCATAGCCATGGTTATCTACAACGCATTTGACACGATTTGGATCAAATGCATCTTCGGGTTTCAAAGAAGTAACTGCAGTGCTGAAAACTGCATCTGGAGCAGCCTGCATGAGCCACAGTTTCAATGTGAGTCGTACTTGGATGATGATACAACGTCATCAAGCACAAACAAAAAGTTATTTTCCCCATTTTCCAAGCTTTCTTGAACTTGACAACTTTGTTTTTGAATGCCCAAAGCTCACAGTCAAAAGATAAGGGAAAGGAAAACTCGACCAATCAAAATTTGTATTTATACATTATCCGAATGTAAGGATATAAAAAAAGTTCAACTATGTTATGCATGTTCCTGATTAAATGCAAGGATTTGGAGTATTCATGAATGTTGCCAGTTTCCAAATAGCAATGCCTGCAACCAGTTGAATACCAAAAATTGAAGCTCCATGCATATTCAACTTCTTATGAGCGCATCTCTTACCTATTAATGCTTAGTACGTTACTGATTGTATTAGATCCCTTCCCAACATTTCTTGGGGTAAATACCCTGTTGCTACTTGTCCCCCACATTTTCGTATTACATTGATTGAATGACAACCAGTAATATTTTGTAAATTCGGCTTTATACTTTAAATTCTTCCTCATTTGACATGCTTGGTAGTTTTTCACGAATCGCGTGACAATTCATAGAAACATAAAATATTGAATTCCAATTTCCTTAACAATCTCATTATCTATCTGCAAAAAGTCACTAAATGTCACATACACTGAAAACCTACATAAATCCACTGGACAAAATCGATGCAAATCCAATGATGGAAAGGGAGAAAGTAACACATAACATTCAATACCCTTAGCCCTTAATCTTGTTCGAATAAGTTATTTCTCAAATATTACCTCATTTTTTCTCTGGAAATCAAAGATAATTGTGATGGAAACTACATTACCTGCAGGGCTCTGACAATGCCATCTATAATTTCAGGTTCTATGAGCGGTTCATCCCCCTGAATATTGACAACAACGTCGTACTGCTCACCAAGCTTCTGAAGTGCTTCATTACAGCGCTCTGTACCTATAAAAAGTCCAAATAACAACCTATAAATAAAAATCTGGCAAAGAATTTTATGTGATTTGGAGCACAAAAAGTGAAACTCCTCATACCATTTCGACATGATTCCGATGTCATTACCACATCGGCACCGAATCCTCTACAGCATTCAGCAATCTTATCATCATCCGTTGCCACAACTACGCGCATAATAAATAAATCACCAAATCACCAACCACAACAGCTAAAATCATACTATAAAAATAGATCATGTTCATCATATAAATGCCACAGAGAGAGAACTAGATGGAGTGTAGCTATACCAATGTGATCCAATGACGTTGACATTTTTGCTCTTTCCCATGTTCTCTGTAATCAACCATCCAAAGAGGAAGCAAAGCAATCACACATTCAAAGTATTAGCCTTCCTAATTTTTCTTTTTCACATGTAAATTGAGTAAACAAAATTGGGCATCCACCCCTAATCAAACCCACGCAGAATTAGATTACTACTACTAACTACATATTGAATAATTCAACAAAAAAAAAGGTATAATTAAATAAAATTAAATATAAAGGTAAGGCTGAAAATTACCTGGATCATGGGCTTTCCAAGGATGTGAACGAGAGGCTTGCCTTGGAAGCGAGAGGAAGCAAAGCGGGCGGGTATAATTCCAATGACCCGGCTCCTAAACTTCCCGGATCGGCGATAATACAAGTAGGCATGGGTACCCAGCGCCACCGCGGCCGCCGCCCCAACTGCCAAACCGTGAATAATCCAGGATTTGGTGGAGCTAGAGCTTGAAGATGATGACGAAGACGATGGACTGCAGATCGGCATTTTTGCCCAAAAAAAAAAAATCAGAGTGGGCTAAAAGAACCACAGAGATATGCTGTACTTGGGTAATGGCGGATGAGCTTGCTTCTTGAACCAGTTACCGAAACCGTTTCAGATCAACCAACTTATATTACTCACAATAATTAATTAATAGTCACTCTATTATTACTAGTAGTAATTTATATGGTCCACTTCGTCACTCAATCGTATAACTGATAGGTATGACCGTATGATCTAATTAGACCATAGTCAATATAAAGTAATTTTATAGTATTTTTTGAGATGTTGAAATAGGAGATTAATAAATTTCATGAAAATAGGGTTGATTACAAAAAGTACCCATGAGATATGGGTGATTAAAAAAAATAAGTCTCAAAAACAAAATAAAAATTTGAAGGGAAATAAAAATGGACAGATATTGGAAAGCCATAGGTTTGGGCTCTTTTATGTAGTTTATAGAAAATCAGGTGGGTGAAAATTGTTTTTCTTTGTAACCATATGGCGATACTTGTAAGTTGTAAGATTCTCTGGGATGGTTTACAAGGTTGTGTAGTTTATAGAAAATTGAAATAATTTTCTGTTATACTTGTGCTTTTTTTTTTTATTCAAATTTCAAAGTTTCTTATTTTTTATTGTAAATATGTTTCAAATAGTTTGTAACAATTTATTAAATGCTTAAATAAGTTGAATTGATATTTGCAAAATTTATATAAAAATAATATTCATGGAGAATGTTGTATTTTATATTGAAATTGCAGGATGTTTTTGTATAGCATGGAGTTTTTCGCAATGTTTTTTTGAACAGCCACGGGGCATTTTTATCTTCCCATAACAGGGGATTTTCAAATTTTCAGATCAATTTTTTAATGACATCAGCAAAATCCGTTAGGGCGATTCAATGACTGGAGTAAAACATTGAACATAATAAACCTCAAAGGTACTTCAGTAATTTATAAACTAAAAGAGAATGAATTCCAACTTCTAATTAGGTCCCTGTTGAGAATTAGGTGAACTTGAACTCAATCAATGGGATAAATTTAAGTATAAATCAGACAAATGCTCGAACTCCAAGTACCTGAAATGTTTTAACTATTTTCTGCATTTTTTCTAATCTCACTTCGTTATAAAACCAAAAAATTAAATCTTTAACCCAATCTACCTAGTATACATCTGAAGTTTGGGCTATATGTCCAAAACTCTCACAGTTTACCACGATTTCAAGTGTCTTAACTTATACAAATTGTGATATCAGGTGACAACTATCACTACCACCCAGCTTAAGGGCAAATATTCGTAACTGAAACTACCATATCATTGAAAATAACTTACGATAAAACTCCGATCAGCGAGATCGACTCCACGGTGATGAGCCACCACCATAACCATTGGATCTGCCACCACCACCTTGATGGTGTCTCCATCTCTGATTCTTCATACTCGGTGATTTCGCTGAGCCATTTTCATGTATGTCGGCCACTGGGGTCTCACGTGCTTTCACCACCTTAACAGGTTTGTTCTCCTTGGAAGCTTTCCTTTTCTTTCCCGAGGATTTTACATCACTATCACGAGGAGTTCCATTTCCGCGTGGAAGTGGTTCCTCATCTCCGTCGTTTAACGGCCAATTACAGTAAATCTCCTGCTGATCACCAAGTAGTTGCTGTAATGGCTCACCAGCGTCGGGGAATAAGGTATTGAACGTTAGCTTCCCAGTGGACCCTCCTTTTCGTTCCAGCAATACTGCATCTGGCCTGATTATTGCACCGAGAATGCTTTTGTTCGGACCAAGACGTGCTATGGTCTTTGTATTAGTCAATGTAGTGAACGCCATTGCAAAAGCAGATCTAGCCTGTAAACATACCAAAAAGCTAACTCTTAGCATGCCGGAGAAATGAAAAAATCTAATGATGTGCAACACTTGCAAAAATCCAACATTGATGAGGATAACGAAAAACCAAGTATAAAAAAGATAATCTACATGTGCTGACCAATCAGTGAAGATTCCTCATTAGCGAGCACTCGTATTGGTTTGATGTCAAAGACAGAAAAAAAATACTGGTTTTGACCAACCATTTAAAAGCGCAATGACGCAGAACTCAAGGGCATAGAGTTGCAATAATGATATCAGGTAGTCATTTCAGATGTGGTCTCAGCCCCTTTCTAACTGACAATAAGGCGACCACAACATAGCACAATGGTAAAGGAGAAAGTTCAATAAACTTAGGACCAAACTTTGGTTAAATTTATGAGATCACCAAACTTATGTAGATATTACTTCAGTATCTTAAAGCTTAACGCCATATGTTTACAGAACAAATATAAAACAAATACTATAGAGGAAGCAAGGTGATCTTTGGCAACACACTAAAAGTTCTAAAAAATATAAAAGAAAGAAATAGGAACCACAGTTTAGGTTTTAACTATGCTTTAAACCAAGAAATAAGCCAAACACCACTCGGTACATTCACATAATTGAATAATCTTTCACCACTGGTGGGTCACCCAAAATATCACTGCGCAATTCTTGTTTATCCAATTTGCATGAGCCAAAAGTTGTTTTTTGTGAAGGATAGTCATAAGGAGCAGGGGTATGGGGTACTGTGGGGGCTTTACCCCTAAACCCTGAACCCTGAACCCTAAACCTTGACGAAGTAAAGGAAACCAGACCCTATAGAAGATCTAAAAGAGTTTTACCTGATAATAGTTGAAGGAGTTCTTCCCAATGTCATTGTCTGAAGCCTGTTTTCACCGAAAATGTATGGATAAGTTACAAAATGCTTTCATTTCCTAATGGGGAAAATGTACCTCTTCATTTTTCAAATAGTGAGAGGATTCATTTGGTATTGTCTCAAATTCTTAGTGAAAAAAAAAAAAAGAAAGATCCATTATCGTGCACAAAATTGTGAAAAAAGTTGTGTGATTGTCTGAGAGTTTCTTCGGGGAGATAGAAAGAAGAACAAATCAAAACTCAAAAGTAACCTGCGGGTCCTCAATGGCGATAAGAGACGGTCGGCCTTCAACTGAAAATCTGAAAGCAACACATGGCCCATGACATTAACAAACAAGTACACGTGTATAAATAACAACTTAGTATATAGGTAATGAAACAAGCAACAATTCAATGACAATGTCAAAAAACTTTTTACCCTTTGCTATTTTTTGGGAAGAAAACGCCTCCACCATTGCAAGAAACACCAACATCACTTGTATTTAACTTGCACCCATACATGTCAAAAAAGTTCACCTAAGATTCACAAGAAAAAACAGAATTCGATCAGATTCTCATTTTTAGGCTGCATAAAAATCTCGTAATACTTGGGCAGATCAGCTAAGAAGCATTATAACAGATAAAAGGAATTTGGCACAAACAAAGAATATGCATATCGAAGATCTTTCATTTCAAAATGATACATAGGAATATATTTACAGAAATACCAATATACCAGTAACACTCCCAGGTTATGCTCAGGAGAAGCTTGTGAATCTTGCTGAGCCTGTAAAGTAATAAATATTACAGGCAAAAAAATCCGTCAGATGAACATAGAGGAAATATATCAAAATGAAAGAAGGAAAAATAAAGACTCTGTACAAAAGGTCCCTTATTTCATATGTGAACTAATTTCTACGATAATTTGCACAAAACAAGCAAAGAGAATATTCAGGTCCTTACTTTGGAGAGAACAGCAGTAACTGTTACGCGACCAAACAATATACATATATATATATATATCGCAAAAGTTGGGATAAGAGAAACCAGAACGACAGACAAGGGACCCACACACTTTATATAGAAAACACCACCAATTAAAAGTTAAAACTTCTGAAACATCTTAGTTTATTAGCTCATGGAGATCAATATTCTTACCGCCAAAAGTTCACATCTTCACCAACCCAAAGTATTAAGAGTGAGCAAGCAAGTGAAAAAGATCAGATCAAGACAATGCAGCTTCTCAAAAATTTATTGGGGCTAGTCATCAAATGTATACACAAACCAAATAAGTGTTTGAAACTACAATTGTAGTGTGGATTAATGGCTCTTTTCAGAATTTAAAAGCTCTCTTTAGCATCTAACTAATACAACTTTTACACAAATGTCAGTAATATCGCAACCATTACACAATTATTAAACCCACTCTCAGCAATAATGAATAATAGCAATTTGCCTAACTTGCTACCTGTGCCTCAAATGGAATATAGGACTTTTTGCCTCATATCCTCCACAAGCAGCTTCTAAAGGATCATATTCGGTGGAAAGGATGGACCTTAAACTATAGTTTATGACTCTCAATGCATTCATTTTAGAAAAGATAGTAACTGTAGCAAGAAAATGTGAATGATTAAAGGACATATATCATTTTTACAGTAACAAAGCCAGTATTGCAATTCATATAGAGAATGATTACCAGTTGCATGAACCAAAAAAGGAAAGAAATATTGGAAACATATTTTTGCATTTGATATGTTTTGCATTTACATAACAAATTTCATAGTAACATGAATACATGATACTAACTAACATTTGCATGAATCAATTTTACACCAGTATAATTACCCGCAACATTGCTATAAGCATAGAAAGAAGCGCATAGGAGCCAATTCCACCTGTGTACACCTGGGGGAAAATGGCAAGTTCAAGTAAATAGAAATGTGTTTGCAGGACAATCAATTTAAAAACAAATCGTATCAAACCTCATTCAATTCTCGTTGCTGCAAGAAGACTTTCAAAATCAGACACAACGGTCTTAGGGGTGGCCATTTAGATACAGCATCCTGCATATAAAAAAATAAACCAAAATAAATAAATATGAATAAATATAACCTTTCAGATTGACCAAACAACATGAACAAATCTAACAGGAGAAAAAGAGAACACCTTTATAAACTCAGCAGCTTTTGGTCCATTATGAACATCAAAACTGTCAACAGGCGACTTATTAATCCAAGGAAAGAAAACGATGGCAAAGAATGAACAGTACCAAGAGAAAAAAGGCATATCTTTGAAAATCATTTCCATGCTTATATTAATGAGAATTGAAAGAAAAGAGAAATGGCAGTATATGTTCTTTTTTAGTGCATAAACACAGAAGACACATGCATTTATCAGCACAGATACACAACAGAAATTATGTAAAGTAAATACAAAGCAGGAAAACTGCAACAAAATGAAGAACCATCATGGTTCCCAGTAACTCCCACTTTACCTGCAAAAAAATGTACTAAAAAGAACCACAACTGCAACTAAAAGAACGACAGCCCACTACATTAGAAAGCAGCATATGATGATCTTCACACTCAATAACAGGTGAGGAGTCTTAGTAGCGACTACAGTTCCACATAATGTCTTTATTTGAATCCAAACTATGATGCAGCATGTTCTAGCACTACTACAGAGGGGAAAATGATATATTGCAGGAAAAGGAAGAAGTAAAATCTTGCTCTCTGTGAGTGATAAATTGACAGCCTAACCACCTCCACATCAGCCCCAAACCTTGAATAATAGAAACCATAACCACCCCTCCATGTCAGCCCCCAAGAGAGAGGGATGCACTTGAAATGCTGCCTAATCATGGTAGTATTGGAAATAATAGTAAGACTACCCTCCTTTCATTTTTATTTTTTCCTGAGTGTCTAACGTCCATCAGAGACACATTGAGGCGGTTTATCCACCACACTTTTATGCGTAAGAGTAATGGCTCTCTTTAACTTACTGGATTTCACTGTAAGCAACATTGGAAATAAGGGAACCAACAAGTGAACAAACACATCTTATAGGAAGTGAGATGAACTATGATTACAAATCTAGACGCAACCAACACAAGAGATATTGTCACCAACCATTTAATAGTTAAACTTCAAATCTAATTTGAAAGAAGATAATTAGAATATACCTTATATCAAATGCCACACCACTTTTCTTCTCCACAAATTTAATAATTGGTACCCGAGCCTTTGCAATAACCTAACATTGTAAAATAGAGAAGATTAATGAAAAAATGGTGAAGCACAAATTTTGGAACAGTGAGATTCAAACACTAAAGGATACCTGTATCTTCTTAGCGATTCCTCTTTGAGATAGTGCCCTAGAGAGAGCCTGCAGACCCATCTGAGGACGACTAACATTTGAGCCCAATATCACAACCTGCCAAGTCAATTGTCAAAGTCATAATGCTTCTATTGCTAATTTGCATACCCCAAAAATGATGTATGAAGAAATAAATCCTTTCATGTAAAAAACTCCGCAGGCCCAGAGAGCAAATTTTTCCAACAAAAATGAAACTTTGGAATCTTTCCATAAAAAATAAAAAGGAAAATAATGTCCGTGAACCATAAACACCTTTGACATCACACATTCATATTCTGTTTCAAAGTCATGAAAGGGCTGTCAATACGACCAATACATATTCATTTACAACTTAAATTAGACTTATATGACAGTGCTGTCATAAAGGAAGTGTACAGAACCCATCGTGAATACAAGTTAACAAACAACTAACAAGCTTACATCGATATCACTAGATGGAAGGTAAAGCCCCGTCTTAAATGACCCAAAAACTTCCACCTGCAAGTGAAAACTTGTTGTAAGTTGCCATCACACTCTAAACACAGACCTCTGCGTCCGAAAACATGCATAAGCATGCACACTATACCTCAGCATTAGGCCAGATATATTTGACAACATCAAACACAGAATCTATAGCAGCATTTCTAGATTCTCGCTCCTCAGGCGTTGGTGATAGAAAATCACAAAAATCAACTATCTCTGCGTAAATCAAATAAAAATTGCGAAAATCAAGTATCAAATATTTTAAACTTACTTGCATAGAGAGAGTAATAGAAAAAAAATCATAGAAAAACATGCTCAAACAAGCTGGCTCAACAGCCATCAGTATTTCATGCCATCTAAACACTAATTAAACAAAAAAAAAAAGCTTAAAAAGGCTTGTATAAGTTGCTTAAATTCTACTGTTTTTGAATTAACGATGAAGCGTGCAAATTAAAACCTTTATGAAGCCTAAGCATTGGGCTTTTGAAGCGAGAATTGGCACGAAACCAGCTGCCTTCTAGAGTCCTCTCCGCCGCCGGAGTTGAAGTTTCCGCCGGTTCACGCGGCGGAAGAGGAGTTGCTAAATTTGAAGTTTCTCTATCTTCTGCTTCGTTCACATCGAGAGAGAAATAATCAGGGGCAACGGTTTCCGGCGAGGGGCACTGGACAGTAGAGAGGGAAATCTCGTTGCGGAAGACAACGTAGGGCTCGAGTTCGGAGGAGGAAGACGCCGTAGATGGCGGCGGTGGCGGCGTGGCGGCAGCAGTGGCGTCGAGAGGGCTTAGGGTTTCATAGAGGATGTCCTGCGCTTCCATTGCAGTAAGAAATTGGGGAGACGCACGGACAAAGATCGACCGTTCTTCTTTTTTATTATCTCGTCGGGTTTAATTTGGTGGGCAAACCTTTGTCCGGGTCCGGGTTCGGGTACGGCAACGTTTTCTGGAACCGAATTTGAGCTAGTGGTTAACACTTATGAGCAACAAGAATCGGGTTATAAGTGATCTGGATTATAGATGTTAAACGGGCTCGAACCCAACAGGCCAGCCCTTTAAAATAGAAAAATAACAAAGTTAGTGCCTATTTATGCTGACCCGTTTAAATCCTAGCCATTGAACTACCAGATTTGTAATTTAAATTACAATATGTAGTTTAAACAACAAGAATTTGAAAACTACAGTAGTTTAAATCATAATTTCGGTAGTTCGAACGACTATATATGTAGTTTAAACAATAAAAACACACACAAGAACATATAATATATCTACACACACAATATACACCCAGAATCACACGCACATATAAAAACCCACATGTACACATCCAGAAACACACACACACACCGAGGAAAACACACGTGCAAAAACAGGGAGGCATAAAAAAGAGGAAAAAAATGGAGAAGAGAAGAGAAAACTTAACAGAGAGACTTTTTGAATTGAGGAATAGTTGAATTTGAAAATGAATAAAAAATATGTGTATTTTGAAAGGAGATTGAAGGGATATTTGTGTAAGTATATGTTCCTAGTAAATTAATTAATTCACAAATTCCATAGCAAGAGGTTGCATTTGGTTGAGAGATTTGGATTTAAGGAGATAATCTTGGAAGATGAGTTTTAAATGACTATATATAAAATGAATTTGAAATTCACCACAATTTCTCAAAACAATAGCTTAAAATATAACTTAAAATTTTGAAATCCACTATATAATAATCTCATTCATGCCTGAATGTTTTTACTAATCACGTGATGCATTCATGCCTTTAGTCATTAGGAATTTTTTTTTTTAACGTTTTGATGCTCTTTAATATTATGTGGCTATGCTCTTCTCAAAAAAAATAATTATGTGGCTATGTGCTTCAAAAAAAAATATTATGTGGCTATGTGCTTGTTGGATGGTGGCTTAGTGGCATCTACATAAATGGAATAGAGAATAAGATTTGGAAAAATAATTTCAATGTATTTAAAATCTACCATAATAATTGAAAAATAAATCAGATTGAAATTTAAAAATTTGAAATCCAATTCAATAGCTTGGAAAGTAACTCAATCTGATATATACTGTATTTTGAATTTTGCAAATACAGATCAATTAATTTGTTATTATAATTTTAAAATGAACTTCCTCAAATCCAAGCTTCACTTTAATGATAAAAAAAGATATTACAAATATTATTTAAAAAATAATACAGCATAACCTAAAATTCAATAATCATAACAAATATCAAGTTAAAAACTTTAACTTTCTTTAAAAAGAGAGAAAAATAAAAAGTGAAAAATAATACAAAATAAGAATAGAATGAGTTTTAGCTAGTGTTCTAAAAAGAACTAGTCGGGTTGAAGATTGGGGCCTAGCATGGATAAGCGGATGAGATCTTTTATTCCAAGATGGTGTTTCATCTCCTATTTCACCGCACAAATGATTGCCACGTGTATAAAAGTTACCATATTAATTTTGGAGCACAAATCACGCCTAAATTGTGGGGTTTTAGTATGTTAACTTCTATACACGTGGCAATTATCCGTACGGTGAAATATGAGATGAAACACCATCTTGGAATAGAAGATCCCATCCGATCAATAAGGGAGGCCTAAGGCCTAGGGGACTAATCGGGGTTAGATGAGAATTTTTAGAACATTGGTTTTAACTGATTTTAGCAAGTTTTTAACTAGTTTTCGAACGGTTTAACTGATCAAGATATGCGGGTAATTAGTCCATAGTTTACATTTATTTCCTCATTCTCGCAGTCAATTAGAAAGAAGGGAATGTATATCTTTCAATAATTAGTGCCATTATGTTAGAAGTTCTCCTTTACGAAGGAGTTTGGTCACCTTAGGGTTCTAGTTAGGGTTTTCCTGCATGTTACCGGCGCCGTCGTCCGGGGTTTTTGCTTCTGATCAAATTTTCTCAGCCGTCATCATCCTTACAACTCTGCGATCAATCCCCTCAGTTTTTTCTGTTTGTCTTTTGTTTTCTTTCTTTCATTTTCGATGTTCATTTACTGCCGATCTGTTTGACTCTCTTTGCCTCCTCTTCATCTGATCCGTTCCGGTGTGCGGATTGGCCGGGCTTTCCACCCGATCGGCCATTGGAGGGGAGTTTGTTTTTATTTTTTCATTTTTTCTGTTTTGCTTGTAGGTCTGCGTCGTTGAGATCCATCCATATCTAGGGTTGGTTCAGATTGTGGGAGGACTATGGAAGAAATTACTGAAAAGGAAGGATCTATCATAGACTTGGATGGAGAGATAGAAAATGATACGAATGTGACACATAATGGTTCCTTTTGCCTGGTAGGAAAGCTTTTGCGGATAAAGGAGGGAAAACCTACTATCTCATGGAGGTAATGAAAAAATCATGGCGAACAAAGAGGCGAGTCATCGCAAAGAAATGGGGTGGAGGATCGATTTTATTCGTATTGAAATCAAGAGGATATGGATTGGGTATTTGCGAACCAGCCATGGCATTTTGATGGAGGTTTGTTCGCCATTCGACGGCTTGAAGCCGATGAACAGCCCTCAAGCGTCCAAATCTCACACACATCTTTCTGGATTAGGGTATACGATGTCCCGGTGATGTGCATGAACGAAAATACAGCCCGAATATTAGCCACATACATGGGTGTTGGATACTCTTGATAACTCAACGGAGGGACTCTTCGGAAAATTTATCAGGTTTAAAATAAGCATCGACATTACGAAGCCGCTGATTAGAATGATCTCGATCAGAATCCAGGGAAAGCTTCTCCATCTCCCATTGAAGTACGAATCTTTACCTACCTACTGTTTTTGCTGTGGAGTGATCGGACACTTCTTCCGAAACTATGATCACTATGACCGGAACGAATGTCAAGACACTGCAGGTATGAAATATGGCCCGTGGTTAAAGGCATCTCCAATCAAAAGAAATATACCGCCGAGAATTTTTCCAACCACCACCTCAAATCCACCGGTTCGCCTCTCTTTTGGCATAGACAAAACCCTATCATCTTCCGCGCTCTTCTATCAAATCTCATACTCTCAATATTAACCCACCTCTAACCCATCACCACCCCACAAAACCGACCCCATACCTCTTAAACACACAACCAATGATAATTTTACTGACCATATTCATCGTTCTTTGGACTCTCTTTCCCTAACATCTTCTCCAATACACAAACCAACCCATAACACGCATGCTCCGCTCCCGAACCCAAACTCCCAGGAAACGACCAATCATACCCTCGAATTAATCGTAGCCGATATCCGACAAAACCCCCCAGCCATCCCTATCGAAAATCACCACCCTAACCAATCCCAAAAGATACTGATTTCCCCCAGCCAACCACTTTCTAATGATCTTAACACCCAAGCCACAACTTCAGCAAATGAAATTATACACACACTACCTCATCAACCCAACAACAACCTATCCCCAGCCACCAATAACAAAACACAAAAAGAACAGCACAAACCCCAGAAAAATAAAAATTGTTGGACCCGTCTTAAACAACGTACCCCCACACGTAAACCATCTCCCCCCCAGATCCCTACAAAACGCCACGCCACTTCACCACTGCTCAATGAAACTGACCCTCCAACAGACAACAACAAAAAAACGAAGGAATTTGGCATTTTTGAGGCTCCATGCAAGTTTATTCTATCGGCGGAGACTGCCCCGAAGCAGTCCCGCCGAACAATGAGTTGCCTAAGCTGGAACTGTCGGGGGCTTGGGAACCCACCGACAGTTAGTGCGCTTAAACGACAAATATTTTCACAAGATCCCTCTTTGGTCTTCCTTATGGAAACCAAATTAGTTAAGAAGGAGATTGATGAGATTGGTAAAAATCTTGGTTTTGAGGAATGGTACACGGTTGACTGTGATACTTCACATGGAGGACGTCGGGGCGGTCTCGGGTTATTTTGGAAGGCGGAAATTGACATCAAGGTGCTATCGACTTCACTACATCATATAGACGGAGTTGTAGCAGATGGATCCCGTGAATGGAGATTTACGGGTGTTTATGGATGGCCGGAGGAAGATTATAAGCCGCTTACGTGGAACTTGTTAAGGCACCTAGCACATCAATCATCTCATCCATGGTTATGTGCCGGGGACTTTAACGAGATACTCTACCACTTTGAAAAAATAGGGGGCAGGTCGAAAAATGAGAACAAATTGGAAGAGTTTCACATGGCAGTACATGACGCACAATTGGAAGATTTAGGCTATACTGGTTTTTCTTTTACTTGGACGAACGAGCAACCTGGAGAAGGGAACATTCAAGAGCGGCTAGACCGTTATCTAGCCAATGCGGAGTGGATATCATTATTTCCGGGCTACCAAGTAAATCATCTTCCGAGAATTGCTTCGGATCATTGTCCTATTATCATTAGATGGCGTAAACCACAGGCTGCTAGGGGGAAAAGCAGAAAAAGTGTCTTTAGATTCGGTATGTGGGCGATGGATGATTCTTGCAAACAAGTGGTTCAAAGTGCATGGCATGAAGACTATCGAGGAATAAGCGTGGCCTCTGACAACAAAAAATCCAACAATGCGGCATTAACTTGAAAAAATGGGAAAGGGATCACTTTAAATGTCGAAAATCAAATTCGGGATTGTGAAAGGAACTCCAAAACTCACCCCATCAAACCCGTCGAAAGGATATTGCGATGCGGAAAAATCGAAAACAAGCTTCAAGAGCTTCATATTAAGCAGGAAAAATGTAGCACCAACGCGTTCCCGCTAATCGGGATAAAAGATGGCGATCGGAACACCGGCTTTTTTCATAAAACGCGAACGGAAGGAATAATGAAATAATATTGATAGAATCAGGAACGAAATGGGAAATTGGTTGGAGGAGAGGGTCGAAATCGAAAATGAATTCGGTAATTATTTCAAAACACTCTTCATAGCTGAAGCTGCTCTAGATATGGACCGAGTGATCGATGCCGTGGACCCAAAGGCGACAGACGAAATGAACGAATTATTAACACGCCCCTTTGATGCGGAGGAGGTGACGAAACGCCCATACAGCTCGGATGCACCCGACGAAATCCCCGGGACCCGACGGTATGCCTGCCTTGTTTTATCAAAAATTCTGGTCTTTGGTTAAATCTGATATCATTAAAATCGTGCTTAAAGTGTTAAATGAAGGGGTTAGTCCCAAGATCTTTTAATGATACGTTTATAGTGCTTATCCCTAAAAAGAAGAAGGCGGAAATTGTCACGGGCTTTAGGCCTATTAGCCTTTGTAATGTAATCTTTAAACTGATTACGAAAACAATTGCTAATAGACTAAAGCTTGTTCTTCCTAATCTCATTTTTCATACTCAGTCTGCTTTTGTCCCCGGGCGTTTAATCACGGATAACGCTCTGCTTGCTTTTGAAATCTTTCATCAGATGAAAAATAATTCAGCAAAAAAGAGAGGTTCCTTTGCTTTCAAACTTGATATGTCGAAAGCTTATGACCGGGTTGAATGGTCTTTCTTACGTAGGGTCATGCTTAGACTTGGTTTGCATGCTTCGTTTGTCTCTCTTATTATGAATTGTGTTACTTCGGTTTCTTTTTCGATTTTGGTCTTTGAATGGTGTTCCAGAAATGCGTTTGCTCCTCAAGGGGGCTTCGCCAGTGACCCACTATCTCCATATCCTGCTTTTCGTGTCGAAGCTTTCTCATCCCCGATCGGAGAGCGGAGGCGGGAGGCGGAGGTCGATTACATGGAGTACGGATTTGTAGGAATGATCTGAGATATCGCACCTTTTTTTCGATGATGACAAGATTATCTTTGGGAGGGCAAATGATCGAGAAATTGGCACGGTTAAAGAAATAATTACGCAATATGAGAATGCATCGGGTCGAAAATTAGTCTTGAAAAATCGAGATATCCTTTAGCAAGGGTTTGTGTGAAGACCGGAAAATTTTGTTAGCAAATCGCATGGGCGTGGCATTGGTGCAAAAACATGGGATTTATCTTGGTATTCCAAATGGTTATTGGAAGATCGAAAAAGGAGATATTCTCTATTATTGTGGATAGAGTGAGGAAAAACTAAAAACTGGAAGAGTCGGTCCCTATCGGCGCGGTAAAATGATTCTCGATCAAATCGGTCGCACAAGCAATTCCCTCGTATTTGATGAGTGTCTTCACTTTCCCCTGCCGTGTGTACCCAAATAAATGCGCTAGTGAGTAATTTCGGTGGGGGCGGAGAGGAATGATGAAAGGAGAATTCATTGGCGTTCGTGGAATAAATTATGCTGCTCTAAGCTAGAAGGAGGGTTGGGCTTTAGGGACATCAAATGTTTTAATGAGGCGATGCTGGCAAAACAGGGTTGGAGGTTTATTAATAACGAGGGCTCCCTTCTATCCAAAGTAATTCGTGCCAAATACTTTCCTCGAAGTACTTTTCTGGAAGCTACAATTGGCCATAATCCATCCTACACGTGGAGAAGCATTGTAGAAGGCCGGAAAATCCTTCAAAGGGGTATAAGGTGGAATGTGGGAGATGGGAGAAACATACGAATATGGACTGACTCTTGGATCATGGACAACCCAAGCTTTAAGCCGTTTTCGCAACCAACGGGGAACTTTGTTCCGCTGATTGTAAGCGAACTCATGCATGACGATAGACCGGAATGGAACTTGGAGAAAATCAGAGAATTTTTTAATGCAGAGGATGCCAAGGCGATCTGCTCCATACCTCTACGATACACTCGACCGCCGGATCGACTAGTATGGCATTTCACAAAGGATGGTAAATACACAGTAAAGTCAGGATATAAAATTGCAAAATCAGCGTGCGATAGCTCCCTTGATTCGTCGTCTTCTTCTGGGACGTCGGATAGAATCTGGAAGTGGATTTGGCAATTATCTATTCCGCCAAAAAATTCAACTTTTCCCCGTGGAAATGTGCTCACGGAATAATTCCAACAAAAGCGACCTCTGGGACGACGGGGAATGGATATTTGGATGGGTTGTGGTCGATGTGGGGCGATTGTGAAACGATAGAACATGTGTTTCGGGATTGTCCTCGGGTTCGATTTTTTTGGGAGGTGTCGCCATCCGCATTCGGTGTTGGATGGTATGGAACAATGGAGTTTGGGGTGGATGCTACATGATTGATCATGGGGACAAAGACACCACCAAATGTTTGCTATGCTCCTTTGGTCGGTGTGGGGCGCGCGAAATAAACTTCACTTCAACAACCTTACAAGAGACCAAAATAGATGCTTCTCATGGCGGCGTTCAAGGTTGGGCGAACACGCACTGGGGAGTAGGAACGGGCCACGGCCGTTCGATCCGTGCTCAAAGAATGGGAGGCGAAATGGCGACCACCGATCTTTGGTCATGTTAAGCTTAATTAAACGCGTCGATCATTGATGGGCAAGGAACAGGGGCTCGAGCGGTCATTCAAACTCCGGGAGGAGGTGATTAAGACGGTAATGCGGCGAGAGGACACGATAAATCCCGTCGAGGTCGCCGAAGCCCTTGCATGCAGGGAGGGTTTGAAAATGGCGAGAGATCTTGGCCTAAAAAAGATAATCGTGGAGACTGATAATATCTCCTTGTTCTACAGCCTGAGAAATCGTATGGAGGACCTATCCTATTTTGGGAACTTAGTAGCTGATATTTTATCCCTTAGTACTTTTTTTGATTGTTTTTTGCCTAGTTTTGTTAGACGTTCGGGTAACTCTCTAGCCCATTTGTTAGCTCGTAATGCTTTTGGTTTGCGTTGTAATTCACCAATGGTGGGCGATTTACCCGCCCATTTGGGAGACTTGATTGGTCCGGAGACGGAGTCCTAATGAAATTTTCTTTCCACTCAAAAAAAAAAAAAAAGGAAATGTTTCGACTCAATACTTAAACAAGTCCCGACTATAGAGTGAGATTTACTTGTCACGATAAACAAATTTAAATTGATTGATAAACATTGGAGATGGAGATTTATACTTAATATTACTATTATTACAGAATCAAGCAGATATGATAATGCAATTGCGAAGCTTTTTTCCTCCACAAAAACAGAGGAACAAGAGTAACAAGAAAATTGAATGACGAGTAAAACTCAATTTCCATTACTGATAGAACAACTTCACTTCCTGTAACTACGAGTGCGAGGTCGAGCATCCGGATCCTCATCATCATCACCAGAACCAACAACATCATCGTCGTCATCAAAATCCGATCCACTGTAATCCTGGATGTCAGCATCATCATCGTCGTCGTCATCATCTTCCTCATCATCGTCGTCATCAAAATCCTGATAGACATCGTCCTTGGCGGAGCTGGGGACATAGGTCCTGGCCGCTTCGATTTGCGTCGCGGAGAAACCGAACCGCCATTGCAGATTCAGAGGTAAATTTGATGCGTGGAGATTCAAATTTCTCGCGTTTGATGAATGATTAGGTGAATCGGTGCCGCCTTTTTCCAAATTAAATAAATTCAGCGATTGAGCATCCGGAAGGGTGGGGCTTATGGAAGTGGCGGCGGCGGGGTGGAGGAGCTGACGGCGTATGAGGCTATGGAGTGCAGACCTTCGGAGATTTAGAAGATTTGATGCGGCCATTGAAGCTGATGAGGCTGCCATTTTCGGTAGAAATGTGCACTTTGTGAGGTATGAGTTTTGTATGTGTACAAAATAGTCTATACTTCAAAGCCCAAGGTTGAATCGGGGAAGAAATGTATATAAATGACGGCTTAGGGTTTTGGGAGGGTTTTGAGAAGTTCGGGGTTCCAGAGAGTTCCACGTTGATTCGGGATCCGAATCCGGTCGTCCTAGTTGGATCCGAGTTTCTAGATCCAGGTTTGTTTTTGCACTTTCCACTTTCACTTTGGGCCTCGGAAATGAGTATGAATTTTTATTGATATTTTTGTTATAATTTATTTGGTATTTGTAGAACTTTTCGAGTGCTGATTGATTATGTGTAGTTTCTAAATTCTAATAAATTACCTATCATGCAATTTGCAATTAAAAATTAACCAAGTTCACTACTTACTCGTGACATATCCATAGTATTCTTTTCTCTAAACTATAAATGTTGTGGGTAAATTCAAACATAAAAAATGCTTAATCAATAGCCCTGTTTTTTAATCCGAATTTCGAATTAGAGGTTCAGATTCATATCAGATGTGAATTTACAAACCAAAAAGCTGGTATACCTGACTTGGAAGTTTTTTGAAAAAGAGGTAATTTTAATTTACCCCAAAATTATGCGTGTTTTTTTACTTTGTCTACTTAATTTTGAATTGTTTTATTTTACCCCTTGAACTTTGCAAATTTCTTATAATTTCCAAATTTACCCCATGTTAGTAGTTTGTCCGTAACTATTACTTGTCAATCAGTTTGGGGGCAAATTAAAATCACATCTTTTTAAAATAAATTGACTTTTCCCCTCTCTGTATTTAGCTTTATACTGAACATATTTCTTAATCTCAAAATTTCCCGTCATGTGGCGCCACGGTGGCTTAATGAAGTAGGGTGGATCTTTTAGGACGAATATTTCAAGTTCAAATCTCCAATCTAAGCCACTTGGTCGAGCCTATACAACATGATTTGCGCCTAGTACTGTTTCCAGTATGCACTGGAAACTAGTGGTTGTGTTTACCATCATCATCAGATGAGGATTTACCGAGTGCGCACTAAAAGCTAATGGATGCAATTCACACAGTTACCCAAAAAGAAAAAAAAAATGTAAAACGGAAACCAAAAACTCCAACTATTGTTCAGAACATTTGCAGTACATGATTTCAGGCAACACAAAATTCTGATAACCATTGAACCAAAAACACTGTTGACAAAGATTGTTCTTATTTAACTGGTCTGAAACTGCTCATTACTAAGAACAGGCACCTTTTCATAGAGTTCCAATTCCCTGAATCTCTTAGGAAGAATGCAACGGCCTCCATGTCGCTGCTGCAGAAAGACGACAACCGCCAATGCAATCACCCCACAAGGGATCATGATATCCCAAGCCGTGGAGTAAAAATCTGCCGTGGGATTCGCATAGTAGTACGTCCCGTTAACATGGAACCTCGGATAATTATGAGCCCTGTACTGATCGTAGGCATGGGGCACCAACCGGACCGCACTAGCGCCAATATAGAACGGACCAAACAGCGCCTTGTCTGCTGTACCCCGGAAAGCATTGAGCAAGATTTGTGGGAGAAGAAAACCATCAAGGATCAAACCGGCATAAGACCTTAAGTCCCTATAAAGAGAATATTTTGGACTATGCCGTGTTTGGTTCAGTACTAAGGTAATCAAGCCACCCAAAATGTAAATTGGCAGTAAAATGAAGGAAGCCTTTTTCTCTCCGATCCACGAACCTTTCTCATTCGCTTCGTTCATTTTCGCGGTCCAAACCATTTGGAGTAAGCGAATTTGCAACAAGAATGCTACCATAGTTACAACTCTAACAGCTACTTCATTAGCTTCGAGCCATCCCGAATTGCTAAGCCGTAATCTTTGCTTATTACTGAACATGACTTCGAAATTCAGGACAAGTGGAATCAAGTGCTCCAGAGAAAGTATCAAAGCCATGATAAGTGAAATGCCAGAGATCACATCAGGATTTCTTTTCACATGGAAAAGCTGTAGCCCCACGAAGATGCATAATAGCGTGTTGGATACCAAAACCATGGTGATCTCCAAGTCCATCCTCCATATGTACCGTTTCGCCATATTGGGATAAAATGCGGCAGATGACAAGATTAAATCATCGAAACGAAGAGGATCTGTTTTTGCTCGTGTGCTTCGGATGGTTCCCTTTATAAGGCCTCCTCTTTTGTCGTTCAACGGAGAAAACTCAAAGCTGACAAGAATTTCACAGTCGAACGAGCTGTTAGTTGATGACTGAACATATGAGAGAAACTTTCTGCAACCTATCATACAAAGATGTCCTGTTTCAGCATCATAAACACCTTCACCACTGATTTCCATAGGATACCGATTGCTAACGTTGATTTCATTAAACCGAGTGATTCTTATTTTGTAGCTGATATTGAAGGGCGCGTTGGTACTTTTCTCAGGTTCAGACATCGTTGTAAGAAGCACATGGTTTCCTACATTTAACTCATTTCCAACAAAACGAGGTACGGCTTCGCCCCAACCAAATTTTCTACCTTTGGCATTTTTAACAGACATGTCGAACCTCATATCTTTAGAATGCGCATTTGGATACATATTACCTGTTATTTTCACAAGCTTTTTTGCCGGGCATGATTTTCTCACTCTGTCTAATTCGGTGTACTCGTATCTCAACCCTTGAGAAGCAAACACATCATTATCATTAGAACTTGTGAGCTTAATCTTTCTGAAGTACCCTGAATCATTAACAGTTTTGTTACTCCAAATTTGCCCAACAATTTTGGCATCGTTTCGAATATTCCAAATCGAAGGGTACCTCAAGCTCAACCTTATCGTACAATCCCCTACAGCATTCCCCAAATTGTTCACCTGATCCAAGATTCGACAAGCAACGATAAACAACCGATTACTCGAATCGTCCCAAGACGCCTCTCCAATCAACGTCGAGTTGAGACCAAAAGTTTGATACAATGCACCATAACTGATGTTTTGGAATGTTATCATGTACCTAATCTTTCTATCATCCCTTGAACACTGGATGGGATTTAGTGACACAAAGCTAGGCAAGAATTTATCACCTTCATAAAGTAAAGAACAATATTGTTCTGTTTTGCACTCTGCTGCATACTCCATCTCTAAAGACAAAAATCTCCCTGACAGCACCGAGCAAAACCGGCTTGGTTGCAGATTTAAAGACTGGTTTTTTGGAACTTTATAGTCACTTGTAAAAAAACCTCCATCGAGTTCCTCCGAAACCAATGAGTAATTATAGTTGGGCAGAACTGGAAAATTATACATAGAAATTGAGTCAAAATACCCAAAATCATCATCACTAGGACTTGTGCTCCCAAAAGTTCCACTAACAATGCTAGTGTACATAGTTGGATTGTCACTAGCATAGTTGAGCTTAAGAAGAACATCAAGATTCCGGGCCTTGACTTCATCGTACTCCCACGTAGCTGATCCGACCATGCAAAGATTCCTCGATTTCTCCGAATAGAAACCAGTTAACAAAGACCTGACCGAGGGTGACCAGTGAGTTCTACTACTATGGTAATAAGATTTACCATAGGTATAGTTTTGTCGAGCATTGTTATTATAATACCGGTATGGTGACCGGATGTATAAGTAAGCTTCGACTTTGTAGATTCCCTTTGTCTTAGTTTCGTAGTAATATGGGGTAACTGGGAATTTAAGAGACTTTCCTATGTAGTAATAGGATTGGTTCTGGTTTGATGGTTTCTTGCCTAGAAGTTTGTCTCCGCCGATGAAATAACTTGTGATGAAATAAGGTAAAAGGTTTTTTTGGGTATGAACAGTTGGGGTTGATTCTGGGACTATGGAAGAACAGTGGTCACTGTATGAGACAGTAGTAGAAGAAGAGAAAAATGCAGAAGATATGTAGATGTTAGTGAAGATAAGAAAGAACATGGATATGTAAAACCAATATGAAGACATATTCATTGCTAGAACAAACTCAGAAAACTGAAATCAAGAAATAAAAACTGATCTGTGTTGTTTTTGTGTTACTGAACTCTTGTTGGTTTTGCTTTTTGCTAGTTCATTAGTAAATCACTGTAAATGGGATAATTACAAAAGCACCCCTGAGGTTTGGGCTAATTACAAAAAAAAAAACCAGAGTTCTTTGAAAATTACAAAAAGCCCCTTGAGGTTTGATTCCGTCTTACACTTTTCCCGGTGATTTTCGAAAATATTTCAAAAAAACCCTGACATTTACAAAAATATTACAGTTACCCCATTTATAGAAGGAGTTTTTTGTAATTTTGAAACATGTCTAGGTTTTTTTGTAATTAACCCAAACCTCAGCGGTGTTTTTGTAATTATCCCTTAGTAAATTGTAAACATTTTTCTACCCTCTCCTTGGTGGAAATTGGTGGCCGGCTAATTGGATTGGGTCTTTGTTTGGACAGAAAATAGTGATGTATGATGTTTGTTTTTAGTGTGAAACCTAGTGAAGAATGTAGTATATTATTCAGCTTAGTCCAATGAAATAGACATGCATAATTGGCAGAGTGTGTATATTTCTACGATGACTTAGAAATTTCCACCTAACTTATAGCAAACGGCGAGGAGAGATAAGTTCCCACACTTTTAAAAGATTTTCTTTGCAAATATCACCATCACCACCTTTCTTCATGTGCAAGTCTTTTTCTAGTGGAAAGGAAAAAAAAAAAGGAAAAAGATAATTTGATCTTTTTGTTGCTGATTACTTCATTTTTTATTGATCCACACAGTTTGTAAAATTCAGCTTCTTGTTGGAATTAAAGGGGTGATCAGAAAAGTCTTTCATGAAAATCTCTAGCTTGAATGAATGTAAACAATTTAACTTATTAGCTTGAAAATGTGTTTTTAAACTTAGTGAAAGGCTTATAAGACGGTCTCATGGATATAAAACAGAACCTATATGTAATTCTAATTACAGTTCAAACCCAAACCCTTAAAACAACTTGTATGAGACGGTTTTATATAAAACTACCTCATTGCCATATAAAACAACAATGAAATTTCAAGTACAAAGTCTTCACAAGTGTACATCTCCATTTCAAAGCATTTGTGAACTTATAGTCATCAAACCTCAGTATTGTTAACTTCAGACACCTTTTCATATTCTCCAAATTCCTTAACTGTCCTAGTAAGAATCGAATGGCCACCATATAGTTGCTGCATAAATATAATCACAGCTAAAATCACAATCCCAGTAGTAACCACAAAATCCCAAGCTCTCGAGTGAAATCCCGATGTATGATTAGCATAGTAATACGTCCCTTTAGCATCGTACGTCCCATAATTTTGCGTCCTATACTGATCGTAAACATGAGGCACCAAACGAACGAAACTCATCCCGATATAGAAAGGATACGCCAAAGCCTTCTCCACTGATCCTCGGAAAACATTAAACAAAACTTGAGGAAGAAGAAAACCATCAAGAATCAAACCGGCATAAGACCTTAAATCCCCCAAAATAGAATAATCTCTATAGTCTTGTCTGTTTCTTGTCATGTTCATTAGTAATACGAACAATTCGCCAAATACGAAAGTTGATAGCGAAACGAAAGCAACTTTTGTTTCGCTGTTTTCATTTTCTCCACTCTGTCTTGCTGTCCAAACTAACTGGAGTAGGCGAATTTGAAACAAGAACGCTACCATGGTTACAATCCGAACTATTATTTCATTAGCTTCGAACCATACGCCAGAATTAAGCGTCGGTTTATGACGGTTACTCAAGAACAACGCTTCGAAGTTTAGGACAAGTGGGATCATGTGTCCTAAACAAAGTATCACAACCATAACAAGTGAAATACTAGAAAGTACTTCAGGATTTCTCTTCACATGAAAAAGCTGTAATCCTACGAATAAGCACACTAACGTGCTCGAAACCAAAACCATAACGGTCTCCAAATCCATCCTCCGTATGGTTTTCTTAGCCACCGTACGATAAAATGCAGCAGACGACAAACTCAGATCCTCGAAATAAAGAGGATCTTGTTTCAATCGTGTGCTTCGGATTGTTCCCTTGATAAAACTACCTTTTCTTGCATCATCCAACGGAGGAAATTCAAAATTAACAAGAATCTGACAGTCTGTCGAATGGTTTGTCGATTTATGGTTGTAAGAAAACAACTTTCGACATCCTATCATACAGAGATGTCCTGTTTTAGTATCATAAACTCCTTCTGACGTTATCTCGACTCTACTTCGAAGATTCATCGACCAATTGAGCGTAGGAAAGAAATCATCAAACTTAAATTTACGAAAAGGGCGTATGCCGATTTTGTAGCTGATATTTAAAGGGGTGACAAAAACAGTGTTTTTCTCAGATTCAAAAACTGAACCAATTTCAGAATAGAAATTATTACCTACAGAAAATGGCATAGCATCACCCCAAGCAAATTTTTGGCCTTTCCAGTTTTTGACAAACATGTCAAATTTCATGTCATGAGAATAACCATTTGGATATCTATTTCTCTCTCTCCACAAGCTTTTTAAATTGGCATAAATTTAGTACTGTATTAAATTCAGTGTACTCATATCTCAAACCTGGAAAAACAACCATATCATTCTCATCAGAACTTTTGAACTTAATCTTTCTGAAATAATACACTGAATTATCATCCTCAGTTGTGTTTGTCCAAATTTGGCCAACAATTTTTGCATCATCTTTAATAGTCCAAGTTGAAGGGTACCTCAAACTAAGCCTTATGGTACAATCCTCAACAGCATTCAAGATTCGACAAGCGGTTATGAGTAGCCGATTCTTCTCTTCATCCCATGATCCCTCCCCAATCAACGTCGATTCGACATCAAAATCTTGTTTAAATACACCACGAGTGATATTTCGAAACCTTAACATGTACCTCACTTTTCGTTGTTTATCCGAACACTGGATTAAATCCAATGACATGAAAGAAGGCAAGAATTTACTATAGCCCTCACCAAGTGGAGAACAATTTCTTGAAGTTTTACATTTTGTTGCATACTCAAGCTCAAACACAAAATATCTCCCTGACAGCATTGAACAAAACTGCAAATTTAGTGACTCGTTTCTTGAAATATCGGTATCGCCATTAAACCCCCCATCGAGTTCTTTCAAAACCGACGAATAACCGTACTCAGGCAAAACAGGAAAACTGAAGATCAAAAGAGGCTCAAAATCAACAGAATTTGTGCTCTCCAACACTCCACTAACGAAACTAGACGATAAAGTCGGATTCTTGTCAGCAAATTTGAGCTTAAGAACAGCATCAAGATTGAGCCAAGAAGCTGATCCAACCATACAGAGCCTTCTAGAAGATTCTGACCAGAAACCGTTGAGCGAAAAAGTGATTGAGCCTCTACTTCTATTGTAATAAGATCTACCGTAGCTATAATTCGATCGAGCTTTGTTATAGTAACGGTATGGTGACCTGATGTACAAGTTAGCTTCAACTTTGTAAATGCCCTTGTCTTTGGTTTCATAATAATTTGGTGTGATTTGGAGTTTAAGAGATTTTGTGACATAGTAATGAGGATTTTGTGATGGTTTGAGGCCTAGAATTCTGTCTCCACCGGTGTAGTGATTTGTTACCAACGTCGGTATAGAGTTGTTGTAAGAACGAACGGTCGGGATCGATTCAGGGATAATGGAAGCACAATGATCATGGTATGAAACAGTAGAAGAAAAGACAATGGATATGATGCATGTATTGGTGAAAACAGAAAACCAAAGGATGTAGGAACAAGAAGAAGAGATCATTGCTATAACAGATTCAGAAAGTTGGAAATTGGAATCAAGATTATTGCAGGCTCTCAGAAGTCTTCCTTTTCATTGTTATGGTTTTTCTTTTTCTTTTTTTTTAATTGATTATAGTCAATCTGCATATATTTTGGTAGAGAACTTCAGCCATCAAGTGGGGTTGACCTTAGAAAAGGCAATGGTATATAATAATTCAGAGTCTGTGTTTTGGTGTTAGACCAAGTGCAACTACTACAGCTAAGTGTCCAAATTTAATATGGGAAAATTTGTTAGGGATGATTACAAAAACTATGCTGAGGTTTAGGGTAATTACAAAAAAAAAAAAAAAGAAGAAGAAGATCGAGAGAAGTTTCAAAATTACAAATCCGAGATTTGATTGTCTTGCACGCTTGTCCTAATTAACAAGTTTCCCTATTTGTTAGTCGAACTAACTGAATTTGTTGATGTCATCAAATATTTTACAACTATATTCCTTAATTTTTCTAATTATTATAAATAACAATAACTTTTCGTCTTACATTTTACAATTACATCCCTCAACTTTTCTAAACATTACAAATAGCGAGAGGAGAAGTTGGAGCTATTTGTAATATTTAAAAAAAATGAAGAATACAATTGTAAAATACTTGATTGCGTCAGTAAATTCCATTTGGAGTAAAATTTAAAGTGTAATTAAACATCTGTAATTCTAAAACTTCTCTCGGTCTTTTTCTAAGAAAAAAACCTCCAAACCTCATGGGGTTTATTGTAATTATCCCTATTTGTTATACATTAATCATATTTTCTAAGACAATAATGAACGAATCGAAGAGGTGAACGGAAGTCATCAATCGCACTAAAACCGCAGTTTGAATCTTCAGCTGGCAATGTAATACAATTTTGCAATTGGATTATTCCAGGACAATTTTACAATTTGATCTTCTATTTCAACTATTGTATATTGTACTATACACATCATATAAGCCCCTCCAAATATATTTTT
Organism: Rehmannia glutinosa; assembly: GCA_016081115.2. Classification (NCBI taxonomy): domain Eukaryota; kingdom Viridiplantae; phylum Streptophyta; class Magnoliopsida; order Lamiales; family Orobanchaceae; genus Rehmannia; species Rehmannia glutinosa. The sequence continues at coordinate 211,381 of JABTTQ020001144.1, read as the reverse complement.
CCTAAATAATTTCAATCTGGAGTTTCCTAAGATACGAGGCTGTTCACTTGCCCCACTCTGAGGTTGCAATCCTTAATTGCAAGAACGAAAATGCAAAAGAACGAAAATATTCGCATAAGAATTAGATCTTTCAGGAAGTAAACACAGCCAGATTCTATGAACATATGTATGCACATTTTATACTCAAACTAAAAACTTAAAGAGGCATTCTAAGGTCATAATGCCTTGGTACTTCCTGAAATCAACTAACACTGAAAAATCAGAATCTCTTTTTAAGTCCCGAAATTGCATTTTCTGTTAACCTATTTTGTAAAAATTAACGGCCCCATGAGCAGGGGGCGCTGGTCGATTCACTTTCTGAGCTAAAGAATGAAACTCCTGACAATCCTTGGCCCCGATTTCTGTAAACGTATTTATCAGTTTTGTGATGAGCCCTGCCAAACTGCTTTTGAAATACTGTGAGCAGCTCTTGTCCCCCTCATCAACATCCTGGACACCCCCCTTAACAAGACAACCCACTTGAGCTCCGTCCAGGTAGGCCTTGCACGATACCAGGATGTCTCGGGCGTGCTTACAAAAATGGCCCGCCACAAACGCCTCGAAATGCTGCAAAATAATGTCAATGTGCTTAAAGTTATCCTGAGAAAAAAGGATAACAAGACTAAAGTGGTGTTTGGCTGAGCTTATAAGATCTTCAAAGGATCTGCTTTTTAAGAGCTTATTTGGTTTTTTTTTTTAAAAAAAAGAAAATCATACAAGCTCCCGAAACCAGATATTAGGAGCTTATAAGCTGTTTTTAAAAAAGTTCGACCTCATTTAATTTTGCCTATTTTAATTACAAAATTGTCATTATTAAAATCTTAAAAGCGCCATCATCTTATTTTCAATTGAACGCTTCAAAAAATTATTATCAAAATACGATCTAGCATTTTAAAAGTTCTAAAAAGATCTCATCATCGGATATATAGGAGCTTATAAGATCTTTTAAATAAGCTCTAGCCAAACACTTAACTGTCCCCGATTCCCTTGAGTAGAAAGAACAATCATTTCATCTTACCTTTGGAGGCCTTCTCATGGTGTACATCATCGTTTGCAGGGAATATATGAATGTACTCTCATTATAATCCAAGGAGCTCTTTTCTCCACTTTTGGTGCCGTTCAAGTTTGCAAATCCAGGCTCATTGAAGTATGGCTTCGCATTCAAAATCAACCCCTGGATAGAGACCAAAACTTGTAACATTGTAGAAACTCCAGGGATCCACTTTTCTTTTTGGCTACCGCTCCAAGTGTTGAGAAGGCTCAAGCATACTTTCCCGCAATTGTACAAGTTTGGATTTATCCGGAGGCCACCGGAATGGTAATGGACATGCTGCCAGCAATAGAATAAACTAATTAAGGGAGTGTTTGTAAACCTTCAGCTTTTCAATGAAGTGATTTATTAAGAAGAAGCGAAAAGTAGTTGATTTTTAGAAGTTGGTAGTGTTTGCAAATAGAAGCTAAAAGTTGAATAAGTTGAAAGAGAGTGTTTGGTGAATAAGTTGTAAAGTGTTTTATTTGCGTGTAAAAGTCAAACCAAAAGCAAAATCAGAAATCTAAGGTTGTGATTGTTTGTCCTTTCATTCCGTCGACTTTCATTTTCTGAGAGAATGGTGGTGAATTTTTTTTTTAAAAGTGAAAGTTGGATGTGTAGAGAAAAAATAATGATTGTGTTGATGTGATGGGGAATCTTTTAGGGTGCATTTGGATGGGAGGATTTGGGAGGGGATTTGGGAGAAGGGATTTGAAATCCTTAGCTAAATCCACACCTCTCTTTGGCATATAAATCCAAATCAATGGATTTCAAATCCCTCTTTAAGTTTTATTAGTTCATTTTCAAAGGATTTCAAATCCCTCCCAAAACCTAGTCATTTGAAATCCATTCTTTTGTTTTCCCTTTATACTCACTTGCAAATTCACACACACTTACACACATTGCACACATTTACACACACTGCACACATTTACACACACTTCACACACTGCACACTTTTACACACACTACACATACATTCACACACTACACATATATTATACACACTGCACACATTTACACACACACTCACACTCACACATACTCTCCTCATATATGCACATGCATTATCATCACACACATATTCAAACATAATAAAAGTTATATATTTCATATTTTTATTAGTGTATAAAATTATAATTATTTACAAAATAATAAGATTATATCTTTTATTTTTATTTATTAAATATCAATTAAGAAAATAAATAGAGCTTCTAAATTTTTTTTTATCAAAATTTACGATGGATTTGAAATCCTCACACAAATTCACATCATCCAAACAAGAGGTGGATTTCAAATCCAATGACTTTGAAATCCATTCATTTGAAATCCCTTGGAATTTCAAATCCCTCCATCCAAATGGGCCCTTAGAGATGTTGATTGTTTGTAGAATTTCTTGTGGAAATAATATTGTAAAATATAATGCAAGAAAATTGAATAAAAAATAAAAACTTGAACCAAATCTCATTGTATACCTTTTGTTATAAGATTAAGAGAAACATAATAAAAATGGTGATAAATTAAAGAAATTACAGAAATTCTTTATATGAATTTATATGAATAGGATGGGAAGAGAGAATAAATAGCGTGGTTGGGTATATTATGAAGTGTGAGACTGAGATATATAGAAAAGTGAGCTAACTTTGGAGATAAATGAGATTTTCTTTAACAACAACAACAACAACAAACTAAGCCTTAATCCCACTACGTGGGGTCGGCTATACGGATCATATCGCGCCATCGTTTACGGTCATAAGCCATATTTTCGTTTATTTCTAGGTATAACATGTCATGAGATTTTCTTTAACAAATATCTTTTTTCCCACAAACAATCGCACATCCCACAAACAATCGCACAAAGATGAAATTTGGGGAAAAAAATTCACAAGCAATTGCAACCTAAGGCACCCATCACCTGCTTTTAAATTCTGATTAAATTAGAAACGGAAAATGGGATTTAAACATCACTAAAAATACTTTTTTTTCCAGAGAAAAGCCGACAATAACTTCTCAATCTTCTTTTAAAGTGTTTGCAAACACTCCCTAAGCCACAAATCGACGACAAATAATTGCAAGAGAGTCGCATGTTTGTTTGAAGAAACTTACAGGTGGGACATTGGGATAACTGACGGGGAAGAAGACATCGAAGAAAAAGAGACCATCATGGTATGGAGTTCCCTCTGCCCCAACGATTACAGCTCTTAAGAGATCCATCCTCGATTCATAGACCCTCACAAATATTTCATCTGTTGGCGTAACATTAGAAGAATATACGGTGAGGATACATTCGTTGTAAAGATGTTACCATTTAAGAGAAGGCCATTTGCATTAACAAATGTAAACAGATTAGAGATGGGGATTCAGTTAACACCATAATCAGGATATGATCAAAACACAAAATAATGTTTATTTTTCCCTCAAGTTAAGACAATGGAGAAAAAATAGTACCAAGGAAAATTTGGCACATAAAAATTTAAGGATTACCAGGCAAATCCTTTTCCAGACTCTTCCACTCTTCCTGTATTTTCTTGGCCCAATACTTTGGCGCCTGCACCACACATCAACAATCATATTTTTTTTAAAAAAAAGTTGCGAATTAATTACCCAAATTTTTTTTAAAAAAAAAAAATACTATCTAAGTTGCACCCACCTGTTTTGAAGAAGAACCATGTTTGGCGTAGTGGTGATCCGAACAATCCCCAACGGTATCAAATTTCTTAAAAGGTCAAAGTTCTGCAGAATCTCATCCAAATTTCGAGGCTCTACTGTGACAGGAGTTGCTCCATTTTGATCATTGGCAGAAACTTGTGCCCAGGTACCATATGCACTTTCATTCATAAATCCAACGGTACCTACAGAATGTTTCGCTATATTCAGGGGTGAATCCTGCCAGTCAGGAGAAGAGTTCCCGTTCCACCAGAAGGAAATTGGCTGTGAGGACTGAAATTAACATTTGATGCACGAGACTTCCTTTTACTCTTTCCTAAAGATAACAAAGGTTCCTTCTCAGGCTTATAAGCCACAGTACCCCAAGAGGATTGTGAACTCAGATAGGCTGTACTACTTGAACCGGTAGGTTTCTTCCGACCATGACCGATGGTTTCGAACTGCGTAGAAGCTATTTTCTCTTTCATAGTACCTATCTTTGAATGCAATGCAGCTTTCTGATCCTTTGCCCACATGGATTTCAATAGAAGTGAAGATGAGCTTGAGTCAGGACCGAGATGAGACGCACTCGACTCTATTTGCAAACTTGAACTAGTTGAAGTACTAGGTGCTGGAACATTAGTATTACTTTGAGGACTAATTGGCAACCATGGAAATGGCACCTCAACTCCAGTTGGTATATCCATTTGATCAAAATGTGATTCTAAAACTGAATAATCATCGTACGTTATGTCATCATAGTATGTATCTATCCACTCATCCTCTCCGTAAAATAGATTTGAGTTGAAATCATCTGCAGTGACATCGTTTGACATCTGGATGTCACTATCAGATCCATCATCCCCAGATCCATCATCTGATAAATCCACTGAGAAATTGGACAAAGCTTCCTACAGGTCAGGAAAAAGAACAAAATTATTCTACTACGCGGCTGAAGCAACTTTAGCTCACTGAAAATAAGAAACAATGTCTTACAAAAGTCTAAAAATGTAGCTATATAAGTTAGTCAGAACTCTGAAGTACCTTGCCTTTGCCTCTTCTATCAACTTCCCCATCAATAAGCATGGCATCGCCACAATCTTCTTCTATATCTACATCTATTATTTCACAAACAACCTTCAAAGAATTTGGAATATTCAAGGTTATGATGTATCTAGTGGCATGACAATCAGATAAATGTAATAAAAGGAAGGGAAAAAAAAGGGACATGACAAGGAACAGAAACAGAGAAGCAAGTTAATCCTTTTCTAATCTAGCAACTTTTTTTCCAATTTCCAACTCATTAAACTATGAAAACCATTTCATTCCCATGCATATCAGTAGATATGGACAAAAACTAAACAAATTCTAGCGGAAGGAATGCTAAATCGGTAAGAAATTCTACCAAATGTGCAACAGATACAAAGAGATAATCACAGAAAGGATCACATTACAAAAACATGAGATGATTGGCACGTCTTTCACACCCTACAATGGACACAAGTCACAAACTCACCAAACATGTAAACCTCTAGTAATTACTCATGCAAGATCGAGCAAGAGAAAAATAAAATTACAGCACTCTGAAACTTATTCTTGTAGGGATGCCAATGGGGCGAGTCTAAGACGAATTTATCCAAGTCCATGACTTACTCAATCATGAAAGGCTGGACTTAAGACTCGCCCTGCCTCGATTGAGCCTTGAGGACCCACCTCAACTTGCGTCGGACGAAAAACCGGGCAAGTCCAGCCCGTTGAACCCAAAAGTATTATTTTTTGTTATTTTTATTCACGTATATCTAGTAAGAATAATAGATTCACACATACAAAATCAAGAAAATATACAACACATTAAAACCCATACATTATTATACCAAAAAAATAAAACACAACATGAATTATGATATCTTCTAACATGAAAGATCTATATTTTCAATGCTCATAACAATATTAACGAAGACAAAAGAAAATTTTTTTTCTAGTTAAGTGGCTAAGTCAAATTAAAAATAATATATTAATCATATTATATTTAAAAATAAACATTAAGTATAATGGGGCGAGTCTAGTAGGACGCGTTACCCGCCCATAACTCACCAGGTTTTAAAACCTTGAACCTTGACCATCCCCAAGACACATTTGATAGGATTTGGATTTGGCCGAACTTGACCAATTGATTACAGGTACCGTTTGAACCCACCTTATTGTCATTTCTAAATTGGTTTGTTTCATTTGATAAAGAAAGCCGTATCATAGAACACTGCAACTACAAAGTACCTCTCCCCCAACTCCTAGGGAAAACACCACAACACTTCTCAAATGCTCAGCCATTTACTTTATCAATATAACAAAAGCCTCCATATATAAAGGTAACAGTTATATTGAGATCTACCCTACAAGAAACAAGCAAAAGAACCATGCTACAGTCTTCATATTTCCTATGCTAAGATAAAGCTACCATACTGAAAAATCCATCATCCAAATAATGCTACGTACCAAGGCGCGACCTCCATATTTTTATAAACAATATAATCGAGACAACAAACTACAACTTAAATCCAAAACAAAGTTCAATTCATGAATCCATTGACTCCATTCAAGTTCCAACGCCTTCTTAATTTACTAAATACTACTACAAGAAATATTGGGGTAATAACACTTTAATAATTCAATCATTATAACAAACATGGGAAGAACAAAAAAGTGAAAACTGTCAAAGAAGAGGCTTTTGAACTAACTCACTGGAAAGCCCATGCAAAAAATTGACACACAAATCAATTTTTTTTCCATTAAAATCTGAATCATGAAAAGGGGAAAAAAGTGACCAAATCTTGAACCTCTTTTTGTTTGGCGGAGGACATGGGTTTAGAAATGCGATTAGTCGACGGCGCCGTTTCCAAAACCTCCACCTCTTTAAACCCCGACGATGAACTTCCTCCCGGAAACACCCTTTTCCTGTATCATCACCCGCATCAACAAACACACAAACGTAAAAAAAAACACGCAAAACACAAAAATAAGAAAAATTACTTGGAACTCTGGGCGATGTATCGAGAAGCCGGTGTGGACGACGACTCCATGTGACCCGCTCCCTAAATAAAGTTAAAAAAAAATCAAAAATTGAAACTAGGGCTCGATTTGTAGTATGGATTAATGGATCACTCCTCCTCAAAAACGCCCCATATTTCCGAAATTAAACACACTCGAATTCTGTGGATAAAGATTGACAGAAAGTCATAAATGGTATTTATATACAAGGCATATAAAACGATGCAAAACAGAAGATTTGTGTGCCGTGAAAATGAAAACTCTGTTTAGTAAAGATTATAGAGAGAGATAAAATCGAGAAAGAGCTGGGTTTTCTTTTTCACTTTTAATAAGTACTAAAAAACATCGGATCGTCGTTGGTTAGGTTGCAACGCCGCAGCAGTAAACAAGCCCTTGAATTTTGCGGTATATTACGAGTCTGCCACTGTGGAGAAATTGTGACGTGTAGGCGGGTCTGAGACTTTTTGGTGGGTCTTTAGCGTGCGGGTCCCACTTCTGCATGTAGGAAATGGATAAACCTTTTTTTAGGAATTATTATTAAAAGATTATAATAATTAATAGTTATTAGTAAGGGTATGTTTGGTTCCCGATACATTGTATCAAACTCCACCCACATAAAAATTTCTCCCAATCATCTCAATCACGAAACAAATGTATCCTAAATAATTATTTTTAAGTTGGGCGTAATTATAAAAGTCAATATTGGAAAATTGATTTTTGCCCAAACTTAAAAAAAAGGGGGAATAATCTGTGTTTTCTACTCCGAGATTATATTTTTTATTCATGTTTTATCAACACATTTTCTAAATAAAAGTATAATCAGAATAATCTGTGTTTTCTACTCCGAAATATATTTTATATTCATGTTTTATCAACACATTTCTAAATCATTCATTTTTAAAATAAATATCGAAGTATTCTCATCCCATATTTAAATTTAGCTAAAACTCCTAACCTAAAGGCTAAAGTGAACAAACAATTCCAATTTTGAAAATAAAAAGGCCTAACAAGTTGTTTCTCCATGGATAATGATTCAGATGAAGAAAATTTAGTCCCAAAACCACTTGTTAGTTGCTACGCATGCAATAAACTTCAATCTTTTAGGTAGTAGTTTTTTTTTCTATCTAGAAAAAAAAAAGAAAAAAGAAAACTCTCATTGAAATGTGTCCAACCCAACCCTAACATAAATATTTAATTTTGTTTCGTTGGAGCATCCCATAAAAAAATACCAAGAGTTTTTTTTTTTCTTTGCTAAAAAAAAGAGTTCTTTTTTTTTTTAGGAAGAACCAAGAGTTGATAGAGTGGTAAATTCAATGATTTTTTCCAAATTCCAACTGCTTACATCATATGGTTTGTGGAAAAGTGAGGCACTCTTAGTGGAATATTAGGATCTCTCAAAAAGAATAATAAGAATTATTGTAGCAAGGTGATTTACACAAGCAATTTCAAAGCTTTGACCCAATCCCACCTCTCTTTTTTTCACTTTTTAGGACTCTAAGTAAAACAGAAAAAAGAAAAAATTAATTTGAACTCGATTTGGTAATATAACAGTCAAATTTGAACATATTGACTCGTTTGATAAAATGTGACACTCGGCTCGATAGTGAAAAACAATAATATATATATATATATATATATATCAAGTTACAGAGCTCGATTCGATTAATGACTCAATAGTTCTTAAACTCGATAAAAATTGAAATATATTTAATTAATATTATGTTCGATTCTACTCAATTCGTTTATATCTTAAATGTACTATCATAGGCTCATAGCTATGCATAAGTTGTCCATCTAATTAAGTCACCTAGCCACCTTACTATATTGTTATAAGCTTTTGGGCCAATTTTATAGTCTTTCTGGACATGAATTGAAATATTAAATCCATCAGAATAATGGATCCAATTTAGGTGGAAAAACAAGTCCATACTTCATATATAGGGCCAGCCCGGCCCGTATAACTACTAACGAATTTTGACAAAATCTAGTATTTAGTATTTTGCAAACCAATCCTTCCTTTTACTTTTTTATATCATGCAGACCCACAATCTTCGTTCCCTTCACCGGCAAACCACAAAGATTTATAAGCAATTTATTGTTTACTTACAAGTCGCATAATTATGTGATGTGATAATTTCACCTACTTTTATTGGATAATTTCTCAAGACATTTTATTTATTTATTAAGATATAGAAATATTTATCTGTGTCTTAGTTTTTTGGTATTTCTTTTGATTTCTAACAACAATATATAAACAATAAAATTATTTTTTAAGATTCTTGTGTATCTGGATAAAAAAAAAATTAAGATTTATGTATTTGGATTATATTAAAAAAAAAACAGTAAGTATTGTGCGAATAAAAGTTCGATAGGAGTTGGTAGAAATGAAAGGTGTCATGCAAATTGTCCCTTGGAACTCATTTTTTTTTAAATGGATCAACTAAAAATTATTTCGGATTAAATTTCTGAATAATTCTCAAAACACATGAATAGATATTATGAAGACAATATTAAAAGCTACTATCATATACTCAAATTTGTTCTACAAGCAAAATTCTCAATTACATCGTACCTTCAAGACAAGAATAACTTAAGAACTTGATCTTTAATGTTTTTTTTTCCATCTAGATCAAATCAATATATAACTTCAAAATAATTCAATATGTATATGTGCGTGTGTAAATTAAAGTTTGCGAGTTAGATTGGAGCTATAGGCCCATCTGTCATGTTCGATTAAACAATGCCCCCAAGAGGTCTTAGGCTGCCCAAAAAGCATACACGAGAATTAAATGGGCTTTTCTAAAGCGAGTCTGTTTTGCAACTCAAATCTTTCATCTTTTCAAAAGGTCGAGCTCATATACAAAGATAACTGCTCATGTCAACTGGGCCGTAGAGGGATCATCTGATAAAGGCCCAACTTAGCACTCTAAAATCCTTGACAATTATTGTGCCGCATTTTTTTCTTCTTCCAGATACATTTTTCCTTCTCCTCTTCCTACAAATACGCTCATCCTTCCCTTTTTCCATCTTACGTCAATAAGATCTACGACAATCACGGATCACCATATACTCAATTTTAACATATAATATATAAATAAGACACACTACTGCCACCCACATTCACATAAATTATCCTTTCATAATTAAGTTTTCAATATGACCAAAGCACTATCAATTTCATCAAATTATACACTTAAAACAGAAGATTTCATCCGATCTTACCACTTATATATCATATATATAAATTAAAATTATCACATATTACAATTCCCAATTTAAAAACTCAAAAAAAAAAATAATAAATCAAACATATTCTCAATCTCGGCCAAAGCACTATCATTATTACCCAATATAATATGCTAAGACGACCACGATGCAAATTCATTACTTAAAACTTTCTTTTGCTAAAATATATTTGTATTATCATAAACTATCATAACCACACCCAATTGTGCAAATATTTGTTTTAAAATTCCATGATATAAGGAGATATGTGTAGGAGTTTATAACTTCCGAACCCCCTGAAACAATAAAATAAATACATTAATAAATACAACTTGCATTTGTTGATTTCAATATCATCCGATTCCAAATTATCTCTTGAATTAAAAAAGAAGGAAAATGAAAAAGTAACAAAAAGAACAGACATACATATATCTTTCAAGAGGAGTAGGGAATAAGTAATTTTGTTTTGCCCAATCCGAAAATCTTTATCCCATTTATTCTTCTGCTATTTCAAAAGTAGCCAAACACTTGGTTAGCTTTAATTCACAAAGAATTTGTTCCAGTTCACTAGAATATGATCATCGCCCTCTTTTTGTAAAATAGAGATGTAATTGATAGTGAAAAATAAAAAGGAATTTTGAGAAATTGTGGCTTTTTTAGATGAATCCAAAAGGATAAGGCATCATATGTAGCAAAGAGAACAAAAACACTAATATTGGGATTGGATATTTGGGTTGAACTTACAAGATTAATGGTGATTACGATTTCCATGATTATTTAGTTGAATTAATTTATATTGAATCTAATTTTCTTTAGATTAATTACACACATATATGCTTTCAAATTCTCTAACTCATACTTAGTTGTCGTGGAGCTGATCAGGGGCGGAAATATTTAATTTTGGAGGAATTAAATTAATAAGAAATAAATATATATATACCAAAAATAATATTTAAAAATAAAATACACATAAAGTAATGGAATTCTTGAAAATTTGGTCGGAAGGTTTTTGCCAGGTCACTCCAACACCCCTAATTACCCAACACCTTGATGATTTTTCAGTGATAATACTAGTATTTAGAAAGTTTGGCCCTCCCATTATTAGAGGTGAAAATCAAACCAAGCCACTCGTTACTCAACTCGAGACCGATTGTTAAAATCTCTTTTGAGCATAACGAATCAAACTTGAACACAATTTGTTGTTCGTTGAAATATAAAGGTCGACTCGATTAGTAAGAAAATAACATGATATGCGTAAAAATATCAAATTCACGCGAGCTTGATTAAGTGTTCGCTCGACTAAAACTTGTTCAAGCTCGGCTCGATTAATAATCAAACTTAACTCAAACACAATCTTTGAAGCTCGATAAAAATTCAAACAAGCCTCAACTATACTATGTTCGGCTCGACTCGATTCATCTACACCCATGCCCATTATGAAGATTCGTTCCCACTACTTTTTTACCAAGAGAGACGTGTGCTTGTCTCGTAACTTTTATATAAAAAAAAAAAGTGTGTATGACGTCGACTTTCACCATTTTTCTCCACCAATATCCACCTATAAATAGCAGCTTCAAGATGTAGCAACAAATCATCATACAAAAAAAAACACTTCTCCAATAATTTCAAGTTTTCTGTTTCCTACTTCACCATTAACTACACTCAAACCATGGCAGACAAGTGCGGTAGCTGCGACTGCTCTGACAAGAGCCAGTGCGTGTAAGTGTGTTTTCTTATTTTTCCTCATTTAAATTGTTTTTCAAGCTCTCTTTTTAATTTGAAATTATATATATGTATATATATGCTAATTGAATAAATATATGTCCACGACAGGAAAAAGGGATACACCGGGGACATAATTGAGACCGAGAAAAGGTACTTTCACCATCTCAGAATTTGTTTCAATACAAAAAATCACTTATTATCATTTTTTTGGAATTTTAATCGGAATTTTAATTTGCAGCTACACGACGATGATCGTGATGGATGTTCCGGAAGCAGCCGAGAACGACGGCAAGTGCAAGTGCGGCACGAGCTGCGCTTGCACCGACTGCACTTGTGGCCACTGAATCCTTAACTAAGTTACTAGTACAAGCTGGGACACATCTCTATGGTTATATAGTTGAATAAGGTTGTAATGTGTGGTTTGTAGTATGTTGTCCTAGTTTGTTGTATCGTGTCAAGTGTGAGGAGTTCACAACTATGTATAATAGTTTGAATCTCTCCTCCTTTGGTTTATGTTATAATCAATGAATTAATCTTAGTGTCTTATCGTTCGCTTTTTATTATCTTCTCGAACTGAAAAAACTCGTTAACTGAGAAAACTCGTTTGAGTTCAAGTTGTTACACATATCAAATAAACTGAATATACGTTTAATAACATTTGAAGCTCGCATTGATAAAAAAATGTGTATAACAATGAACAAACTCGACCGTGATTTGCTCAAACACAACTTGATCAAATCCAGATATTGATTCTACCATCATAAGTCAGACAAGTCTCATATCGAAGCTAGAACACAGACTTAACACCATTTCACCATCAGTAATATTCTTTGCAACACTACGAAAAGAAAATGACCTTTTCAGATATATTTTTTAGTTTTTTCATCTCGGAGATGCCAGTTATTATTTGTGAAAATGAAAACTATCGATGTTTTTTAGCCATTTTGACTAAAAACGAATGGTCACACCCGTCGTTTATTCTCTGGTGAAATACTTGACCATTTTTCGAAAATTTAATGTGGTATATAACTTAGTACCGAGTTATGTACCGATCACCAGAAATGAAAAAATGACAAAGTGGACAATTGAACTCCAAAATGGCTAAAAAACATTTTCTCCATGAAGAAAATGCCAAAAATCCGACGGACTCTTTATTTATTCTAATAATGAAAAGCTAAACCTCCAGATACCCAGCTATGTTTTACTGCATTATCACACACAGCATTAATCTCAACAAACTTATAACCACAGTCCACAGACAACATGATGAAACACAAACTATATGAGCATAAATAACCAAACTTCCTAATAACATCACTATTATTTCTTAACAACAAATCCTCAACAAATCACTGAATCTATACACCCCATCCATTATGTTTTTCAGTCTGAGTTTTGTATGTACTCCGTGCTATTGCAGCTTTATTATGTGTATCCATATTGCAGGCACGTTCATCGTTCAGGAACTTTTCAGTCTGAGTTTTGTATGTTCAAGAATACAATGTATGTTTTCATTGAAATACTGTACTAAATCAACATTTTCAAAACCACATGCCTGCTATAATTTATTTTTTTTTCCAAAATAATACATCCCTAGACAAGAAAGAAGACTAATATTTTAGGGTCACCAAGAAACTCTGAATTCTGCCATACACGCAACATATTATCGTACAGTACAGATATACAAAAGATACAAGGGCAATCAATTATTGGAATTCAATTGTGAGATAATGAGAGACCTTAGCAACTAGCATACATCAGTTCAAGCTAATGGCAATGAATTTTTATAAACATTCACAAGCTTTTTTTTTGTATTATTTTAGCATCTGAAAAACAGAAATTTCATTGAATTTTCGTAACTAGAAATAGATTATGGCAAAACTAGCAGAATTGTACCTATGTCAAAACAATAATGTGAAACAAAAAAAACCCTTGTTTATTTCTAATTCATAGAAAGACTAGCTTCAAAACCACAATGAGCCCTGAAGAATTAGGTTATTTCCAAAATTCACATTGTTCTCAATCTGCTGAAGTCGATTACCAAATTGATTTCAGACATTAAAGCCTTCAGCACGAAGACATTTCCGATGAGCCTCGATCCATTTCTCACAAGCGGATTCGCCATGCTCCACAATGCATTCGTCCCTCAGTTTCTTAGTGTCAGGGCAAGCACAGCAGATCCTCTTCTTTGGCTTTGAATCAGGTCCAGATGATACTGATGTGGGCCCTTGGTCTTTCTGTGATTGCAGAGAGATGACTGACGGAGAACTCTGTATCGGAATTCCACCCATTGCCACTGGTCGCAGGCGAATATTGATAATTAGAGAATATACCAATAAAAACAAATACGCAAAAAATGTAAGACGCTTTCTCTAATAGGGTTAATTAAAAAAACTACCCATGGCGTTTAGTCCAATTACACAAAAAACTCGGTTATCTTTTAAAATTAAAAATACCCCCAACATTTGTTTTTAGGTTACAGAATTGCACCCTCTAGAAACCTCAAGAGGGGGTATTTGTTATGTAAATACAACCATCAAGGAGTTATTTGTAATTTTGAAGGCTAACCGGATTTTTTTGTAATTAGGCTAAACCAGAAAGGTAGTTTTTGTAATTATCCCATAAAATTATCCAGTGAACGACAACATAAGAAATAGACTGGACATGCAGGAAACAAAAAAAAAAAAAAAAAAAAAGATGTAATTTGATAGAAGATTGGGAATCTTATAATAACATATAACATCAGAAGTTATTAGCGATCAAGAAAGAAAATATGACTCAAGACCAACTCTTTTGTATTTGTAATCAAACTCTTGCGATATTATGAACTTACAAAATATATGTACAGAACGAATAAGTTGGTTTAATTTAGACAAGAGTAACTTCATTCCCATATATATACATTGAGCACGAAATTTGGAAGATCCTACGAGTTCTAACATTTAGAAGACATGGAGACTCAAGAGATCGTCTGAAAAGGCAATTGTGCAATTAAGTGCGCTGATTTTGAAGTGTCATTAAACTGTTCCGATGGAAACACTTCAAAAAAAATGATTCTCAACTTTTAGCTGGAAAAGTTCACTTTGTAGTGTTTGCAAATACCAGCTTATGCTTCAATTTCTAATTTTGCTTATGGTTTGGCTTTTAAACACAAATAAATTATTTTTACAATTTATTCCTAAACACTCTCTCTTAATTAATTGACTTTCGCTTCTATTTGCAAACACTACCAACTTCTGATTATCAACTACTTGTCGTTTAAGTGGGAATAAATCACTCCCTCCCAAATGTGGATGCGTAATCATTCCTTTAGGAAAATTAGATGCAGATACATAATCCAAAATCGCTTATAAAACCTCAAAAAAAAAAGGAAAAAAGAAAAAGTTCCAAGTATAATAAGGAACACCTCATACAAAAACTGAATTCCCAAATAAAGATTTATGTTCACTACTGTATAACTAACAAAATTTGCAGAAAAAGGGTATATTTCAACACAAATGCCTGAACAAAACAAATTATTCTATCATCCCACAGTTCATTAGCTTTCATCAAGCTTCTTTCTTTTTTCAGTGACAAAAAAGAAGCGCACTTTAGTATTTTCTTTCTTTTTTAATGAAACGAAACCGTATTTAGCTTTTTTTAACATTGTCAAAAATCCTATTTGCAATCCATCACAAATTCACAATTGAACAACAAATCCATATCAAAATAGAAAAATATTTCCACATACATATACGTCCAAAACATTAAAATCATATAAGCTTATTGAGATTTATTAGTATCTGGAACCCAAAAAAGAAAATGAAAAAGAAAAATTCAAGAACTAAAACTATTAAAAAATATGCGATTCAATGGTTTACCAGTTATTATCAGTTAACACCAGTTTACTAAATCCTACAGATTACACAAGAACAACATCAAGATACATACCAGCAGAATGATTTCTTTCAACAAAAACAAGGGGAAAAAAAGATTAACCATGCCAATTTGAATAACTATAAAGAAATATACGCGAAAATAATCGCACCTTAGTCCTTTCTTCCTTCTCAAGACAAAAAGGGCTGCAGAGACGATATCGCCGCTTCAGAAATGGAGGCTCTTAGAATTTAGAAATGGGTTCTAGAATTGGTTTTCTAACGCTTTCTCAACTTAAAACGTGTGACGCTTCTATTTCTTTAGGTCCCACAAAAGATGTTTCCAATTTTTTGTTTTTCCGTTGGGGTTTCCTTTTTTTTTTCTTTAAAAAAAATGAGTTTGGGAATTAACTAAGTCCTTTTGTTTTAGGAGAATTCTGGTTGTGAACTTATGAGATCACAAAATTCGCATTTAGACCATCTCCAACCCATTATACTAAATTTGGTGTAAAAACTACACCAAATTTGGTGTTTTGGTGTAATTTTGTCAAAACCATCTCCAACCCATTACACCAAATAAATATTTTATTCTTTTTTCTTCATTTTATAGTAACAAAATTTATTTATTTATACAATTATTTTATTTACTTATATTTTTTAAATAGTAATGTAATTAACTATAAATTTTCATTTAATTAATATTATATTAATTAGTTATATTACTAAAATTAATATTATTATTTCTTTTAATTTACATTATAATTATTTGTTATTTATTAATTTATAGAAAATATTAATTAATTATTAAAATCATGTTATATAAATTAATTATATGTAAAATGAGGATATAATTGTAATTTAATTTTGAGATAAAAGGGAATTGGAGGGCAAATGTGGGATATTTGCATTACACCAAATTTGGTGTAAATGAATAGTGTTACACCAAATTTGGTGTAATACTATTCACTACACCAAATTTGGTGTGAGGTTTAGAGTTGGGTTGGAGAGGGATTTTTGCATATTTGGTGTAATAAGGTGGGATTTGAAGTTGGATTGGAGATGCCCTTACAAGCTATATCCTAAATAAATGCTATTTTGTCTACATATATGCAGGGGCGTTTCCTCGTTAGGGATTGAGGGGGCTTTAGCACCCCCAAATTTTTCAAAATTTCCACTATTTTACATATATTTTATTTTTAAATATTAATTTTTAGTATTTAAATATTAATTTTTTGTTGATTTAGGGCCTGTTTGTTTATGTTTCCATGGTCCATTTCCAGTTTCTGGAGTTGGAAATAGAATTTTGAGAATTTATTGGTTTTCGTGTGGAAATTGGGATTGTGTTTGGATGAATGAATTGAAATGCGTTTTATGTAGGGTTGGAAATGAGATTGTGTTTGGTTTGGGTAGTTTTGAAATATTATTTTATGTATATAATAATTGAAAAGTTGGTAGTGATGGGGTCTACTTTAATATTTTAATTTGAATATATAATATTATATTTGTAAGATTATAGTTGGTGGGTCCCATTAGATAGTTATAATTTAAAAATAGTAATATTTTAAGTAGATAAAGTTGATGACTCGATGATGGTGGGTCTCACATATATAGTTGGGTTAAAGTATGAAAATAGTGATTGATAAGTAATGATGAGTGATGTAGGGTATTGTATATGTTTGAGAATATAAATTATAGGTTTGAGATGTTGTTTTATGTGAAAAATGGAAAATGAAAATGATGATTTCCATTGGAAATTTTATGAACAAACATGATTCCACTTTTATATATAGTTGGAAACTGGAAAGAGATCATTGGAAATATAAACAAACAAGACCTTAGCATCCCAAAATTAATTAGCCCCCAAATTTAAATGTCTAGCTCCGCCCCTGCATATATGTGTTAAAATCTACACGGATATGAAGGGTTTCGGGTTGCAAATTTTATTTTAGATATTTGGAGATTATTTTAAATCTGTACCCAAAAAAAGGTTATTTCAAATCATTTTGAGAATGGTTAAACTTGATTTTAATACATATATGTAGACAAAATAACCTTTTATTTAGGATATGGCTTGTAAATGTGAATTTTGTGATCTCATAAGTTCACAACCAGAATTCTCCTAAAACAAAAGGAATTAGCCCAAACTCAATTTTTTACTTTTAAGCATATCAACTTATGGCCTTCAATGCAACATTGCTAATTTGCTGTCTAACAATGTCAAGCTTTTTAAATTAACGATGTCGTAACTGTATAACAGACACTTATTGTCCAAACAATTTATGTACAAAACTTGGATCGAAACAGACAGATATTAATTCTGTTCTGTAAATAAAGAAACAAAACTTGCACCTTTTATTCCTCTTCCAATAAAATTTACAGTGAAGGTAACCTATATGAAGGTAAAAGAACAACTTCAT
Source organism: Rehmannia glutinosa (assembly GCA_016081115.2). Classification (NCBI taxonomy): domain Eukaryota; kingdom Viridiplantae; phylum Streptophyta; class Magnoliopsida; order Lamiales; family Orobanchaceae; genus Rehmannia; species Rehmannia glutinosa. The sequence goes on along the minus strand of JABTTQ020001144.1, from coordinate 193,400 downwards.
ATCAGACTCATGATCTAACCGAAGTCTGAATGTATTCTACACAGTGTTGTAAAAATTGGCATAGACGCCCTAGGCCGATTCAACTTTGCTAAGATCGGCTCGAGAAAATCGTTTCGACCAAAAATCGGCCTAGATTGTGTAGGCGGCCAACACATCGGGCCTAGACGCCCGTCTAGGCGATTTAGGCGTTGGGTCGCCTGTTCGATTAGACCCTAGCGATTTCTGCAACCTTGATTCTAGATCGAACATGCAAACTTTTCGGCTTTTGTCTCTGAAGGAGATCCCTTTGACCATCATTCAAATCATCAAATTGAGTTGGAAATAATAAAAATCAATATACATTCCTAACTTTCATATACATATCCTTGTAATTTCAGCTTGATACATCAGTATTAAGCAAATTCAAACAAAGGGTTCTTCAAATAAACATCATACAACACACTAATCATACTTTTCCCTCCAAGAACACACAAGAAACAAAACCCAAGATACTCCCAAAAAAATGTCCCCCAAAACCAGTCTAACCCAATCATGCCCAAGAACCTCAACTTCCCTCACAAAACAAATCCTCCAAATAGCCATTGCAACATGGAGAGCCACACACCCCTTGGCAAAAAAACCATGAAAATCCCTGTCCTTCACAAAAGCCACCATGAACAATAAAAACCCAACAGCAGACAAAAGCAAACCCGAAAACGAATCGGATGTCCGAATTAAGAGCTGATCATGGGGTGTTGAGCCCAGAAGCCTATTGGCATGATCTTTACCATGGCTAAAAACAAAAACCCCATCACTGTAAAACATCATTAGGGCTCCACAAGTTAAGGCCACCAGAGAATGGAGTGTACATATAAGAAAGAACCCTGGGGACACCATTGATCAGGAGAAAAAAATTAAAGATTCAATTTTTATGGTAAACCCACCTGAACCCTTGGCTTATTAGCAAAACCCAGATGAAATTCTTGATCAAGTTTCAATCAATGCATGTTTTAGAGGAAATTAAAGCAGGGGAATTGAATCCCATTATTTTATGCTACTTGAGAAACATGATTTCACTCGATAACCTAATACAGACCAACAAAAATCTTACAATGATGATAACTTGGATTTATAGTGATAAATTAAAGTACCTTATACTAGATGATGATTTCGGAAAAGGGACTGATTAGGTCCAAGAAAAGTTCTTAGGTTGAAAACCTGACGCGTATGGGGGTGGAAACAGGGGAAGAATTGATGGAATGTCGACAGGAATTTACCGAAGAGGAGAAAAAGTTAAAAAATATATATGAGGAAACAAGAAAAAGTGTTTGAAGCAATGTGGTAAAAAGCGTTAGGAACTAGTCGGACGGCAGGTTGGGGCATAACATTTAGTGGAGTCTTAGCGGAGTTAGACATGGCCTAATTGGAAGAAAAACATAGGAGAACCTAACACCTAAGCGTGGACTAGTCGGGACTATGCAGGGATTTTTACAATAGAGGTTTGGAGTAGATTTTATATCGTTAATACTTTGGTGGAAGGTAATTAGTTGTTATGTCAAATAATATTAATATCCTTAATATTAACAAGGATTGTGAATTCATTTAGGTTATGTTTGGTTGAGAGATTTGGATTTAAGAAAAAGAGGTATATTTAATGATTTTTAAATGACTTGGATATTATGTGAATGATATTCAATATGTGATGAAAAAAAAATCTAAAATTTATTATTGTATGAAAATATTTTTAAACAATAAATATATTTAGTATTAAAATTCTTGACTTTGAAATCATTCACACTAAATGCATCAATTTCCCTTGGAAACCTATAAAATTTGGAAAAGAGTAATTACTGATGGGCCCAGCTTTTACATAAGTTTCATGATGGGGATGATATTTTGTCATTGGATTTGAGATATTATTTCCAAATTATTCTAGTTGATTTTATTTTTTAAGTAAAGGAATAAATTCTACTATAAGCACTTGTATAAGTTGAGGTATCTCATAATCAACTAAAATTAATTAAGAAAACTATATATCGTTATTATAAATTCAATAAATTAGGAAAAAAAAACTAATGTTGAATAAATAATTATGATTTATGCACCAGTCGAACTCAAAATTCAAGGATATGTTTTGGTTATTTTGGAGGAAGGAATATGGAATAAAAATAATGTTTATTATTTGAAAATTGTTTAGCTTTAATTTATTGACTTATATATTGTACATGTCTTGTCACTGTTTTGGATATTGTTACTGCCGACATGCAAACCAGTGGTGTCATAAATCATGAAATGCTCTTTAGTCTTTGCATATCTATCATCAAGTATAAGAATAAGACGAAACTTAAAAGGATTTTTATATCGGATAAGATATTTAAAACATAAATTTTGGAGTATTGGGAATAAATCATTTTCTTTTTTTTGTAGTAATATAGAATTAATACGATCAAGATCAATGAAGTTTGTTAAATTTTTAAAAATAATTAAAAATATCTTCTTTTTTAATTCCATCTACAAATTAAAGGCAAACATGCACTTAGTGATAACTTTGAGACTCCAATTTTCTAGTATTTTTCTACACATATACTACTCCAACTGCGTTAATTAAAACCACAATAAATTATTTCACATGGTACCTTTCTGAAATTTCTGAAAATGTGTTATTTAGAGCTGGGCCACTATTCACATTAAAGCATCCATTGTGTCACTCAATTTAATTAGTGCATTGTAGTAAAATGTGTAAAATGTCTTGATGGTATTTTTCTTGGGCATGTCGGTCATAACTCATAATATATTGGATCAAATTCTCCAATCACTCTAGTTTTCATAAATTACAAATTGTTGTAATATTGATAGTTTTTTATATTGATATTCGTAATAATTAAATAATCAATATGTAATACACAATGTTCTAAAAATCTCCGCCTAGCTCCGATTAGTCCCCGCCTAGGCGCTACCCCCCATGTCCGCCTACGTTAGTCTTCCGATTAGGTCTCGCCTAACCCCACCCAAATCCCGTCTAACCCCGCTCGACTCACTTAGCCTAAGTCTTTAGGCCCCAGTCTGCTTCGACTAGTCTTTTAGCGCTTTTTAGAATCTTGTGTAATATGTTCATACTCCTATATAACTAGCTAGATAGTGATCGGTTATCATTTTAGGTTATATCGATCCATATATCCTGAATAAATTCGCCAACAAGCCTCATTTTTTATTCATGGGTGTGAATCAGTGATGGAGTTATTTACTAAATACACACTTAAAATTAAAATAGAAAATTTACATCCAATTTAAATATGAATATCAGATATTGATAAAAAAGAATCCGACTTAATATCTAAATGTATCCTACTCATTAATTTTGAAGACCAGTTCAGTTGAATGTACAACAAATAGACAATGTAAGGTAGCAGCAAACATGAGCCTGATTTAAATGTATCCTACTCATTAATTTTTTTTGTCTATAAACATGACCATATTTTTTGACATTTTGTAAGTGCATCTGACTACTTTTTTTTTTTTTTTTTACTTTTTTCATATAAATAGCAATTTCAGTCATTTAAATTTTAGACCATTAAACTCCACTAAAACATGACTAGCAAAACATAAAGATATTGACCTGGAGTTTGTACGGACTAATTGTACCAGCTACCAATTACTATAAATAAATAGAACAGTGCATTTCATTTTTTTATACCGATGTTCCATGTTCCTACATGATTGCCAGAAATACACAAGTGATTGTTTTATGCCGGACTCCCCTCTCCTCTATCCAACCGCGTGTTCCCACCGCACTTGAAGCCCTCAATATTAATTGTTCCACCATCGTGCACCGAGGAACTCGAACCCTTGACCTCTCCAAAGAGATGTCAATAGTTACCTGCTCCATCTCTGCTCTATCAAATTGCTTATCGGGGCATATGCGAGCTTGTGAAAATTTGGTGGGAACTCATACTAAATAACATTCGTGTGAGTTTGATTCATGAATAGATCATTATTATTAGATTTGGTAGTCGAACACAATTGTTCTCTTTAATTGAGAGGACTTGGTTGTAGGTTAGCACCCTATCAGAACACTGATCAGTGCGTGCACATCATGCAGTTTACTTTAGTGGCATCAATGAGGGGTCGGAGTTGTGTCATCAGGCATAGTTAGGCGTAAGATTTGAACACTGACAGGAAAAAAAAAAAAAAGAGTTTTTTTTTTTTTTTTAAAAAAAAAATTCGCCCCGTCATTGCAGAGACTCAACCCGGCCTCTTCATTGAAGAGTAATACTGCGGCCACCGGGCTAACCCTGGTGGTTAAAAAAAAAAAAAAAAAAAAAAAAAAAGAGTTACCTTACTTAACTTACTTGACCAGTTAGAAGTGGATATTGCATTTCATTATTTATTCTCAGCATCATCTCAATCTAAACTGGTTTAAGGTTTGGAAAACTTTAGGTAGGACCACTCTAATAACCTAATAATAATTATTTTTTAAGTTTGTCGAATTAAAGTACTTGAAATCTTTGTACACGACACACACTAATCTTCTAAATTAATTAATAAAAAGCATATAATGCCCCGACATATCAGACATTAGTTTGATACGTTTGTTTCCATCATGCCATTTGCCACCAAAGTAAATCAAATTTCCCATTTTATTTTTTAAAAATTTAAACTATTGTTAAAAAAAAACTATTAAATCTAAATAAACAAAAAAAGAAATAAAAATGTTTGGAAAGGGGCGAGGTAGGAAGGGACCCCCACCCCCCAATTATGGGAAATGGTGAGACCATTGAAACTATACTGGTCGTGATCTCACCTAACCAAATTTATGAAAGCACTGTAACCCTTGTTTTTCTGCTGGAAAACCCAAATAAACTGATGAAGATATTAGGGCCTTGTTTGTTTATGTTTTCAATGGCCTCTTTCCAGTTTCCAATTATACATAAAAGTGAAATCATGTTTGTTCATAAAATTTTCAATGGAAATCATCATTTTCATTTTCTATTTTTCACATAAAACTGTTAGAATAATTAACATACATAATTATGAAGACAAAAATGAAGAGAGAATTTCATTATAACTTGAATCTTGAATGCAACAATATGAGAACTACAAATGGAGGCTACCCAATATATATAGGAGCAAACCCTAGCTAAGACACACAAAGGGAAAATACAAAACTACCCTCACAAATATAAACTAATAAGTATAATTCTAACATCCCCCCACAAACTCGTGATGATGTAGTAGAAATCATCGAGAGTTTGCCAACCAAAAAACGAAAGCGCGGAAGCGGATGCGACTTGGTGAAAAGATCCGCAATCTGTAAAGATGATGAGATGAATGGTAAGTGGAGTGTCCCATGTTGCAGGTGATGACGAGTGACATGACAATCAATCTCAATATGCTTTGTTCTTTCGTGGAAAACTGAGTTGTGGGCAATCAATAGCACTTTGGTTATCACAATGCATGGGAGTAGGTGAGGACAAATGAACACCCATATCCGCAAGAAGCAACGTAACCAAACTATTTCGGTTGTAGTAGAAGCCGTTGCCGATACTGTCTCTGTGGAGGATCGAGACACAACATTTTGTTTCTTACTCTTCCAAGAAATAAGTGAGTCTCCAAGAAAAATACAAAAACCAAAGGTGGTGGATTTTCGATCGAGTGGATCACTAGCCCAATCCGCATCGAATATGCCTCAACTCTAATGAAGATGTAGATGGAAACAAAAGACTCTCGAAAAGAGAGTATCACGGAGGTATCGCAAAATACGAGTAATCGCACCAATGAACTCAGTAGTGGGGCAAGTGACAAACCGACTCACAATATGAACAAAGATATGCAATATCCGGACGCGTAATGGTTAGATAAACCAAACTTCCAACAATAGTGCGATATAAGGTAGGATCGGACAATGGTGTGCCATCGGAAGGAGAATATCGAACATTAAGTTCAAGAGCGTATCAATTGTCCCGAGTATCGCAAGACGAGCTCGATCAAGTATGTCGAAGAATGTACTTGGACTGTGAAAGAAGATAACCTCGAGGGAGTGGGCTACCTCAATACCCAAAAATATCGCAAGGTCCCAAGTCTTTCATTTCAAAGCGAGAAGCTAACTCGATTTTCAACAATGCAATCCCATCAACATCATCACCGGTGATGATCATATCAACAACATGTAAGGAAAGAAGAATAATACCAAAGACATGCGTACGCTTGAAGAAAAGGGCGAATCATGGTTCTGGAACTAAACCCCAGTGAAGTAAGCACGACAGAATTTTTCAAACCAAGCTCGTGGAGCCTTTGAGACCATACAATGTTTTCTTAAGCTTGCAAACTTCACCCGATTATGAGGAACTCCATGTGGTGGGATCATGTAAACTTCTTCTTGAAGATCACCATTCAAGAAGGCATTTTTGACATCCATTGAGATATGTGCCATTTTTAATGGACAGAAAAAGCACAATAAGAGTACGAACGGTAGTCATCTTTGCAACAGGGCAAATGTTTCCTCATAATCCATACCATCTCTTTGTTGTGAATAACCTTTAGCAACCAATCGTGCTTTATATCGCTCAATCAACCATCGTTTGGTTTTAATTTTATAAACCCAACGCGAACCAATTGCCTGTTTTACCAGGTGGTAAAGATACCAAATCCCAAGTGTTTGTTTTATGCAAAGCGAAAGTTCCTCGGTCATAGCATGTTGCCATAAAGGATCGAATCGCTTTTTATAGGAGTGTGGTTCGAAATTTTGTGAATAGAGGACAAAAATGAAGCAAAGGCGGAGAATAAGAGGAATAAACAAAGTCGGGTAATCGAGTGGACTTACGTGTACGTTGGGGATATCGAGGAGGCAAATGATCCACAATTTCGGGAAGCGATTGGGGTGCCGTAGTAGGCATTTTGTTAGACGGAGCGGTCCGATGAGTCTCTATCTGTATTATCCGAGAATGGATCAATATGAACAAGATAAGTTTTGGAGATGTTATGAGGACTAGAGGAATAGAGGAATGGAATATGCTCAAGAAAAATACATGACGAGACACGTATAATTTTTGAGCAATTGGATCAAAGCAACGGATATCCTTCCGACCTTCTCCATATCCTAAGAAAACACAAATAAATTTAACGAGAAGATAATTTGTTGCGTTCAACATGGGGACGAAGGACAAAACATGCACAACCAAATACACGTAAGGGACGAATAACTAGGGGTAGAACCATAAAGTCTCGAAATGGTGATAAATCGATGTGATGGATGATGGAATCTATTTATACAATGGACAACAGTAAGAACGGCTTACCCCCAAAATTCACTTGAACCTAACTAGATAGTAAAAGTGAGCGAAGGTTTCAATGATATGCCTATGTTTTCTTTTTCAAAGAATACCATTTTGTTCAGAGTATCTCATGCAAGAAGTTTGATGTAAAGTCCCATCCAAAGCAAGCAATTCACGAAAATTATTAGAGGTGTACTCCCCACCCAAGTCACATCTAAAGCATTTTATGATAGCAGAAATTGAGTTTTTACAAAAGCTCGAAACGAAGTATATATGCTCGTAAAATCGAACGATGCTTCATAAAATAAACCCAACAATAACGAAATAATCATCAATAAAAGAGACATAATATCGAGAACCCCCTTTGTGGAAATGGGAGCAGTCCCCACACATCGAATGAACCAAATCAAATGGCGCAGATGGGAAGAAACACTTAGATTAAAAGGTAAAGCGGAAAATTTTGCGCTTTACAACCACTACAATCGAAATATCATGAGATGACAATTTTCCTAATGAACCCGTAGAAGTCAAATATCTTAAACGTGAAGACGAAACATGACCCAAACGAGAATGCCACAAATAAAATCTAGGCGATGAAGGACTCAAACGAAAAGAAGACAAATCAACAAGAGAAGGCTGCAATGAGAGGGTACTCCAGCTCATCCAAAATGTATAGCTCTCCGTGCCTACGGCCTGTCCCAATCATCTTCCGAGAATGTGGATCCTGCACACAACAAGAAGTAGGAGAGAATGATACTAAGTAGTCGGAATCACACAATTGGCTAACAGAAACAAGATTTAATGTAAGTTTGGGAATATGGTAGACATGTGGAAGAGACAATTGAGGTGTGACTACAGATCCAATTCCTGCTAAGGGTAACAAAGTACCATCAGCAGTAACAACAGGTCTAGCATGTGTGGGTGATATGGAAGTAAAACATGATATATCAGGGGACATATGATGAAAAGCTCCAGAATCTAATACCCAAATAGAGGAAGATATACCTGACAAGCTCGGAGTTGACAAACCTGAGACAAACAAAGCATGAGATGAGACAAGAAATTTCTGAAATTGTTCAGCAATTGTATCCATAGAAGGCTGACTGGAGGTAAGAGTTCCATACGTCACGAGAATCGATGAGGTACAGTGCGAACACGAGTCGGTGGGGGCGGCTAAAACCACGCTTGATTTGGATGGACAAACCGATGTTGGGGAGGTCGTGGATTTTTCTCGTTGAAAACGTTGTTGGCCACCTTTATTCAACTCGGGACATTGAGCCTTCCAATGTCCTGGTTGTTTACAGTAACTGCACTCATTATCAGCAACCTTTGGGTGTGGTTTGAAAGGAACTGAAGATGGACGATGGGGCACAACAAGAACGGATGAAGTAGGAACAGGAAGAACTCCTTTCCCTGCCTGAGACTTTAAATGTAATTCCTCTGCTAACAATTCACTAACAACAGAATCAACAGATGGTAACGGAATACGGTGCAAAATATTTCCACGAAGAGACTCAAAATCATCCCGGAGAGCCATCAAAAATTGAACCAATATTTGCTCCTCTCTACGAGCAATATAAGGGGTAAATGCGCGAAGTTCAATAGATTCAGTAAGGGCTAATTGATCCCAAAGATCAATCATAGCAGAATAAAATTCTGTCATACATATTTTTTTTTTTGTTGAAGAGATCGAATATCTATTTCAATCAAGCAGTCTTTGTTTAGCAAAATTCGATTGAGTATATAACCGCTCCAAATGATCCCAAACTTCTTTCGAAAGATCATATTTAGCTAATTGTATACCAATAGAGTTTTCCACAGAATTGTTAACCCAAGTAATGATTTTCGAATTATTCACTTCCCAAGCCTCCATCTCTTCAACAAATTTAGTATTATCTTTTTCAACAGGTTGTTTTTTTGTTCCAGAAATATAACTCCACAATTTTTTTCCTCTCAAGAAATTTCTCATCACATAACTCCAGTATGAATAATTCTTTCCATTCAAGCGTACACTAATCGACTGCAACGAATCATCCCTTTCACTAGCCATAATGACAGAAATAAACACAAACACCAACCTTGCAACGAGATAGATCGATGCAAGCACCCAACAAAATCAAGCTAACTCTATCAAAGAGAACCCACAACAACTAATCTGATTCTTGAAACAACCCAACAAGTGCCAAAATACTGCGAAAAATTAGAGTAAAAACAAAAACTGCAACGTACCCACTGTGAAGAGAGAATTTCATTATAACTTGAATCTTGAATGCAACAATATGAGAACTACAAATGGAGGTTACCCAATATATATAGGAGCAAACCCTAGCTAAGACACACAAAGGGAAAATACAAAACTACCCTCACATATATAAACTAATAAGTATAATTCTAACAAAAACAACTTCTCAAACCTATAATTTCTATTCTCAAACCTATACATTACCATACATCACTCATCATTACTTATCAATCACTATTCTCATATTTTAACCCAATTATATATGTGGGACCCACCATTATCAACTTTATCTACTTAAAATATTACTATTTTTAAATTATAACTATCTAATGGGACACACCAACTTAATCTTACAAATATAATATTATATATTCAAATTAAAATATTGAAGTGGACCCCACCACTACCAACTTTTCAATTATTATATACATAAAATAATATTTCAAAACTACTCAAACCAAAACACAATCTCATTTCCAACCCTACATAAAACACATTTCAATTCATTCATCCAAACACAATCCCATTTCCACACGAAAACCAATAAATTCTCAAAATTCTATTTCCAACCAAAACCGAAATGGACCATGGAAACATAAACAAACGGACCACTAGATTTCACATCAACGCTCCTTAAACCTATGTGGCTTTGCAAAGCGACCGTTGATTAGTTAGTCTTGGATGTCTTCTTTGTCTAACAAACCCTGTGGGTCGGCCTCGGCCGTGGGCGAGGGTTGCAATTGCAACCCTAAGGTCTCGTGTTCGATTCCCCGACTACCGCAGGAGTTTTGGGGTTGGGTTTGCCCTCCTCCCCCAGAGAGATTAGGACCATCCCCGGTAAGACGGGATGTCCCATGGCCGAAGGCGTGTGGGGGGCGTCAGCCCCACCGGTGTGGGGATACTGGGGTCGACAAAAAAAAATATAATTCTAACAAAAACAACTTCTCAAACCTATAATTTCTATTCTCAAACCTATACACTACCCTACATCACTCATCATTACTTATCAATCACTATTCTCATATTTTAACCCAATTATATATGTGGGACCCACCATTATCAACTTTATCTACTTAAAATATTACTATTTTTAAATTATAACTATCTAATGGGACCCACCAACTTAATCTTACAAATATAATATTATATTCAAATTAAAATATTGAAGTGGACCCACCACTACCAACTTTTCAATTATTATATACATAAAATAATATTTCAAAACTACTCAAACCAAACACAATCTCATTTTTTTTTTTTTTTGATAACTCGAGCCTTCCAGCTTACGCCCGACTATGCCCGGGACAACAACTCCGCTCCTCATTCTGCCGCCAAGGTAAAACCGCGGATGTGCACGCATCGGCAAGATGTTCGACGGTCTGGCGACGTACAACCGATCCTCCTGGTAAAGAGAACAATTATGTTCGACCCCCAATCTACTAATAACGATCTCTCCCGAATTGAACCCACACAGATCTTTTCATTGAGTTCCCACCAAATCTTCACACCGGATCGCGTATGCCCTGGGAGCAATTTGATGGAGAAGGGATATGAACCCGACCTCCACCCCACAAACAATTTGATGGAGCAGGGATTTGAACCCCTGACCTCCATCCCACAATTGCTTGTGGTGGCCAGGTGGGCTAAGCCACCTGGTTACACAATCTCATTTCCAACCCTACATAAAACACATTTCAATTCATTCATCCAAACACAATCCCAATTTCCATACGAAAACCAATAAATTCTCAAAATTTATTCCCAACTCAACCTGAAATGGACCATGGAAACATAAACAAACAGGCCCTAGATTTCACATCAACGCTCCTTAAACCTATGTGGCTTGCAGGCGACCGTTGATTAGTTAGTCTTGGATGTACTACTGTTTAATGATGGAGCCCACTTGCCATAAAATTTACTAAATGCTAATGAATTCCATGGACCCTGGCACATAAAATTGCTATGCCAATTTATTGAAACCATAATGCATAGGATACACATAATTAGTAAAGTGATAAGAGCATATAGATTGTCACCATAAGTTTTTTTTCCCTAGCAACTGCCAACTGTGATAACCAAAGGTAATGGTTTTAATCATAATAGTGCTATAAATTAAAATTTGACTTATTTATAATTTAACTATTTATAAATTAAATATAAATTGTATAATATTATAATAAATCACATTCAATTTCAATCAATATTCAATATTTAAATAAAAAAACTTGATATAAAATTCTTTTGGTGATTTTCTATATTTTTTTTTATAAAATATTTATGTATAAAATACTTGTCTTATGACAATATTTTATACAATATGTGATTACTATTATCTCGTATAAGACAAATTTATCTAAAAAATTCTATTTAAGAGTAATTTAATATTTAAAATTATTTTTCTCAATTACAAATATTCATTTATAATTACCAAACAATAGATTTAAATCAAGTTAAAAAAAACATCATCCATTTGTATATACCAAGCATAAAATAGTATCATCATATCATTTATTTTCACTACTACATGCCTAAATTCATTTTATTCTGACCTATTCATACAAATCATGCCGTTAGAATTATAAAATTGGAATTATTCTTTAAATTAAATCTTCAATCTGATGTAATCTTACAAATTTCAAATATCATTTCAATTGGTCATTGTTTAGTTATTTAATTTGTGCTATACTTAAAAAACATGTTTTTATATCGACCACTGTGTTTTTTTTTTTTATCGGTTTCATCAATGCTCAATAATTATCTTTCACTCCATACCCAAATTCTGGGGGAAAGAGAGAGCAAATAGAAAATAAAGACGCATCGGATACATAAATTTCCACTCACTGTTCTCATTAGAGAATTTTCTTTTACCCCAAATATGTGAATACTTGAATACCTATGAAAATATTCAAAAAATGCTTTATTCACTCACTTTTATTTTTTTCCTTACCAACCACATATACTAAGTCTTTTTTTTTTTATAAAATATATCCAAATCCGAATTATTGTAATATATATCTTACCACAAAATTCTATTATTCACCACTCGTGCATTTCCAACCACCAATTATATCCAATAATTATTTTATTATTTACACATGATATCAATTTTCATCACTATATTTTTATCTCACATCAAGTCTCACTCTCAAATTTTATCTTTCTTCTTCCAAAATTGTTCTAATAGCTAATCTCTAGCGTAATTTTTTCCCCAAAAGTATATATAATCATCATCCATAGTAAATAGTAAGACCAACTCCAACCCAACTTCGAATCCCACACCAAAATACTAAATATGTGAAAAACTCTCTCCAATCCAACTCTAAACATTACACCAAATTTGGTGTAAAGAATAGTGTTACACCAAATTATAACACTATTCCTTACACCAAATTTGGTGTAATACAAATATTCCCTCTTTGCCCTCCAATTTCTTCTACTTCAAACTTTTAATTCCTATTGTATCATATATTTGATATATAATTTATTTTTAACATGGTTTTAGTTATTTTAATTTTGTATATAGTTATTATTTTGGATGAACAATTATAATAACTAACAATAGTTAATATTTACCAATAAATTATTATAAACTAAACTTAAAATTTTCTATAAACTACAATAATTAATAAATAAAATTACAATTTAATTAATGTATTAATCGATCACGTGTGGGATGAATATACTAATTTCGAGAATTAGTAATGTATTAATCTTCTTTTGTCTTTAAATATTTATTTTAGGTTTGTCGTTTTTATTGTGATATTAGTTGTAATATTTATTTTGTAATATAATTAATTATGTAATATTAGTTAAATATAAGTTTTTATTTAGTTACATTAATAGTAATAAAATATAAGCAAAATAAATAATTGCATAAACAAATAAATTTGTTATTTCAAAATGGAAAGAAAATATTAAAATACTCATTTGGTGTAAGATTTAGTGTAGTAGGTTGGAGATAGTTTTTGAAAATTTACACAAAACACTAAATTTAATGTAATTTTCACACCAAATTTGGTGTCATGGGTTGGAGATGCTCTAAATACAACACCTCTATGTTTCTTTAGAAATAGCATTTACAGGACCATAACAATGTGCCTATGGAGGAAACACTGCAGCTGCGGGACACGCACACCCAAAAGCGCGTGGTTGTACAGCACCAGGATAGAAGAATGTCTCTAATGGAACAACCATATTGGGCTTCACAATTCACAGTTACAACACTCGCATCACCTCTCTCTTTCTCTCTCTGTGGAACTGAATGAGAAAGCTGCTTTAGCCGTCAGAAGTATTTAAATGCTCCATAACTAAACTCCACTCCATATACGTTTCTCACCCATCAGAAAATTTTAAAGAGAAAGATTGACAAAAGATTGACCCCTTTTTATCTCTACTTTTTTTTCCCTCTCTATTTCTCTGCCCACTTTTTCTATCCGATATCCATGCCCTAGATCCACCAATGTCCACACCATAAACCACTGAGGCTCTCTACTCCATTTCATGCACCATTCTTGGTTTGAGGTACAATTCGCCAAACCCCTTCTAATTTTCTGCTTGCATTCCATTTCTTTCCCCTGTGGGATATTACATTTGCTGGGTAACTCTTTTTTTATTGGGGGTTTTAACTGAAGAATTGGTCTCGTGAATGCGATAGGTCTCAATTGATACGTGTTTCTCATGGTGTGTGAGTTGGAATTTCGCATTTTCACTTAAGTTGAGATGATTTTTTTGTATATATTTGGTTTCATGGGTGAATTGTTGGTTGTGGTAACGCAATGGAAGAAAATGAGTTATTGGTTGGATAACTAAAAGAAAGTCTGATTTTGGGAAGTGGGTTGTTGGGGCGTGTTGTTTTGAGTATAATGGGCTGTGCTTGTGGTAAACAATATGCCATTGATGATAGTAAGGAAAGTCCAGGGGACAGGTTATCGAACAAGGCATCGTCGGATTTTCGGGCCATCAACGGTGTGTCCTCGAGGAGGGAGGAGAATTATAGGCCGAAGGAGCGGTTGGATAATAGTAGCAATAATGGAAGGGTGATATTGATAGATAAGCAAGTTAATGGTTCATCTAGATTGCATGGAGAGCATTTTGAGAGGAAAAGGGAGAAGGCCGAGTATATTTCTGCGGTGCACCATCCTGGGGTGGGCATGGTCCCTAGAGCAACCGAAGGGGAACAGGTTGCCGCTGGATGGCCACCTTGGTTGGCTGCAGTGGCTGGTGAAGCTATTAAAGGATGGGTGCCGAGGAGGGCAGATTCTTTTGAAAAACTGGATAAGGTATGCTTTTTTGTTGTTTCCACTCATTGTATCACACTGTATTAAATCCAATTATTGTGTGTGCTTTTGCAATGTTATCTTATAGGAATTTTATTGGTGATATATTTGAGTGGTTGTTATGCTGTAATTTCGTCGGAATCTCATCCGTTCATGATTTATTTTGTAACGTGAGACTGTTCATCGTGTTACCTGATAACTCTGTTAAATGTTCCCCATTGTTGGAAATAAATAATATAAGGATATATATTGATTTGTGCAAAAAGGGAAGAAGACTGGCGAAATTACGACCTTGCAGCTGAAAGGTGCAGTCACTCTTAAGATTGGATGAAATTTTTTGAAGGCCATCGAACCTTGCCATATAGATCAGACTTTGCATCGGTTCTATGTTAATACAATTGATAATTCGGTTTTCGGAATACAATAGTAAATTTGGATTGGTTCAAATTTTTATGAAGCATGAGTTGTATTGTTACCCTCATATTCTGCTACCATCCCTGTATTTTCATGTTGATACAGACCTTTGAAAGACATCTTTAATTCATAGTGCATTGTAATGATCTCATATAAACAAGCTGTTAATTTGTTACCCTTGATAATAACCATAGTTTGCTTAGTCATACTTCAAATAAAAGAAATGCTGGAGTTAACAGCATTCCTGATACTGTCAAGCAGGCATACTCCTTCATTTTGTAAACCACTCTTCAATTTGGTACTTTAATTTTTCATTGTTAGATAATCCAATTTCCCTGCTTTGTTGAAGAGAATATGTATATTTTGGTGTATTCCAGAGCAGCAATAGCTCAAATTATCCTTTTTGCTCCCACTGAATCTTTATCGCATCTCTTTTTTGATTGGTCCTTGTTGCCAACATACCTTTTTCTGCACCACTACTGAGTTAATTGAAAAGGAGAGACACATTGTGCAACTTGTTTTTGTGAAACACCAGAGGCATAAAACCATTACTTTTCTCAAGTGTTTTGTTGCACAAGCTTGATTCATCAAGTCTACCTTTTCACAACTTGCCAGTTTCCTTTTGTAAAGTTATATGCTTCATAAGACATTCTCAATACATTGGATTATAGTTTAATTCGAGATTCTCTTACAATGATAGACTAACTTGTAAATGTGTGAGACTTTCACAATGGCCATGCGCATGAACTGTGTGAATATGATCTTGGGTGGGGTCAAAGTGGATACTGGGATGGATAAAAATTGAGGCTAATCAAACAGATACGTGAGAATAAGGGGTTGAATTGGAAAGGGTTTAGGTCAACCCATCTGATATGACTATTTTCCATGGTCTGTTTTCTCCAGGGGCATTCCCTTAGTTTTACAAGCCTAAGGTAAAATTGAGTTATTGCATATGCTACTTTTGTTATTGTTTTGAGCGCTTCATTATTTAAGAAATCCCCTCAAAAATAGCAGCCTCTGTCTTTTTTGTCATGAACTGTAGATTCAGTTGCTTCTTGGCAAGTTTTTCATTTTCCAGCTAGCCACCAGACCATGTCTGAAATTTGCTCAATGGCACATCTACTGCCGCTACAGTTTCCCAAAACTTCCTTGTGAAAACAACTATACCTACCAATCGTCAAGAATGACTCATTAGACGGACACTGGCAGTGGTTTCTTGAAACCCTTATTTCGAAAGAAGTAAAATCCTATATGGACTGTGATGGCGAGAAGAAACTTGACAACGTCTACAGAAAGGTTTTCATTGAGCAAAAACTGATTCTTCTTACGCTGAAGGTTATCTAGAGTTGCACATCAGGTCCCAGTGTAGTTGGAATGGGATACAAACTGCAGTCATACTACCTTTTTCACTTGTCAGAGCCATCTACTTATTTGTAAAGTTTCTTACATAAATTTGTTAAGTTCTGTTACCTTTACCAGCACTCTCTTACCATGCTGTCTTCTAATATTCTGTTTGTCTATGCCATTTGTTTAGAAAAATTAATATGCTGGTAAACTTTTCCCAATATTTTCACTTTGCTAATTATTTGTCCTTCATGATGCCTTTTTCGTTAGATTGGTCAAGGTACTTACAGTAATGTGTATCGTGCCCGTGATCTTGATGAAGGGAAGATTGTTGCTTTGAAGAAAGTAAGGTTTGATAACCTGGAGCCTGAGAGTGTTCGTTTTATGGCTAGAGAAATCCATTTTTGCGTAGGCTCAACCATCCAAATGTAATTAAATTGGAAGGTCTCGTTACATCACGGATGTCTTGCAGCTTATACCTCGTTTTTGAGTACATGGAGCATGATTTGGCGGGACTTGCATCCCATCCTGGGGTCAAATTTACCGAACCTCAGGTAACCTGCAGAGTTCTTTGATTACGCATCAATTGAATTGAATATATTTACTAAATAGTCTTTTTGCCTTAACAAGTCAATTTAGCTTATAGTTAGTATGTTCTAGAGATGTTGCATCACATGATACATATTAGTAATTTTTTTACTATTTGAGTAAGGATTCCTGAGAAAATAATAATGATGTTATATTTATTTCAGGTTAAATGTTATGTGCAACAACTTTTACTTGGACTTGATCATTGTCATAGTCGTGGTGTCCTTCACCGTGATATAAAGGGTTCCAACCTTCTAATTGACAATAATGGCATCCTGAAGATAGCAGACTTCGGTCTGGCTAGTTTTTATGATCCTCATCAGGGTCAACCACTAACTAGTCGTGTTGTGACCCTTTGGTACCGGCCACCTGAGCTTCTTCTTGGTGCGAGTTATTATGGTATTGCTGTGGATTTATGGAGCGCGGGTTGCATAGTTGCTGAATTATACGCTGGCAAGCCTATCATGCCTGGAAGAACAGAGGTATCTGATTATTATTGGTATTCTCTCGATTGTTACCTAGAGATGGATTTTTCCTTTTTCTTTTCCTTACTTTTTTTGTTTGTTTGAAATTTTTGATACTAATGGTGGTTAATTGATAGTGGATAGATCGTGTTATTGGTGTATTTCTACAAACATAAATGTTGCGATTTTTGACGTTGCATCAAATCTAATTTTCCATGCCATAATGCTGTTGGCATTTGAGCAAATGAGTTTTCACATGCATGTCTTATTATCATTAGTACTAGTATACTACTACGATTTGTCTATTTCAATATTTTCCCTTGAGAAGCATATTACAGTCCTAACAGAACTATTTTAATTGTAGGTTGAGCAATTACATAAAATTTTCAAACTATGTGGGTCTCCCTCAGAGGAGTATTGGAGAAAATCAAAGTTGCCTCATGCAACAATTTTCAAGCCCCAACAACCGTACAAACGTCGTGTTGCAGAAACATTTAAAGATTTCCCTGCACCAGCTATAGCTCTTATAGAGATCTTACTATCCATTGATCCTACAGATCGTGGATCTGCAGCCTCTGCTTTGAAGAGTGAGGTACAGAAATTCTTTGCAGATCATATATTCTGTTTTATTTTATTTTATTGTGTTTATAGATAATACCTTCCTTTATGATATATTCTTAGAGGACTACGTATCCCTCCTCCACTTCCCATCACCGCACCCTAATCTGCTTTAACCAAGACATAAGAAAAAAAGTTTAGGGATAATTACAAAATACCCCTGAGATTCAGTCTAATTACAAAAAAAACTAGGGATTTTTGAAAATTGCAAAAACCCCTTAAGGTTTGATTCCGTCTGATATTTTCCCCCTTCATAAGCTAAAAATATAAGAATATTTCAACCCCCCTTCTCCCTGACAGTAATAAAAATATTACAATTACCCCCTAAATTTAAGACAAAATCAAACCTGAGGGGTTTTTACAGAAATTTTGAAACATCCAATTTTTTTGTGTGTAATTAGCCTCAACCTCAGTTTTTTTTTTTTTTTTTTTTATAATTATCCCAAAGGATTATGATTTATGAATGTATTGAGGAATCTTTTGTTGTTTCTTCTCTCCATGCAGTTCTTTACAACGAGGCCACATCCTTGTGATCCTTCAAGTTTGCCAAAGTATCCTCCCAGCAAAGAGTTTGACGCTAAGATACGTGATGAAGAAGCAAGGAGGTGATTATATAACATAAACATTTATCTTGCATTGTAGGCTTGTAGCAGTTCTAGTTAACATGTATACACCTATGTGTTATATAGTGTTGGTTACTGTATCTTCTGACTGAGTGAAACTTGTAGACTAATGGCAGCTGGAAGTAAAGGCCAAAGGTACGACCTTGAAAAGAGAGGATCAAGAGAATCTCGTGCAGTTCCAGCACCTGATGCTAATGCTGAATTAATCTCGTCAATGCAGGTAACTTGCTTAATAACCTGTTACACATGGTGCCTTTATTTTCCCCATGGCTGGGCAGAGTTAACTGTTTGATGTGTAGAAAATCATGTGTTTACTCGATCAAATAAGGTCAACCTGAAGTCTTTCTTTATTCTGCCATGAGAAAAGAATTATATATATATATATATATATATTATATTTATTATATTTGAGGAGAATTGTGAATTTTCATTATTGTGCTAGTGAAGCACTAATAAAATTGCAAAAGCTGGTGATTGTAATCACTTAAACAGGGAAAGGATCAAGCCAGAGTCTTTCAGATGCTTCTCTATCCCTGAATGAGTGTAAATAAGACAGAAATGGAGTCATTTCACAATAGTTTTTTTTACCCTTTTTACCCTTGGCTGAACTTGAAGGATGATGTTGACATATTATGTGAATGAGATATTTGGGAATTAAAATCTTGTTGTTTGGACTTGGAATTTGTCCTTTATCTTGGTAAAGGACTCATGCCCACTCACCCTAGTAAAGTACATAATATGTTGAGTTGATTTCTAATTTAAGATGCTTTTTTTTTTATAAGAGCTTTTTTTTTAAGGGATAATTACAAAAACTACCCCGAGGTTTGAGCCAATAACAAAAAAACTCAGATTTTTTTGAAAGTTACAAAATCCCCTGAGATTTGGTTTTGTCCCTTCATAAGCAAAAACATTTCAAACACCCCATTTACATTTGTAAAAATAGTACAATTACCCCCTTACATAAGACAAAATCAAACCTTAGCGGGCTTTTTGTAATTTTGAAACTTCTCTGAGTTTTTTTTAATTACCCCAAACCTCAAGGGATGTTTTTGTAATTATTCCTGTATTTTAATTTTTTAAAGTAGCAATATTATGCTTTGTCCAGAAGTTCCACGAGCGTTGTAATTACTCCCATTCATGTTCAAGTTCTTTCTTATTCATTTTTTCACTCCCCTTTCAAATGACACTGCTAGCATTTTATTGAGCCTGATCCACGTAATGTAATTTAAAATACATGCTCTCCTTTGTGGTACAGAAAAGACGAGGCCAGTCCGTCTCGAAGAGCAGGAGTGAGATGTTCAACTCTCATCCCGAAGAAACGGCTTCTGGTTTTCCAATCGATCCTCCTAGACCATCCCATTCAGTGGACGAAGCAACTAATGATCCGCACGGAAATGTCCACACGAGAGGGTCCCACTCTGGGCCTTTAGTTAATCGGGCTGCATGGGCGAAATCTGGGAAGAACATCGAAGACGCTCCAAAGAGTCTGGCTGTGGCCGACTTATCGTCCATGTCTGGTTTAGTTGCTGCAAGGAGGAGCATGTTGTCCGAAGACCGTAGGGAAACGTCTTACTCTCAGCAGGATGTTCCCAAGCTCATGACAAGGTTTCCAGGGTCATTCAAGGAGGCTTCGAATTCTACAATGAGGCGAGACCCAAATAATTGTGGGACCGCAGACAGTCGGCAGCGTGAAGATGATAGAGCAAGCAACAATCCTGTTCTTGTAAGTCATCTTGGGGCTCCTCATGAAGGATTATCTCATTATGTACAAATATCAAATTTATTGGGGTTAATTACGAAAAATACTCCACAGGTTTAATCTAATTACAAAAAAAACTCATCTATCTTTTAGAATTACAAAAAGTTGTTTTTATTTTACAAATTACAAGAGGGGGGAATTTGTTAAGGAAATATAAAACCTCAAGGGGGTGTCCCTTATTCCTTAAGGGAGTATTTATATTTTTGAAAGTGATAATTACAAAAAATACCTTGAGATTCGGGCTATTTACAAAAAAAAACCCAGAGGTCTTTGAAAATTGCAAAACCTCCCTTCACAATTGATCCGTCTTACATTTCTCCCCTTCATCAGAAAAAACATTTCAACCCCCTTCCCCCCATATTTATAAAGATATTACAGTTAACCCCTTAAATTCAAGACATAATCAAACCTGAGATTAATTTTTTCGTAATTTTATCCCTTTTTTTTGTTGTAATTATCCCAAACCTCAGAAGCAATCATCCTTTTGTGAAATATAAATGGAGTTTTCTGTAATAGGCTAAACATCAGGGGTAGTTTCTGTAATTAACCCAATTTGTCGGAATCACCCAATTTCTTCTAATTTTCTGGTGACAGCGGACCGTGATGGAATTCATTTTAGAATTTGAAACTATACTTATGGTTTTATCTTGGTTTTATGTCTCCAGCTGGGTTACGGGTCGAAGGGTAACAAAATTCACTACTCTGGACCACTGCTAGTCCCATCAGGTAAAGTAGACCAGATGTTAAAGGATCACGACCGCCAAATTCAAGAAACTGCTCGACGAGCTCGGTTTGACAAGGCTAGATTACGCAAACTGCAGTTTGATGGAAACCAGTTATCAACAAATTCATTCTTTGTTTCAGGTCGTTGACCCAACAAGTTCAATCTAAAATCCAGAAAGAATGGAAGATGTAGGCCATGAATTAAAGAACTTGTGATTCTTTAGTATTAGTGTTAGCTTTCTTTTGTTTTTATTTTTATTTTTGCTCCTAATCCTTTTTCTGGTGGAAGATATTAGATATGTGAGGGAGGAGAATTATTGTATAGGGTTTGCACTTGAGAATCAGGTTGGGGCCAGTTATGGCCTGTTGGTAGAGTTCAATTGGAAATTCCTCCATTCGGCTTTTACTTGCATCTATTGGGCAGTAATATTATCCAAAAAAAATATATATTTCTTATGCATTTTTGAGGCAGTTCGCTGAATATGGGAGTTTTCACTATTCATGCAAGAGCTTATCTTCGATTTAAAGTTGTGTGCGCGTGTGTACTCTGTGTGAAAGTTTTCTAGCGCAGTTGGAGGGAATTGTCACTAGATTCCTCGGTAAAATCAAGGTTGCAGAAATAGCTAGGCACGCGCCGCTAGTGTCTAGAAGGGGGTGCCTAGGAAAAGTACTATATATTTTTTTTTATTTTTTCAATTTTTTTTTTAATTTGGACATTTTTTGGCCGCATAGCCTAGGCCCGGTTTTTTTTGGCCCCCTTGCTTGATTTTTGGCCGAAACAATTTTTTTCACCAATTTGGGCAAATTGGTTCAGCCTAGGCCAATTTTTACTACACTGAGTAAAATCAAAGTTGAAGTGTTTGGGGAAAAGTATTTTCACAAATAGCTTTTGGATAGAACGACAAAAACACTCATATATGAATGACATTGACATTTTGGGATAAGTAGGGAAATTTTGGATTAGAGTATAAATTTGAGAATAAGAATGTCGAAAACAAACTTCTTATTCACATAAAATACCAAAAACATTTTTCCAAAACCAGAAGCACAATACCCCTTACTTTTACATTTTGATTAAATAAAGTATAACCAAATAAAAAGGTGACACTTGCAAACATTAATTTTTTTCCAGCAAAAATCTGAAAATCACTTTTTTATTAGTGTTTGCAATCTCTATTCTCAGCTTCCTCAGCGAGTGGAAGAAAATCTTCCTTGGCAAGTTACTGCGCAGCCCCTCTTGCACAATCGTTTGCCTTTGTCGACAGATCAAACATTTTTTTCTTGGATTAGATAAGATTGCATTATTCATTGTTGATAATAAAATAAAATCTTCCTTGGAGGACACCCGACAATATAATGCCGTGGAGTAAACAAAAACACAATGATCAAAGGCGCGTTTTTCCTCACTGGAAAAGTCAAGAAAATCGACTTTTTCCCCAGCTTATATAAGCATACGCCAATAATCACTTTTAACTCATCATCTTACCTTCCCCTGTTCGAAAATGGCAATAATTCCTATCCTTCTATGCCTACTCATCAATCTCAAATCCACACTTTCTATTCATTTTACCTGCAATAGTTTCCCTTGTGAAGATCTATTACTCTACGGCACAGCAACATTAAACTCCGGTGCAATTTTGCTAACAAACAGCACCTCTGCTTTCTCCGTGGGCAGAGCTTTTTTACCGAAACCCATTCCCGTAACAAATGCCAAACACGTCCTTCCCTTTTCGACTTCCTTCGTATTCTCAATCACACCAGACAAAAACCACCTCCCCGGCCACGGCATGGCCTTCGTCTTCGTCCCCGCCGCCGGGATTCAAGGCGCCGCCTCGGCGCAGCACCTCGGCCTGACAAACCACGCGAACGATGGGAATCCGAAAAACCACCTTTTCGCCGTCGAACTCGATGTTTTCCAGAATTCGGAGCTGAATGATATTAATTATAATCACGTTGGAGTCGATGTGAATTCTGTGAAATCGACGGTCGCTAATGAAGCTGGATACTGGGATGGTAATGGATCTTTTGTGAAATTTAAGATGAATAATGGGGAGAAATTTAGGGTCTGGATTGAGTATGTGAAAGGTAGATTGACTGTAACAATGGCGCCTATTGATGTGATGGTGAAGCCACGGAGACCGTTGATCGGTGTTGATGTTGATCTGACGGAGGTGTTTCTTGATGAGATGTACGTGGGGTTTGCTGCGGCGACGGGGAATTTGGTCGAAAGCCATGAAATTCATAGCTGGAGTTTTACGCTACCGTTTGGATCTTAGGAGACGAAGATGTTCGACGGACAAAAAGTGAATCCATGAAAACCGATGTTGTAAATAAATGTGTTGCATAATTACTCTGGTATGAGTAATTTAAATAGAGACAAATATAGTCTTGTAATTTAGCACACATCATCCTCTATTCCAAATTATATATCATCTTGTATTTTCAAAAAAAAAAATATATATATCATCTTGTAATTTTTTTTTTTTTGATAATTCATCTTGTATTCTATGTCTTATTATCTCAATGCACAATAAGTGTGTTGATGGTGTCAATAATATACGCTTGATAATCGTACTTGGAAATTGGAATACGAGAAGATATATGGTTTGGAATAAAAGATCCGAACATGTGATTTGTATAGTTGTATCCCTTTCAAAAAAATAAAAAATAAAATAAGTATAGTTGTATAAATGTACAGCTCAATCATAGTAGTATATAATTATGTAATTTTATTTATTAAAAAATTTATATGTATCTTTACACATATTTGAAGTATCTTATTAACAAAAATCATGTTAATATAAATGTGTACACATGTCAATCTTTATTTAATATAATATTAAAGTATGATAATAAAAGAAAAGAATTGATGCAACACTATTAATTAATTAAATAAAAGATTGCATTACTGGATATGCACAATAAAGATTCATCATTAAGAAATCTTCTAATACATTTCATCAATACAAAAAAAACTCATGTCAAGACGGTTTAATGGGCCAAAATTCAGTAGACGGATCTCAAAAGCTGGCACAGTAACATTTTTATTTTATTAGCATGAACAAATATTAGCAGTCCGTTTGAAAAGTATTAGCCATCTGACGGTGATATAATATCACGAAAGTGCTGAAAAATATTAGGTTTTCATCTGAAAAATATTAGTAGTTCATCTGAAAAGTATTATTACGTAGTTCATTTGGAAATAATTAATAACCCCCTAAAACGTATTAGTTTTCTTGAAAAAATATTAGTAGTCCCCTAAAACATTTCAGTAATACCCCCAAAAAATATTTAGTTTTTTCTAATAAAAAGTATTAGCAGTCTCTTATCGAAAAATATTAATAGATCCTCTAAAAAGTATTAATATTTCACTAGGTCGATGGGTCGGTGGCCGGTGGCCCGTGGGCCCATGTATTGAGTAAATTCTGGCTGGATTCGTTAGACCGTAACTACCTCTGAAATATGTTTTCCTAAACAGTCCAAAAACAAAACAACATAAAAATGTCAATCAGGTCTTTGTCTCGGTGATTGATCTCATATCGAACCACAATTAAGAAATATTTTGATTACACGTGGAGCCTATTTTACATAATGGGCTCCTAACCAACATTGTTAAGCATTATTTGGTCAAAACCAATGAAGTTGGATGAATTTTAAATCCATTATCAAAGTAGTTAGGCAAACCTCGGAGTGGGAGTGTGACATTGGTACACGGAGGCTAAAGTGGGAAGGGGGCATTGAGAGTGGAATACAAAAATATATAGGGCTAGTTACAAAAACACCCCTCAGGTTTTGGCTAATTACAAAAAAAATAGAGATGTATCAAAATTAAAAAAAAACCCATCAAATTTGATTATATCAGAGGGTTTAATATGTTTTTTTACTTGAAGGGGGAAAATGTAAGATGTAATCAAATCTCAAGGGGTTTTTGTAATTTTCATAAACCTTTTGGGTTTTTTTGTAATTAGCCTAAACCTTAAGGTTTTTTTTTTTGTAATTATCCCAAATATATATGATGAAATAGTGTTAGGTTGCACATGATAGAAGGATTGTGATTTGAAGAGACGATTTTTGTGACAATTTCAAATGACTTCATGTAACATGAATTTAAAATCCACCACAATTACTCAAAAATTAGCTCGACGGTTTAAAGCCTCGGTGAATTCACAGTTCAAGTTGGACCACAATCTCAGAATCACAAGGAGCAAGAGCTGACTGAAAAATAACTGCTATAAAAACTGTGAATATACAAAGCTAAAACCTTAAGAACCAGTATCTGTAATATCGAAAAAAATAACCTAAAAAAATAGGACTAACAGGACTGTATCTCTAATGAAGTATTCTAATACCATACCAGAACTTGACAAATGCCTAACAGGATTCCGTTTTCTTCGTCCATGTCCGAGCAACAACGATACAAACATAATCTAAGTACACTGTTGTCCTCCGATTTTCGCAGCCAAGACGATTTTATCTATAAGGTGTCGAAGCCTACTTGCACCGCGACCAGGTCTGAGCTTCATTACATTTCCAACCTTTGAGCAACGCGGTTTGCCCGCACACCAACCGCCAGGCGTGAAGCTCCCGTTTTTTCTCCCGAGCAATTCTTTGTCGATTTTGTCCAAGACAGGAGCGTCCCGTTTGAATTTACGCGCAAAGGCAGCACCACTTGCGATCATATTTGTGGTGTCGTTGAGGGAAAGAGTATGGGGATGCTGTTTCGGTGGGAAATCCCATGAAATATAGTGCATGTCGTGGTTGATTACAGTCGGGACAAATTCTGGGGCGTTGCAGATGACGGTCTGGAAATAGCCTTCGGGGGAGGAGACGAAATTTGAGTAATACATAAGTAGGGTTCTAGGGAGATTGTCCCAACCCCATATGCAGTACTCGACAAATGCACGCGATAAGATCATCCAAGCTGAACCTGTGAAAAGCAAAAGGTGTAGTGATAAATGAGGATTACTGAAAACATATTTGCCAATCTGTACAGAAACAAAAGGCAAATAAATGATGCCCTTTTTTCCTAGGCTATGCCGTAAAGTCTACAGAATCGAATAGTCATATCATCATATACCGATTGGTAATTAAGTTAATTCCCGGTGTTTTCAAGACATGGCTAAATTTAAGATGGTAGAATGTAGTCCCTTATGAGATTCTGACGGAATGATCAAGTGATGTTTGGAGACAAGATTGTTTTTGGAACTGCCATTTAATGAAAAACTAGGAATATTTAAAAATAACTCCCATGAGTTTGGGCTAATTACAAAATAACTCTTAATTGTTTCAAAATTACAAAAAGCCCCTCAGATTAGATTTTGTTTTAGATTAAGGGGTAACTGTCAGGAGGTAAGGGAGAATGTACGACACCTGGAAATGTACGACGGAATCAAACCTCAAGATCGTTTTTGCAATTTTCAGGTTTTTTGTAATTAGCCCGAACCTCAGGGTATTTTTTGTAATTATTCTTAATAACTGTGAAGACTCAACAAGAACAAATGAAACCTTAAAAAATACAGGCAAAAGCCAATAACCTTGTATAATTTATAAAACAGAATAGCATGGTAGTGTGATGCAAACTAGCAGCTTGACAAGAAACTAGACAACGGACATGCCTATCAGGATCCAAACATGTGGTACAAGAGAATCAAACCAGAAATCAGTATACTGATAATTTATCTACATCCATCTGCAACATCTAAGACATCTTCTAATGCATGTTCGTTTGAAACTGAATCAATCCAGCCAATTGTTCATTTCCGGAAATTATATTTAACATATTTTAAAATTCGATTACTTGTTCTCCCAGGGAAAGAGAAAAACAATATGCTTTCTAGAAGCAACTCATGATCCTCAATCAGCAAAATGCAAATGTAAGCAAAATTGTTCTGAATGATGTTATAACTTACAGCAAACAACTGAGAAACAATATTTCAGGAGAAAGAAAGCTAAGATAATAGACAAAACTTTGTCAGACATAATTAAAATATTCAACATGAATCAACTATACACCAAACTTCGATTAAAAAAATGGAGTGAATGTACCAACCAGTAAATAATTTGAATGCCGTTGGTAAATTTCTCTTCGGTGAGACCCAAAATATGTCGGACTTGGTTGTCTGGTAAAGTCCAGGATCTATCATCAACGGCATTGCCCTTTCAGCCCTGCAACAAAACCATTTACACCTAAGCACTTCTGGCCTTGCCTTAACATCATAATACTTGAAAAAGCCTGAATAAGTACACTGAAAACTTACGCTTTCCACCCTAAACGGCTTGTGTGTTCTACGAAATTGAATTCTCGTTTCACATTGGAAAATATGTACAGAAAATCTGCAAGAACAAACTTGTTATCCAAAGATTTCCATAACAAGAAAAAATGCACCACTAGCTCAACGACCAAAAAAAAAAAAAAACCAAACCGAAAACGAAAACACAACTCACCATCTTGAGTCACCAAAGGGTAATCCGATGCGCTAAGATTAATAAACCAATCCCAATCTTTATGTCTCTTTAAAAGAATAGCACAAGCGTGGAGAGTATTAGCAACCATAGTGGGTCCTCTATAAGTAACCATATTTGCTTTTTCATTCATATACACATTCCCAACTTTCGCGAAAAGTGGATGCTTTTCCACCCTAGATGTGAGTTCCAATCTCTCTTCAGTTGGCGACTCGAGATCCAAATGAACAACGTAATAGTTCCATGGATGATAAATAGCATGAAGAGTCCTCCAAAGTTTCTCTAAATCACCTCGTGATCCGGAAATGAGATACGCGAATTTCGGGAGCGGGGGACGAGCGGGAGGGGGCGGAACTTGATTAACCTTCTCCTCAACAAAAAGGGGCTTGGTTTGATTCGTCATAGCACGAGAATGAAATAACGAAAAGATTGAATTGATTGTATTTACTGAGGAGACGAGCCCCATATTTAAGGAGGTTGCAAGAAGGAAAACGCAGACTAACGAACTTAAAACGAGAGGGAATACCCACTTCTTCTCCATGTTCATATACCCCATTGCAAAAACTCTTAGGATCATGAATTTCTCATCAAAATTGAATTTTGCCCTCTGTTCTCATAAATTCAAACAATTTGAGAACAGAAGTGTAATATATTGGCGGACCGTTGATCCCTAGTATGGCATCAAATGTTTGAAACAAGGATCAACGTTTCTTTGATCTCACTCCAACAAATGTTCTCTCCAAGAAGTGAATATAGCTGCTGAATAAAAAAAATCATTAACGTATAAAAAAAGTCTGGGCAGATTGATGTAATACTAATATACCCTATAAATTAAAAGACTCCGTGAACAACTTAACAATAAACTCATACAAGAGACAAAAAATAGCATAAACTAATAAAGACACCAATGCAAATTATATGTAAAATAAGAATGTTTCTTATAAAATATTAGTGTTCTGTGCGTAAATGCAAATAACTAGGCAGAAAAAGCCAGGAAAGCTACATCAATAAAATCGAAACAGCAAATATTTTGGGTCAGTATTTTAGTAAACTAATTGCAGAATATTTTGTCTTTCTGAACTTTTATATGCACAAAGTTTCTAATAGCATTCACGATTGCCGATTAGGGCCCAAATTTCAAATCAAAATTATAAAACAAATCTCCAAAATCAATCTGCAATTAACCCAGCCAATAGTAATAAACAGATCAAGAATTCACCATAAAAAACAAAAAATGTAATTTACAACCAGATCAAAAGAAGAAAAAAAAACCCAATTAAATGTTTGAAGCTTTAGATCACTAAATTAACAAGCTCAAAATACAATCCCAGAAATGAAGAGGAGCAAATAGCAATTACAGAAAGATTTTGCAAGCAGCTGAATTACATACTAAACCCAAAACCCCAATATGAACGAGTGAACCTGAATCCCCATTCAAATTCAAAACAGAGCTGGAACAACCATTTATCACTTCCATCGCAATATATTCACTCAAACAAGTAAATCACCAACAATATGCATATGCAAATATCTCTATATATACATTTACCTAAAGCGCAAGAAAAAAAATACTAACCCTTTTGTTGTGGTGTATTATATTGCGATAATGGAGAAAAGTTTGCAAACGGCGACGGAGAGAGAAAATGAACTGTATATTTATATAAACATACTAGAGAGAGAGAGAGAAAGAATTGGTATAATAATGGTGGGTTTTGGTTTTTGTCTACTTTTCGAGATTACTGTAATCACAGATTCAGAGTGAAAGAATCTGAGCTGTGCGTGTAATTTGCTGTTTTGTTGGTAGAAGGAAGTGAAAAAACAAAACAGAGAGAGAAAAATTACTTGATCAAACAAAAGATGATTAGATAATGGGAATGCAATTAATCGTGCTGGTTTTTCGTTTGACCCAGAAACAGAAGGCTCCCCATTTTCATTCCCACTCTGCTTTTAATCATTCATTCGGGGGACTCCTCGAAATTGGATGAAACTCAGAGGTCAGATCAAAATTTTTTTCTTTTCCTATTTGATCCGGTTCATATTTTAGATTTGTATGAGACAGTGTCATAAGCATTGTCACGAATTATAAATATAAATATAATTTCAACCCAAACTCAAACTCAAACTCATAAAAAAAGACTCATGTTTTTTGTGTTTTATAAGACCCGTCTCATGAGCTTAAATCCATTAGACGGCCTCACATAAGATACCCTCTTTTAGATTTGGGTTTCGAGGAAATTACAACTATTACCTAAAACATTATAAGCAATCCTCCAATATAAATAATTAGCGATAATTACAAAAACACCCCTCAAATTTGGGTTAATTACAAAAAAAATTCAAAGATGTTTCAAAATTACAAAAAAACTTCAGTTTTGATTATGTCTTAAATTTAAAGAGGCAACTGTAATATTTTTATAAATTTTATGGGATTTTTAATTTTTTTTTGCTTACGAACGAGAAAATGTAAGACGAAATCAAACCTTAATGGACTTTTTGCAAATTTGAAGAATCTATAGATTTTTTTGTAATTAGACCAAACTTCACTTTTTTTTTTTTTTTGTAATTATCCCAAGTAATTATGATTCTTTAAATTTAAGAATATATATTAAACCTTCACAAACTCTCTTAGCTTCAATAATATTAATAAAATAATCATTATTAACATTTCATAAATATAAATATCACCATAAAAGGGCCGGGCCCATCTCAAATTTCCCAAACACATGGAATTCCTTTGATAAAAGACTTTTTCCAACCCACTTTAAATTCCCAAACGCGTCCTAAGTGAATCCCTACTTTTTGTCCTTTTTTTTATTTTATTTTTGGTGGGTCTCTTTGTCCTTCAATGATATGTTGCCAACACCTGTACTGTAATTTCCTTCAATGATATGTTGCCAACACTTTTATAGTCATAATAATGTTACACAATTTGATATACAATGAATGTCATGACATAGTTTTGTAGAACTTCAACTCTTGTGAATATTTTATTCAAACAAATATTATTGTGAGTCCTTAATGTTACAAGATTAATATATACTATGATTTTCATGACATAGGTTTATGGAACTTTACCAACTTTGTCAAAATTTTATTGAAACACAATATGATTTTGGGTCCATGAATATCATATGATATTATTGCATGAAATTAGCTCTCATATCACTTATTATGAGCCCAAAGATAGATTCCACATGTATTGGCTTTTTTAACAGAACATTACGTTTTTTTTTCGAGTTGTACAATTGAACCGAAAAAAAAATGGCTTAATATTTTAGTCAAAAACGGCTTTCCCCTCACCATTTTTTAATAAAATAGTCGAGTGCAAAGCCGTTTCTATTAAAAAAAATTACTTTTATTTTTAATTAAAATCGGCAACGTTATGGCCGTTTCTATTAAAGGTTTTTTTTTATTTCAAATTAAAAACGGCCATGTTATGGCCGTTTTTATTAAAAAAGATTTAATTGTGTTGTTAAAAATAATTAGTCCTTTAATTACAAAATCATTTGACATATTAACATATAATAATACTAAATCCTATTATACTATATTATTAGATACAGAATTAATATATGTACTAAATAAATATTATATGTTTTAAATAATTAAATAATTTTATAAATATATTTGTTATATTTATAAATTATTTATTATTTGCAATGTTTATATAATATTTATTGTTTTAAAAATCACCACTTAACTTCAATTAGTCCTCACCTAGACGTTAGACTCCCCTTATTCACATAGTTTTTTTTCACAAATTCTAAGTGGCATATTTGGCTTATTACTATTATTATATATTATAGTATACAATAATAATATATAATATTATCAGTGTTCTAAAAAGCGTTAAACACTAGTTGTGTAAGCACTAATCAGAAGAAAAACCTAGGCGGATAAGGGGAGTCTAGTGCTTAGGCGAGGACTAATCGGAGTTAAGCGGAGATTTATCGAACAATGAATATTATATAAACATTGCAAATAACAAATATATTTATAAAATTATTTAATTGTTTAGTATATATAATAATTATTTAGTATATATATTAATTATGTATCTAATAATATAATATAATAGGATTTTAGTATTATTATATGTTAATATATCAAATGATTATGTAATTAAAGGACTAATCATTTTTAACAAAACAATTAATTTTTTTTAATAAAAACGGCCATAACATGGCCGTTTTTAATTTGAAATAAAATTAAAAAAAACTTTAATAAAAACGGCCATAACGTCGCCGATTTTAATTAAAAATAAAAGTAAAAAAAACTTTAATAGAAATGGCTTTGCACTTGACGATTTTATTAAAAAACGGTGAGGGGAAAGCCGTTTTTGACTAAAATATTAAGCCATTTTTTTTTCGGTTCAATTGTATAATTCGAAAAAAAAAAACGTAATATTCTGTTAAAAAAGCCACATGTATCCTCTTGTGAATATTTTAGCCAAACTAATATTATTGAGAGCACAAGAAACTACTACATATCTCCAAATGTTTGATATTGTCTAATTTGAATCTAAACCCTAGTGGCTTTAGTTTTGGGTGTCACTCAGTAGCTCTCATACCAATAAAAATATTATTTATACATATAAACGCATAACTTATCACATATCTATAAAATCTGAGATATTGTTCATGTTGGAAATTATTTGAGTTCATGATCGATAAAATCCGCATGTTCGATCAAATTGAATGGAATCGCAAGAGAGTGATTTCAAAAATCCAGTTTCAAATATAACAATACAAGATTAAATTTACTTACCTAAAGGAATAACAAGAAAATTACCTCTTTCGACAAGAATCCTTTGAAACCTTGAATTCCGTATCTTGTCAACCTTAAATGTATCTACGGCAGTGTGTAGCTACTAGCTAAATAAAATTCTAAGTTCCTGGATTAAATTTTTTTATGACGTTTTCAACACATGAATCTTATAATTGGGGAAAGAAATTGAACAATCTAAACCACTGATACTCAAAATTTAAACACAAAAATCGGCAGGCTATTTAAAAGGGGGCAGCCGAATTGCAATTTCAAGGAATGGCTAAAACCAAGCACTTTTCAACGTGTTTTTTTTTTAAAAAAAAATTGTAATTCCAATTGAACTTTTCAATGGTTGTGTAATTGGACGAAAGTGGCAAATTGATTTGGCAAAGTTATTTTGTGTTCTCCTTTTTTCCCGAGTGTGGTTTTCTTTTTATATCGTCATCCATTCAGTTTCTCACCACAAGTCAATCTCATATCTTATCTAAAATTTCTAGTTTTAGACGGACTCTAACTCTAATTGATAATAATTTGATATAATTATAAGTTTAATAAATTAATATAATAGGCCAATTTGTTTTGGAAATCTATTTTCCATAACTCTTCGGAACTTAAATATTATTTCGAACCTGTTTATTTTAGGACGAATTAGGGAACATGGACCTATAATTATAAGCTCCAATAAACCGAATAAATAATTAAATATTTGATTAATTTAATCAACTTATCAATTCCGATAGTACTCTGCATAAATTCAGGAACACACTCTTATGATTATCGAATGTCTTACTCTTTGGATTTGAATAATCCATTGATATCATCATTGTATATATATTAATCCTCTATAGATAATTTATAATTGAAGGTGGATAATACACATTAAACCTCCGCAATTGCTTCTTGTCCTCATTTAGTTTTAATTCACTATGAATTCTTAATTTTATAATCATATTTCAAATTAGAAATCTCAAACCATTAAGATCGGCTAGTGGAAGAATGGGCGAAAGCCCGATCAAGTCGTATTGATGACAAATTTTTGATATGTCAACCCTAGAGCTTCAGGATTAACAAATGAGATAATTGTTTTCTACTTATTGCAAGAAATAAGTGAATTCTATATCTTTGAATTCATATTCTAACTTCTAAGTACAAGGTTTATGAATGTTGTTGCAAGAACTTAAACGAGCAAATTAAAAATCACACAGAAATGAGCAGGAATATGTAATCATTGAAGATTACAAACTATCCATATATGACTATCTTATGATTTAATTTGATTTTCCATTTCTACAATGAAATTCGTATGAAGAATTCAAGTTAAATCGGTCCAAATCATATATGATCAAATCATATATAAATGCCCCTACTAAGATGTCACGTCAATGTAAACACATTTTCATACCAGATTATTATGCCAACATATGATACGTCGATGTAAATCAAACACATTTCCAGACCAGACTATTATACCAACATATGACATCGAATAACTAATTTTGAAACACAATTTTTCATTTCTACATAGTTATCATGGAAAATGTATTTTTCCCACTTTTTAAAAGTAAATTTTCTAAATATAGAATGATAAGGATGCAAAATAAATCCAACATATATTTACCTGTCCTCATTCTTTTATATAAAACTAGTTATTTAAGGTTCTTCTAATTAGGATAGAGATCTAACTTTTCTAACAATAGGGCTACTCGAATGTGACAGGTTAATTTTTTTTTTTTTTTTAAAGTAAAAGCAGCCAATTTTATTAATGAAGATCATCAAACATCAACAGATTTACAATGCAATGGGGTGGATAATTCCACACAAATGGATTACCAAAAGAAAAAGACTCATTTGCTAATCTATGAGCAACCATATTTCCTCCGCGTCGAACAAACTGTACGAAGAGGTCCGGTTCACCTTGCAAACAAAGCCGACACTCATTTAGAATTGTGTCATACTCCGATTCACCACGCAACGACGAAGCCAACGCTTCAACAATATACTTGGCATCCGTTTCGATTACTACTTTTCGAAGCCCCAAGCCACGAATCCAAGATAACGCCTCTCTAACTCCCAATGCTTCCGCCTCTCGAACTTCATATACTCCTTGAAAATATTGTGTTTTTGCCATTTGAAAAGTACCAGCATCATTTCTAATAACCATCCCTATCCCCACACTTTTTCTGCTGTCACTAATGGCTGCATCAATATTACATTTCCACCATGAGGGAGGTGGTTTTTTCCACAAAGTTTGAGCTGCTTCTTCAACTGCCACCTCCCCTGTTGCACCCTTGTTTCTACAACATAACCATTCTTTTAGCACACATTCAGCCCCCTTAACAACTCCATGTACAGAAGCTTTTTTATTATTCCAAACCACTTCATTTCTCTCTTTCCATATACTCCAGTTTAACATGACAAAACTGGATGTATCCTGTTTATTATCATGCTTCAGACATTTAACCATTAAATCTGCAAAAGAATCAGCATTCTGAACCCAGTTCTCCACAACAGCAGATAACCTTCCAAGCTCCCTGCACTTTTGAGCAAAATCGCAGCCTATAAATAAATGCCAGCAATTTTCGATTTGTTTTTGACACATCACACACAACATTTCCACCAGAATATGCCTTCTAGCAAGATTACTTCGAGTAGGTAGACAGTCATTAACACTCCTCCATACAAAATGTTTCACTTTGGGAGGGATATCTAATTTCCATAACACCTTCCAGTGATTTGATACAACAACTGTATCATTCCGAACTAATTCAACAGCAATCCTGTAGCCACTCTTAACTTGATATTTACCTTTCTTATCGAAATGCCAGATTCGAATATCCTCCTCATCACCATTATTCAGTGGTATATTCAAAATATGACGGATATCTCGCTCACCAAACAACTCTTCTAATAATTCAACATCCCATTCTCTTCTTCCTGTAATAAGAAGATCATTTACTGTGATGTTTTGCAAGTTAAAATTCATCGGAGTTTCAACAAAAAAGTTATTATCATTCCTTAACCAAGGATCCTTCCACACTTTAACAAGCTCACCTCTCCCAATTTTCCATCTCGTACCTCTACGTAACACTAGTTGGGAATGCCACACACTTCGCCAAATGAAACTAGGAGATGATCCTAGTCTCGCTGTTAAAAAATCATCCTTTGGAAAATATTTAGCTTTGAAGATCTTACTAACCAATGCGTCTGGCTCTTTCAAGAGTTTCCACCCTTGTTTCCCGAGTAATGCTACATTGAAACACGACAAATTACGAAAACCCAAACCACCCTGATCCTTTCGAACACAAATACTCTCCCATCTCATCCAGTTTATGCCTTTAGCACTATCCTTATTCGATCCCCACCAATACGAGTTCAACATTCTTTCAATTTCTCCAAGAAGTGTATCAGGCAACAGAAAAGTGCTCATGTAATATGAGGGGATGGCCTGTGCAACAGACTTTAATAAAACTTCCTTACCTGCCTTAGAGAGTGCTTTTCCTCTCCAACTCTGAATATGTCTCCAAATTCTATCCTTGAGATGCTTGAAAATTTCTCTTTTTTTCCTCCCTATAATCGACGGTAGTCCCAGATACTTCCCTGTATTCAAATGCTCCCAAACCTCCAATGAATTACAAATATCATCTCTGAGTTGTGCTTGGACATTGTTACTAAAGAAAATACCAGATTTTCGAAAATTAATAACTTGTCCCGAGGCTTCCTTATACAAGTTTAAAACCTCTTTCAACTGCTCGCACTCCTCCATAGAAGCTCGAAAAAATAGTAGACTATCATCTGCGAAAAAAAGATACGAGACACTCGGGGCTTTTCTACAAACTCTTGAACCATGAATACTCCCTCTAACTTCAGCATGTCTAATCAGTCTTGATAAACCTTCTGCGCATAGGATAAACAAATATGGAGAAAGTGGATCTCCTTGACGCAAACCTCATCCCGGAGTTATTGGTCCAACTAACTCACCATTAACACCGATAGAATACGAAACCGTCGTAACACACAACATAATCCACTTTACCCAAGTATTGTTAAATCCCATTTTCAATATAATGGCTTCAAGATAATCCCAATTCATACTATCGTACGCCTTACTGATATCTATCTTCAACGCCACGTCTCCAACTTTTCTCCTAGTGTTACGCTTCATGCTATGAAGAATTTCAAAAGCAATGAGAACGTTATCCAGAATCGACCGACCCTCCACAAACGCTGATTGATATTGCGAAATAATACCTGGCAAGACCTTCTTTAATCTGTTTGCAAGAACCTTGG
Organism: Rehmannia glutinosa; assembly: GCA_016081115.2. Classification (NCBI taxonomy): domain Eukaryota; kingdom Viridiplantae; phylum Streptophyta; class Magnoliopsida; order Lamiales; family Orobanchaceae; genus Rehmannia; species Rehmannia glutinosa. The sequence goes on along the minus strand of JABTTQ020001144.1, from coordinate 156,583 downwards.
CAAGAATTTTATACAACACATTACTCAAAGAAATGGGTCTCCAATCTTTAAGCATACACGGATTATTAACTTTTGGAATTAATACCACATGTGTATCATTCAGCCCCTTGGGAAACTTACCTTCTTCCAACCATTTTTTACAGGCTCTGAAAATCTCATTACCAATGGTCCCCCAAAACTTCTGATAAAACGCTGGGTTAAAGCCGTCTGGTCCGGGGGATTTATCCGGGTGCATTTGCTTAATAGCCTTAGTGAACTCAGCTAAGGAAAACTGATCCGTAAGCATTTCGTTTTGACTGATCGTAACGCAAGGGGAAATAACCTCCATAACTGGACTTATGTTGGATACATTAGCTTGGAAGACACTTTGATAATAATCTCGTATCAAACCACAAATGCTTCCAAAATCTTCATGCCATCTGCCACTTTCGTCTTGCAATTTAATAATCTGATTTGTCCTCTTACGACCTGAAGCAAATTTATGGAAACATTTCGTATTCGAGTCCCCTTCCTTGAGCCAATGCACTTTCGCTCTCTGTTGCCAATAAATCTCCTCCTGTTTTAATAAGGCAGCCAATTGAAGTCTTGCGTCTTCATACCTCTTTACACTGTTCTCAGTTTCCATTCCTCGTAACCTTTCTAGTTCCGCTTTGCATCTTTGAATCCCCTTTCTAAACTCCGTATACTGATTTCTACCCCACACCTTCAGCGTTTGAGCACAAATCTCCAGTTTTTCACAATATTAGCTTCTCCAATATTAAACCAGGTATCATTAACCACATCCCTAAAACCATCTACCTTGAACCATCTATTCTCGAATCGAAACCGCCTCTCCACCTTATTCTCCTTTGTCGAAGTAGTATTTAATAAAATCGGAGAATGATCCGAAATTGGAGCCACACAATTCTGTAGACTAGTATCAGGGAATATATCCATCCAGCTTTTCGTGACTAGAGCACGATCAATTCTCTCTTCAACGGCATTTTCCGTACCTCTACTTCGCCACCAAGTGAACGGATATCCTGACAAAGGAATATCCAACAAGCCACATTCCATAATCAATTCTCTAAAACCCCGAAACAGCCAGGCTGGATGCTCCACCCTTCATTTTTTATCCTCCGGATTTAACATGTCGTTAAAATCCCCAATACAACACCATGGCAGATTAGAACGAGCGGTAAGGTTTCTCAACAAATTCCAAGACGCTCTTCTATTAATCCTCTCCGGAAAACCATAAAAACCTGTAATCCTCCATCTTCCAATGCTATCTTCCTTAATTTCCAGATCAATGTGATTGTTTGAAAAACTCTTAACGCTGACCGACTTCGTATTTCTCCATAGAACACATACTCCTCCCCCACGCCCCAACCTATCTACACTGAAACAACCTTCGAATCCAATTCTTCTACGAACCTCCTCTACACGATTACTATGAGCTAAAGTTTCAAAAAGGAAAATAATTTCGGGCCTATGAGCTCTAACAAGCTCGAGAATAACTGGATTGCCTGAGAATGACCCAACCCGCGACAATTCCAGCTCAAGACTATCATTGGGCTCGGCGGGTCTGGAGCCCAGAACCCGCCGTTAAAAAATTAATAGAGTCTCTTAGAGCCAAAACATCCTCCTTATTTGCTGCCAAATGATTCTTATTAATTGCACCAGAGCTTTGTTGGGTAACCACTCCATTTGGGCCTCTACGCCTTTTCCTATCCTCACCATAATTCTGGCCCATAGAAAATTCAATAGAATCTTCCAAGATATTCAAATTTGAATCATTACTAACCTTATCCGGATTAATTGGGTAGTTACGAGTATTTGCAGATGATTTTGTAACTGCCATAACTGATCCACTCCAATCTCCAATCTCCGGATTTTTAGCCCGATTTTCCTTATCCAGATTAACTACATTGACGTCATCCTCCCTCTCCGGCATCTTCTCCGATGAACTGGTTTCCGATCTACCATCATCCCCATCATCTTCTCTAAGCCATTTGCCACCTTCCCTATTCCCGAACCGTCTATTTGGTGCCTTCAACCAAATTCCCCACTCCTTTTGTACATCTCCGTTAGTCATGTTTAACCTCCTTCCACAAAACCTTTCTCCATGACCCATTAGTCCACATATATAACAGAAAACACCAAGCCTTTCGTATTTGAAACTCACCATAGAGTCTTCACCTGCTTGCCTTTTAATTTTTTTGAAACGTTTTAAAGGCAATCGAACATCAATCAAAACTTTGATCCGCATGTACGTTCGCCACACCGATGAGTTATTATTTGGATCATACTCCAAGAATTTCCCCACAAAATTGCCCAGTTGCTTTCCCACGCTTTCTTTCATAAAACCAATCGGTAAATCATAAATTTGGACCCAAAAAGCAGAATGCACTAATGGTAACGCCGATGGAACATCCCCTGTTTTCAGACGATGTAGTATCAGGAGATAATTGTCAAAATACCAAGGTCCACCATCCCAAACTCTACTAAGATCATCATCATGATAGAATTGAAATATGAAACGTTGAGACCCAATTTCACGAATATTAATTCCTTTGACGGGACGCCAGATGCTAGCCAACCTATTCTTCATAATGTTAACATTTATATTCCGATCAGTCAGGAACCGCCCAATAAGACACAGATCAAATTCTGAATTTGAGATATCACCATTTTCCTCTTCCAAGATAACAACTTCTTCTTCATCTTCCAAAAGTGTCAATTCTGCCAGATTTGCTTCCATAGGGTGATTAGTCCCTAATCAAATGAATAAGAACAAAAGATCTCGAAATTGAGATAGAAACTAAGAACTCTCGAAGGTGAGAGAGATAACAGCCTTCATTCTATAAAAACATTCAGAGCATTGTTTTCATTCTGCCATTTCAGTTTTTCTAAATCTTGACAGCTTATTTGAACATTAGTAAAAATATATATGCTAATGCACTTATCAGTTATCAGTTAAATGATTACTTCAATTCCAGTAATAATCTTTGCAATTTTAGAGGTGTGACTCAAGTATCTTTTGTGTAACTGAAAATAGATTCTATCTCCCAATCCTTCCATTCTTGGCATTGCTATATATGCCTAAGTTTAGGTTTCTTGAAAAAGAAAAGGGCTTGAGAATTTTGTGTGTATTATTTTTTTCTCTTCTTCTTTTTTCCTCTCTCTATCTCCCCGCCATTAAAATTATTGTTAGTAAAAAATAAAGCATTAAATTAAACAATCGGAACAGAAAAACATCGTTCCTCCTAAATTACAAATTTTCAATCACCCTTGTACTAATGTCTTCAACAATCGTTCTAGTGGAATTTTATCAAGTCCACTGGTAGGACTTTTTTTTCCCAAGTGACTTTGGAATTAATAAACCACTATAGTGAACAAAATGACTATATTCCGGGATCAACTTTGTGCTCCAGTGGTTGAGACGTGTGTTGAAAGGACGAATAACTCGGGTTCGATCCCATACGAGTGCGTGTGTCCCCTCCTCAAGTTCCTCATATTGTACTAAAAAAAAAATTGACTATATTCCCACTGAATTCCGAAATAATATTAAACAGTCAACAATTTTAATATGGAAAATGCACAGGCCCGTGAAGCACGGCAAGAATGGAATGTCTATAAATTTATAAAAAAAATGTATAAATTGTTTATTACGCGACTTACAAACTGAACAAGCCAAACAAATATAAAAGGCCAAAAAAGAAGAACAAATTTCAATAGAATGACAATACAAGTTTGAATAACATCTACGATTCGACCATCCGTTATATTGGAAAATATTTTATATCATCATATATACTAAATAGGATAAGATAATTAATAAAAGAATTAATGGTTTTCAAATTTATCGGCATGCTTTAATTTGAAAATTATACTTTCAAACATATTTATCTGTGCGGAAAGTTAAATTATGACAGATTTTTATATTTTTATGGTAATTTGTTAGAGTATTCTAATTATATTTTGAAATTAAGCATACATGTACATAAAAGGGGTTTGGGCTCACTTTTTGAAATTTTGCAAGGCCACACTGGGCTTTTTTTCAGAGTTGCAGTTGTAAAAAAATTGGCAAGCCCGGCCGAATTTTACAGGCCCACCAAGTACGATACAGTGTACACGTTTCTTATTTTCTTCCCTCTGACTTTAGAGAAACTCCAAATTTCCAACTTGTCACGAGAAAATAATTTATTCAAAAATCTACTCATATAGTCATATTCGGATCAATTAATTTAATAATCAAATCAAATTTCCAAAAAAAATTCAAAGTTTATAAAAGACTTAAAAGTAATTTTCTTCCAAAAAAAAAAGAAAAAAAGACCAAATTGATTTACAATATCAAGTAATTTTACTCACAAATCGTTTGATAAAAATGTAGACCGATAGTAATGTAATGTTGGTGTTGGACATATACGAGGGCTTTTTCGTACATTCGTATACGGCCTCGGAATCATCGAGGCACCGTGGTTGGATTGATGAAGTAAACAGTTTCAGCCCAACACGTGTTTCTAAATGGGCCCAACTGACAAACAAACATCCAGAATCAGGCATGGGCGTACTTTCTTTTTTTTCGGCCTCTTCTATCTAGTTTACCATCCATTTTTTTCTTTTTTATTTTTGCTAATTTAGTTTATCGGTAAAACGTTTTTATGATATTTTTGAGTTTATGAGATATTCAATCTTATTGTAAAAATAATCTTTTAGGTATTTAAAGAAAATATATTAATAAATCTTAAGCGTTATTAGTAATAATAATTTTAGAGTTAAAATAATCAGTAGTAGAGGAGCTTGTAATATTTTAAAAATAAGTTAGGGTCCTTTTATTTTTTCAAAAAAATTGTTTATATATTAGATTTCTTTGAAAAAAAAACAAATATTTCAGAATTATAAGCTTTTGAAACACTATCAAATTTTAATGAAGTTATAAGCTCACCCAAACAGGCTATTATAAATATGAATTTTAATGCCAATCCAATATTACATTATGTATAAATATGCTTAATATATGCAATCAAAACCCAACAATAAAAAAACTTTACAGTTAAATATTTTATTTTATTGGAGACAATTTTAGTCTATCCTATTTTCAAATCACTTTTATTTTACAAGTCAATATTGAACTGAAAATGGGAAAATAAGATTTTTAGTCCTATAAGTTGGACTTTTTGGAGAATTGGTCCTCTAAATTGTCACATTCATTTTTTAGTCCTTTAACTTTTACATTTCTAGTTATTCAGTCCTTTAACTTAACAATTTTATTTTTGGTCCTAAAACTTAACATATTTCAGAAATTTGGTCCTATAACTTAATATATTTTAGAAATTTAGTCCTATAACTTAGCAATAATTAAATATAACTATTTTATAGGACCAAATATAAAATAATTAAATTTCAATGTTTGGAAACTAATTAAATTATAAAAATAATTAAAATTAAATTAATTTGATTAATAAAAAGTTTGAATAAATAGAAATTTCTAAAATAATTAATGAATTCTAGGAAAATTAAAATAATTACATCAAATTAGTAACTTAAGAATAATTTGTCATATTTATGGAATTAACCTTTGGTGAGGATAATTATCTATGTAACTGTAGACTAGTGTACAAGATGCATTTAATTTAGAAGGTTTAAAAATTAATGCTTAAATATTTTTTTAAAAAATTAATTAAATTAAAAAATAATTAATTATTTTTTAAAAAAATTAATTGTTAATTAAAATCATTCGATTTGAAAAATAAAATTAATTTAGAAATAACCTTTTAATAAATTAATTAAATTTAACTATTGTTAAGTTATATTACTAAATTCCCTAAAAAAGGTTACGGACCAAATTTCTAAAATATGTTAAGTTATAGGACCAAATTTAAAAATATGTTACGTTATAGGACCAAAAATAAAATTGTTAAGTTAAAGGACCGAATATCTAGAAATTTGAAAGTTAAAGGACTAAAAATGAATGTGACAATTTAGAGGACTAATTCTAAAACATGTCCAACTTACAGGACTAAAAATCTTATTTTCCCAACTGAAAATATAAAACAAGAATAATTTCAAATTTCATATCCATATATATCTAACTTTTTCGTTTTTTTTCATTTCTTTTTCCTGCCCGCAATTTATCTTATTTCAGCAATCAAGAATATAGCGCTCTTCTCTCTCTCTCTCTCTCTCTCTCTCTCTCTCTCAGAAAAGTGGAGAGATCTGGGATCTTTTTTCTCTCTCGTACGGTCCTGTCAACGAAGGGTCTCTTCTAAAAGCTCCGCCTGAGTGTTCTTGCTTATTATTGGTAAGTTTCTGAAATTTCTATTGCCATTCATCGAAATCCCCTTAATTTTTCTGGCCATTCATTTTGTTCACTGTTACTGTTTTCTTTTCTTTTTCCCCTTTTTAGTCTTACCATTCCTCGTTGATATTTGATTGCCTTCTTGTTCGATCTGTACTTATTTCGATCGTATAAGGTAAAAAATTGGGGTTTGTTATTTTGATCGAGCAAATTGAGTGTTGACTTTTTCTTCGATCATATGTGTATTGGATTGCTTCTTTGAATCAAGTGAATTCGTGAATTTTGTTTCTCCTTGCTCAGATTGAATTTGATCCGTTTGATATTCGCAGTGCTTGTGTTTTGTGTAATTGGATGTGCATGCATTTAATTCTATGTAATGTTTGTTTTATTTTTCGATTATGTTGCTTGTTCCGGTTTGGTGATTTGCTGTTGTTGAATAGTTGATTATTGTTTTGTTATGTACATGAGTCAGACCCCTTTTAGTGTTCAGAGAGACGGTGGCTTTTTGTGACATGATGCAGTAGTACTTGTATGAAGTTGTAGTTTGTGGTTGTGCTTCATTGAATTAAGATCTGCTCAAATTTTGAATAGTTGTATTTTTGTTCTCAAAATTTGCTTGCTTGTGTTGGGAAGTTTGATTCATTATAAAGTGAGAGCCTTCGAGTGGTAAATTGGTGAGATCAGTAATACAATCTATTTTTATAATGGTCAAGTCGATATCCATTACCACACAATTAGTTGTAATGATTCAAAATTGACTAGTCTGAGTTGTCTATGTTCGTTTATTACGGCAACATTGCTCCAACAATTGATTTTTCTGCATGATCAAATGTTTCTTTCCATGAATAGCATTATTTTGTATGTTTTAATTGACATACTTACCGCCTTATGCTTCAGGGTTTGAGATTCCACCAGGCAGCATATATCGAATATCATGGCTGTGGAGGTTGTCGAACTGACTTACCCATTATTGAAAATGGAAGTGAATTGAACGAGTCAGTGGTTAATGAAAAAGTGGACATAACATTTGGCACTCATGGTGTGGACGAGCCGGTCAAAGGTGAAGTGAATAATGTTTCTGAGTCCAATGTCCCCAAGGATGCAGTTGATGAGTGGCCTGAGCCCAAGCAGATACACTCTTTTTATATTGTTAGATATCGGGCACTGGAAGACCAAAATCTGAAGGCCAAACTCGATGTGGCTGAGAAAGAGCTACAGAAAAAGAACCAGGCTCGTTTGCAGATTGTTGAAAAAATAAGGGCTAAAAGGGTAAGCTATGGTATTCTATATTTTGGGTATGTGTGAACCTGCTCTTACGTGTTTTCCTATCTGTTAAGGTGATTTCTAATGAGTTCCAGTCTCATGCTATGATGTAAGATTGCTCTTGCTTAGAGCTTCCCCGTTGCTAACTATAAAAAACTCACGAAATATGGAGCTGAATAACATGAGTGCATAGCAGGCCTCTTTGATATTAGTTTGATCTGCCATTAGTTTGAACATGAATATGCACAGGGGAAAACCCCCCCAAATAGGTGTTATCTAGATATAAAGTTCTGTTAATTCATGTTGTATATAACGTGAAATGGAGGTCGAGTTTAGAAAGGGAATATCTTTCTTAAAGTCTTTAAAGAACTACTTGCTCTGGTTGGGGCCATCATAAATTACCATTAGTAATGCTGGCGGGCCATTTTTATGGTGGACGCGTTCTGGGCTTTTCGCCCGTCTACTTTAATTCCTTAAATGCCCAAGTCACTGGGCTTGTGTCCCAAAGAATGCGAATAAGATGAGTCTTTTTCATGAACCATCGACCATTAATTGGAGTGTAAGCTTCCTTTTGATTTTCAAGGATTTTATCCTCTTCATAGGTTGATTATCTATTGAACCGGAGTTTTATTATCTTTTAATTTTTAGTATCGAAACAAACTAAACATTATTTCCTTTTGTTCAGTTGTTTTTGGAAAATCAACTTCTTTGCTTTATTTTTTGTTTTGATAGTTGTGCGATTGTTCTATTTCTTTATTATCTCAGGATTTAGAAATGCTGATCCCTCTTGTTTATTCTATGTTATGCCTTTTGCTTCTCAAATTTACCATGCATAAAATCTCAAGCCACTTTATCTTGTGAAGCAGTATGCTGGGAGTTTCTGTGGGCAGGAACGAATTTGCCCTACCAACTTAATGATGGACGATGTCGAGAATGCTTACGTTAGAACACATCCCAACCTATTATTGCATAAATAGATTTGTTGCATCTTTTTATGTTAGTTCATAAAGATGGAATGCTGATTCCACAACTGCCTTGATTACCTGCTGGCAGTTAGTTCTGTAATAAAATTTTAAAATTGCAGTCCATGGTACACAATCACAAGGTTGTGTGTCGTTGAGTTTCCAGGTGCTTCTCAGATGTCTATTGTACCAGGGTCCTATTATACAAAGAGAAAAGATTGTATGATAAATAGTTTCTTATTTTCCGGGTGATTGTTTTTATTAACATTACAGTGCAAATATGTTTCCGAAAGTTTTTTCGCTTGCTTTATAAAGTTTGGCCCTTTTTATCCTTGTTATATTTGCATCATCCTTCTGCATATGTTCATGGATTAGAACAACTGCTCCATACAGTTCTGGTTCTTTATCAAAATGAGAGAATACTAATGGCACTAATCATGTGTTGCAGGCAGATCGGTCCCAGCTAATAGCTCAATTAAGGTCATTAGGTGTTGAGAATAAACAGTTTAGGTCAATTATGGATGAAAAAAGAAAAGAAATGGAACCTCTCCAGCAGGCTCTTGGCAAGTTGAGGGGTGCTCCTGGAGGTGGAGAGAGAGGCCCTGGTATATGTTCATCCGAGCAAGAACTCAATGATCTTGTAAGATTTAATAGATATGTATATTATTATATTCGAAATGCTTATCACTTTATTACTGATTCCATGTAACATTTTTGTCACTGAAATTTGTCAGATTAAAAGTTATCAATACCGAATTCAGCATGAAAGCATTCCTCTTACTGAAGAGAAACAAATACTAAGGGAAATTAAGCAACTCGAAGGGACGAGGCAAAAGGTTATTGCAAATGCTGCTGAGAGGGCAAGGATTCAAGACTCAATGGGTGAAAAAGACGCGATTCAGGGCCAGGTCAAAGTAAGTAGCTACTCATGTGAAACTTCCATTTTGGTGCTCTTTTCTTAAATTGATCAGCCGGCGGCTTTAACTTGGATTATCTGATAGTTACATGTTTATCACTATTTCATTTCAGTTGATAGGAGTCGATCTTGATGGCGTTCGAAAGGAAAAACAAGTGATTAATGCTAAGCTTAAGCAGCTCGACGAAGAAAAACTGGCTATAGAGAAAGATATCAGTGTTTTAGAGGACGAACTGACAGCTGTTACAGAAAAGAGGACAAAACTTTTGAAACCATTAGAGATATGAGGAAACAGCGGGAGGAAGGGGTATGTCATTTTTTGACAACTTTTTATTTTATCTAATAATGTCATTCTAGGTGTCATTTGAATAGTGGACGTTTTGCTTTCTCAGTTCTTCATAGATTTCAGCTTATACCTTCGTATTTTCCTCGTTCAAGGTAAAAGTATCAATCTTCTCTATGTGCAGCTTAATAAGTTCACTTGATGGATGCAACTGTCAGTGAATAATCTATGGTTGATTTGTAAGATTCACAGGTTATAGAATATTTAGAAAGAAAATTTCTGGAACAGAAATTGGTGGTGGCAATTTATACAGTTTTCAGTCAGGCAATTTTCCTTTATTTATTTATTTTTTTCTATTTTGGGCTAAGAGGATTTTTTTGGTGAAATGATGTCATTGCTTTACATTGTTACATGATTTAATCTTTCTACTTTCTTGAATCTGTATCCTTTTGTGATACTTGAGAAATTTAGGCCCTCATTTATACTTATAGATGAGAAAGGCATAAATTTGAAAGTCAATATTAATTTCCTATTCTAAATTGCAGAATTCCCCATTTTACCAAAACCGTACGCTCTTGACCAAAGCTAAAGTACTGGCATCAAACAAGGATGTTGATGCCCTGAAGGAGCTTTCAGAGACAGAGGTTTGCATGATAATTTGCTCTATTGCAAGTCACTAGTCTATACAATTATTTGACATAAACTAACAATTCTCTTCTAATCTTTTCCCCTGTTAGGTTGAAAAGTTCATGTCCCTTTGGAACAGTAATAAAGCTTTCAGGGATGACTATGAGAGGAGAATCTTGCCATCGCTCGACATGAGGCAGTTGAGTAAGGATGGACGTTTGAGGAATCCAGGCGAGAAGCCACTAGTTGTGATCGAGACACCAACTACATCTGGAACTGAGGTTGTCAAAACAAGTGCAAAACAAACCCCAAAAGTGGATGTCGTATCCCCAGCCCAGGTTGATGCTTCGTCTGAGCAGAAAGCTCAGAAAGCAAAAAGTGCTAAAAACCCTAAAGAAGGAAATAAGAAAACAGAAATTACCTTGGAAAAAACTGACCAGGTGGACAAAGAGGAATTCTTTTCTACTGATAAATCGAAAGAAACTTCACTTCCTAAGAGGGATGAAGTTGATGAGACGAAGTTGAAGGAGCTGAGGAGAGAAGAAGAGATAGCCAAGCGTAATCAGGCAGAGGAGAGGAAGAAGAAGCAGGCTGAGAAGCTGCTGCCAAAGCAGCAATAAAAGCTCAGAAGGAAGCTGAGAAGAAGCTCAAGGAAATGATCGTTTTTTTATGGGTTAACTAAAAAAAATACCCTTACGGTTCAGTCTAGTTACAAAAAACCTCTCTGTCAAAATTACAAATACCCCCTTGACATTTGTTTCTATTTTACAAATCGCACCGTTAATAGGGGTGTATTTGTTAAGCAAATACAGACTTTAAGGTGGTATTTGTAATTTTGAAAAATGAGTGGAGTTTTTTGTAATTAGGCTAAACCTCAGGGGTAGTGTTTGTAATTTACCTTTTTCTATTGTTCACTATTTTGCAATTCTCATTTCCTTTCGAGCTCTGAACTTAATCTGCTTGCCTGTTTATTTATTCAGGAGCGTGAAAAGAAAGCAAGAAAGAAGGCTGGAGCTGCAGTTACTGCTGTGGATTCTGAGGAACCACCAACTGAAGCCGATGCAGAGGTTGCTGAACCGGAAAAGATAGAGGAAAAAATCGAATTACCCCAAAAGAACAAGGACCGGAAAGAAAATACCATCAGGCATAGGGGACGCTAGAGGTCAGGATTCACTTCCGAAAGCTATACTGAAACGCAAGAAAGCAACAAACTATTGGGTATGGGCTGCTGCTCCTGCTGCTTTGGCGATTGTTCTACTTCTGTTAGTCGGATACAACTATCTTAGTTGAGGTAATGGAATGAAAGAAGAAACTTTTTTTTTTATGATCATGAGAGACTGGATTTATATTTAGTAAGTATGAGTTTTTTCATCTTCTATTTATTTTCCCCTTGTTTTTGGCATCCTTCTAAAAAGGGATGGACTCGTAAACTCATAATGTTTGTAGAACGTATAGGTCTAAACTTTTTACTTGCTGAGAAACAATTCATACTTCTTCAATTTCACAAGTTTTTGTTTGGTTTGGTATTTTACTAGTTTTGATCTTTAGAAATGTTATTGAAACCATCTATAATTGCTTTTTTGTTTGTTTGTTTGTGAGTTGTTGTAGGTGTTTATGTGCCCGTATCAGATGGCGAGAGTGTCTCTAAGTTTATTTAAACTATTTTATATAAGATGCTTTTGAAGTTTATAAGATGTTAAATTTTATTTAATAATATGATCTTAAAACATTAGGAATTAAGATTATAGAATAGAATTTTGGTAACCAAATTTAACTGCTATGCATTGGAGATGCATGCATGCTCTAAATGAATTTTTTTAAAAATCTTGCAATCATTTAAGTACTTCTCTACATTGGGTATTAATTCCAAGGTGCAAATTTATGGCTGTAAAAAAAATTCCAAATTTTCATCTTTAAACGAAAATTTGGTGGAATGTGTGGTTGCTTGCTGATTTTTTTTTTTTGGAAAAGAAATCTTATTTCTCATCAAAATTAACCCATTCTTCTCTAACAAAAAGTATAAAATGAGATTCATATTGTCTATTTCTGGTTTAGTTTTTATTTTTTATTCAATTTATTGACATTATATTATACACCATTATTTTCTTAAAAAAATTCCACAAATAATCAGTATATCTAAAAAATTCTTCGTCACATCAACACAATCATTACTTTTTCTCTATACATTTAACTTTCATTTTTGAAATTCTTTTCACAAGTATTCACTCCAAAAATAAAAATGAAAAAATAATATTCACTTAGAAAATAAAAGTGAATTTTTTCCACCACTATTCACTCAGAAAAATTGTTTATGTTTCTATGGCCCATTTCCAGTTTCTGGAGTTGGAAATAGAATTTAAGAATTTATTGGTTTTCGTGTGGAAATTGGGATTATGTTTGGATGAATGAATTGAAATGTGTTTTATGTAGGGTTGAAAATGAAATTGTGTTTGGTTGAGTAATTTTGAAATATTATTTTATGTATATAATAATTGAAAAGTTGATAGTGGTGGGTCCACTTTCAATATTTTAATTTGAATATATAATATTTTATTTGTTAGATTGTGGATAGTGGGTCTCATTAGTGCTTGTTTGGGAGCACTTATGGAAAAGCCAATTTAGAAAATGAACTTCTCTAGAATGGACTTTTCAAAAAGCCTCTCATTCTCACTTCTCTAGAATGGACTTTTTGGAGGAGTGACTTATCCAAAAGTCCATTTTAAATTAACCATCAAACATGAATTATTATTGAAATGAACTTTTAGATCCAAAAGTCCATTCCAAAAGTGCTCCCAAACAAGCACATAATTTAATAATAATATATTTTAAGTAGATAGAGTTGATAGTGGTAGGTCCCACACGTATAATTGGGTTAAAATATGAGAATTGGTTGCTCTCGAAAATACTCCTCTCCCGCCGTTCAGCCTTCGGGTCGAACTCCTCCGCAAAACCTGCACAAAGGGGGGCCGGAGCGGGGCTCCGGCGTACCCTCTTCGATGCTTAAGTCAGAAACTTGGAAGAGAAGCAAGAGGCAAAATATAATGTGAAAGTAAAAGTGTGATTAGGTCAAGAAGGAACCTGGACTTAGACTTTTATACCTTAGCCCGGATTAGGATTTCTGTAAAATCCGAGATTCTGTTACGATTTGGTACCAGCGTCATGATTAAGATAGAATCGGATCTTCCAAAACCCTAATTTACTTCCTTAGGACGTCGGCCTCGACCTGACCGTCGACACCTCGGACCGGTCTACTAACACCCCAAGGACGCCCTCGGAGCTCATCTACTCTTAGAGCCGAACTATCACATGCCAACCCAAGTCAGCCAGCGTGGCCCAACACTTAAGACTTAGCAGGTCGGTCCAACACTCAGGGCTTAGCAGATCGGTCCAATGCTTAGGCCTGAGGCTTTAACAAATCGGCCCAATACGTTGGGCTTAAGCAAGTCGGCCCAATGTACAGATCGACTCAATACGCTAGGCTTTATCGGATCGGCCTAAACTAAATAGGTCGATCCAGTAGGGGGATGACAATGGGGCGGGGCGGGGTGGGTAATTGAATACCCGCCCGTGCTGACCCCCGCCCGCCCGGCCCGTGCCCCACTCTGAGTCCAAAATGGTTGCCCTGTGCCGGCTGCATGCGGGCGGGTCCGCCCCGCCCCGCCCCATTTTGAATTTTTTGAGCCTAAAATTATTTTAACAAAATGTAATTTTTTTTTGTGAAATTAAAATATATTTTTATATTTTTATAATATTTTATAATGTATTATTGTAAATGTATTTTTTTGTGAAAGTTAAATGTATTTTCTTATTTTTATAATATCCTATAATATCAATATTAGTGTATATATAGTGGGGGCGGGGCGGGGCAATCACAATACCCAGACCTGCCCTACCCCGTCTGTGGGGCGGGTCCGCCCCGCCCCGTCCTCAGAACGGGCCGGGTCTATCCCGTCCTAAACACCACGTGTCAGGTCGGGCCAGGGCAGGTCAGGTCCATATTGCCATCCCTAGCCCAAACCATATTTTACCCTTATCAAGAATAGTGATTGATAAGTGATGTATGGTTGTGTATAGGTTTGAGAAAAAAAAACTATAGGTTTGAGATGTTGTTTTATGTGAAAAATAGAAAATGAAAATGATGATTTCCATTGGAAATTTTATGTATAATATAAACATGATTCCACTTTTACAAATAGTTAGAATATGGAAAGAGGCTATTGGAAACATAAACAAACAAGGCCTATAACTTTCAATTTTCATGTCAAATATGCTGCACTTGGTGGCATATACTTGATTTTTGGTATCAAGAGAGTTTCTAATTAATATAGGAATATTCTACCATTATTTTGTTTGACAATACTACGTACATATGTATACCACCATATATAGATAATATAAAAGGGTGTCCATCAAATTAAATCTCGAGATTTAGGACTTCCTTTGAATCGAATTAATTTGAATGAACATTTTAAACCCCAATTCAAAATTCGATTCTAATTCGGTTAAGTTCGAATTCTGATTAAGTTTGAATTTAATTTAATCGAATAGGAGTTTTTATTTTTGAATCAAATTCGAGTAGATCCAAATTTGCCGATAAATCAGGTAAGGTTCGGATTCGAAACTCGTATTTTGTGAATCCAAAGCCAGTAGTTTCAAATAAAATTTTAGATTTTTTTTCTTTTTCTTTCTTTTTACAAAAGAATTTTACAATTATATAAAGTATAAGCAAACTATATAGATTACAAAACCATAATATTACTTTAAAGAATACAAAACAAAAAAACAACCATTGAAAAATTTTAAGGCTGGAATTTTTCAAAATCAAAAAGCATATTATATTGTTATTTTAAGTTTATGCATACAGTTTGTGATTTGATTCGAATTGAATATACTCAAATTTTAAATCGAATTAGGATATCCATATAGGTCATTAGAAAAAAATACATACAATTAGTAATTCGATTCGAATGTTCATATTCAAAATTCGATCGAAATTTGGAAATCTTAATTCGAACCCAAATTGAATCGAACTTCGATATAATTCGGAAAATATACATGCACCCGTAAATAATGTCCGTAGCATCTCCAACATCAAAACATCAACAAAGGGAGAAAAAACAACAAAATATCAATTTTTTTTTAATGTATCTCCCGTGTGAGGTACACATGAACCACAAAAAATTATATTATTATTAATCACTACTATGTATCGTAATTTGTATGAAATGGAAAAGAAAAAAAAAATTGAATCTTACTTTACAAACCACACCTCTCCACAAAGATTTTCTTGCCGAAAATAAATCTCCATAAAAAAAATAAAAAATAAAAAATTTCTTATCATGCATACCCACAATATCCATACTCACACTTAACCCCACGAGCACACTTCCTATTGCATTTCCCACAATTAGCCCTATTCCGGGTAACGTCCGTGCAAACGCCGCCGCAGCACCGCTCCCCGAGGCGGCACTTACGGCCGCACCGGCCGCAATTATTCCGATCCCCGAGCACATTCCGGCAATGTTTCTTACAACAATAAAGAAGGCTCGTCCCATTATTCGCCTTAACCCCATTGCACACATAAGGGTTCGTTTTGGCATCACAACTCGTGCCTTTCTTGATTTTCTTGATGGTAGAGGCTAGAAATCGGCTTTTTCGTACGGCATTGTTAGTGAAAATCGAATCGAGCACGTATTCATCGTCTTCGTTCTCTTCGTCTTCGAACGATGTAGCCGTTTCGAAGTGGAGGGATAGGAGGAGGAGGAAAATGAGGAGGGAGAGGAGGGTTGTGAGTTTGAGCATGGTTAGGGTTTTAGCCATTTGTGTTAGGGACTTAGGGTGCAAGTGAAGGGATAGATGAGGATTATGTGGGGTTTTATATAAGTTTTTTGGGAGTGTAATTGGTAGATGAAATTTAATTTAAGTATTTTAGGGGTTTAGTACTTTAGTGTCCACTTGCTTAGTTGAGCAAGCATGTTAGGCCTTCACACGATGAGAGTTTTCAAGGTCGTCTAGATTCTTTGCCTAATGTTTTTTTTTTTATATAATTAATTTGACAATTTGTATATCGAGTACACTGGATTTTTGGCTATTTGTATAAAATTATTTTTTAATCATGTTTTTCAAAAATATATCGTTAGCGGTTTAAAGTTCAATTCTCCATTCTTCTGTTTTTAGCCAATCCGTGTTGATTTTTCTTCAAAATGGCCAAGTAACTCACCAAAAAATGTAAGGAGGATATGATCGACTGCCATTTTCAGTTAAAATGGCTAAAAACATGATTAGTTTTCATCTCTTGAAAACGTGAATGACTAAAAATGCTTATTTACACTTTGTATATATAATCTATTTTAATCTGTTATTTCGACTTTATTATTATTAGTTAAAATTGGTCGGATTCTCCATGATCATCAATTAATTAATTATCTTGATGGCATTATTTTATACATTAATTTTATTAAAGATATTAAAATATGAGAGGTCTGGCTTATATATGATTTTACGAGTGACGTATATATTAAAAATATGTGTATATAATTTATAAAGATGAAATGGAAAATATATCAAATTAAAATATGAAATTAACTGTTAATTAAATTTTAAAAGTAATTGACCTCTAAATTGGGTTTTGAGAAGAGGTCGATTTGACAAAATAAGCCGACTTTTGCCAAAATAAGTTGACTTTACAAGAGGTTGAACACAAACTCCCTCGTGACAAGATTCCGTTTTTAGCCAAAAGTAAATGAGATATCACAAAATAATCACATTGACTTCAATTTCAACGTTTAATTTATTGTATCCTAATAAAGTTGAATACGTCGTTTGAATAATAGTGTAACAATATATATACAAGTTGGTTTCTCTATTTTAATTTAATGTTTCCCTACTATATATGCAGCTGTATAATCTTTTTCTTAATATATAGTAAGTACATAATGTAAAATGAAATACAAGATGCTACTATACCAATTTATATTATAAATTTGAATATGGAATGACAATTTGATTCCCAGATTGGATCTTCTATTCAACCTTGTCCTCTAGTGGTTGAGACATGTGTTGTAAGAGTGAATGACACGGGTTCGATCCCATGCGGGTGCATGTGTCCCCTCCCCAAGTTCCCCCTATTGTACTAAAAAAAAAGGTTTTATCATATACTTCCGTGAACTGAACTGTGTAAATACCACATGTAAAAATATGATGACATCATACACACGTGATATGTATTGATGCCGTTGAAATATAAGATAAATACCAAATATGACCTATATAAATTACATAACTACATAGATGTAAGAAACCGTGATGTCTCTTCCAAGACATGGAAAGGACAATAATTCCAAACTTAATCTGAAAATTAGGCAGCATTTTTTAAAAATAAAAATAAACCAGTACTAATTGCTTAAATAAAAATTAAAAAAAAAAAAAACTAATTGCTTGATCCTAAAGAATTGATCAATTCCCGGCCCAGCGAGTGGTGCACAAGGATCCCATTTTCCGCCGGATGAACCGAAAAAAACATTGCCTGTCACCGCTTCCCATGTTAGATCATCAAAAATCAAACATTTGCAATAATTAGGAGATTATTGTAGCACCATGTGAAATTAAATCCATTCATTTCTAATTTCTACATATATAACAACTTTGTGAGTCTAGCTACATGTGAAATTAAATACATTCATCACATATATGTAAACATATATAATTAATTTCATTAATCACCTATATAAATGACACGTAGTAACTTTTCCAATTTAGTAATATATAATTCTTCAATCTGCTGTGAAGTACTCGTCTCCATTGAATCATAGGAATTAGGGAAAAAAATGAATTACTAGACTAGTAAATAAGGCTACAAAGTAACAACTATTAATTATTTTGTCATAATTTAACGGAAAATTGGGTGTTTAAGTTGGAGCTTGTACAATTAAAACTATGAATCCCGATTCTCTTCCAAAGTATGTTTCATCTCGAATTTCAAGTATCTTAAATACACGCCAAGTAACCTCATGGGTTGACCTGGTGGCTGAGAGGTTGCAATTCCAGGTTCGATTCCTGACTAACGCGGAGCTACCTTCCTTTAACTCCATTTTTTTTTTATGATAATATAGATTTTATAGGTCGATAATGGCATTTTCTCCCTCCATATTTAACAAATGTATGCCACATTATCCTTTAAAAGTAAATTTCTTGTTTTTTTTAAAAAAAAAATTAATCATTTACATTTTATAAGTAAGTTTTAAATACTAATTTGCGGCAAAATTGCTTTTTTGGTCCATTAAGTTGGCTCGATTTCGCTTTTAGTCTTTAATTTTTATGGGTTGCATTTGGCAAACACTAACTTTTCTAAACCTGCACATTTAGTCCGATTTCAAAATTTCGGGGATATCTTATTCCTAAAATGCTGAGTTGGGCCAATTTTCAATGAAATAACTATTTTACCTCTTTTTTTTAGAGGGAAACATTGGGCATGTGCACATCACATGACTTGTTTAATACCTCAATAAAATTAAATAACAAAAATAAATATAACATTAAATTGAAGTAAAGAAAAAATATGAACATATATTTATAATTTTATATAAAGTTGACAAATTAAAATATATGCTCGACTTTTTTTTAATTTAATTTAAACAAAGTAATCTGAGCATATATTCATAATTTTCAACAGTAAATAAATTTTTAAAAGAAAAGAAAACAAAAAAATGTATTTAAAATTTTGAACTATATATAAAAATTAAAAAAATAGAAAACAAAAAAAACAAATATATCTATAATTTTCAACTCTAAATTAAAATTAATGTAAACATAGAAAAATAATAATAAATTAAATAATAAAAATAAAAAAACTATAATTAAATTTAATAAAATATTCGAATATATATTTTTATATTTTTCAACATTAAATAAAAATTAAATAAAAGAAATTTATTTTCTTTTTTTTCGGTTTTTCTTTTTTTATTTTTTATTTTTTTAATTTTTATTTACAGTAGAAAATTGTAAATATATATATATTTTTTCCTGTTTCGTTGTTTTTTATTTTTTTTAATTTTAATTTACAGTAGAAAATTGTAAGTCTATATTTTCTCTGTTTTTTTTTTGTTTTCTATTTTTCTTTAATTTTGATTTACGGTTGAAAATTATAGATATATATGTGTTTTTTTTCTAATTTTTTTTATTTTTATATATAGTTCAAATTTGTAAATACATATTTTTCTTTTTTTTCATTTTATTTTTTTAAATTTTATTTACAGTTGAAAATTATAAATATATTTTCATATTATTTTCTTTAAATTAAATTAAACAAAATTTGTCGAAAATATATTTTATATTTTTCAACTCTAAATAAAAATTAAGGAAAACTAGAAAAAACAAAAAAGCACATTATTTTCTTTTTCTTTTGGTTTTTCCCAAGATTTTCCTCCAAAAAAAGAGGGCAAAATAGTCATTTCATTGAAAATTGACCCAACTCAGCATTTAAGGGATAAGATATCCCCGAAATTTTAAAATCGGATTAAATGTGCAGGTTTAAAAAAGTTAGTGTTTGCCAAACGCAACCCATAAAAATTAAAGTACTAAAAACAAATCGAGCCAACTTAACGGACCAAAAAAGCAATTTTGCCACTAATTTGCACTCGCAAACTTAATTAATTCAACACTTCTCAATTAAAATTTT
Organism: Rehmannia glutinosa; assembly: GCA_016081115.2. Classification (NCBI taxonomy): domain Eukaryota; kingdom Viridiplantae; phylum Streptophyta; class Magnoliopsida; order Lamiales; family Orobanchaceae; genus Rehmannia; species Rehmannia glutinosa. The sequence goes on along the minus strand of JABTTQ020001144.1, from coordinate 136,576 downwards.
AAACATATTTGTCACTCAATTTACAATTATGATAATATTTTGCTCCCTAAGTATTTTCAGATCATTTTTTTACGTAAATGTTCCTTATTAGCCATCATCCCTCATTTTTCTCTTAAAAAAAGCCAAGGAAAAGACATTATAAAAACAAGAGAGACAGTGACATCAAAAATAATTTCAATATTGTGATTGATGTTGTTTACAACGTAGGTCATTTCAAATCAAGGTAATTAATTGGTGTGACAATCCAACAGTTCAAGTCCTAGAATTAATCAATGTAACTCCAATAGCAAATGTGGTCTTGTAGTGGGAAGTTCGGAAATATCCTAGTAATCTCTTTGCTAGGCAACATGCATACAACACGAACAAACAATCAAAAGGGTCTCGGTTTGTTCCGAGAAAGCCACTCTGATGCTTATAAAGCCATGAATGACTATGAGTGTAGTCTAAAGTAGCTAGATAAGTAAATCAATCAGATTGTTTACAAATAAACATATAAATGAATATTTATACTTGAGACATTGGGCCTCATGACCTTATAAATTGTTAATGACTTAGGCCTTATGCACTAATGTCTAATTGATAATATTTTGACTCAATAGTAAAATATTCATGGGTAAATAATAATTAATTTTGAAGTTAAATAATGAAAAAAATGGACAATAATCAAAAGTAATTTCACCCCAACACTGATTGATACGGACGTCCAATAATAAACATTCCGATGAAAAATTGTTTTGCAAGTGACCTTGAAGGGGCAAAGTGATATAATAAAATTAAATCCAGGAGGCAACGTGCTAGAATAAACGTCCGTTGTGGGGCCAAAATGCTTAATATTTTTTTTTGGGGTGGGGATATAATTAAAATGACGAAATAATTAAATTTTGAGGGGTAAAATGCTTAAAATTTATTTTTCCGTTAATTCAAAAGATTAAATTTGAGGGAGGGGGTTCTAAAATGTCATTAACTACATATGAAATTGTTGAATTTTTCAAAAATAAAATAAAATTAATTGGAATTATTTTTTTTTAGAGAAATAACAAAGCACCCCCCACCCGAAGCAAAGAAATAAAAATATATCTAAAGTGAAAAAAAGAAATGAATTAAGGGGATCTAGTGGTTTGACTTATTTCTGAATCTAATGTGCATTAGCGTGTTGACTTGGGCTCTGTTTCTCTTTTTGAGTTGGCAGTTGGCACGGGTGCTGCTCATTCTCCGTGCTCTCTGCCACGACTCTCGCTTTTTATTAGCTAGCTCAAAAAAAAAAAAAAAAAAGCTATGTTTTGATTTTCTTTGGAATATTTTGTAATGTTGTGAAACCCAAACCAGACCGGTCCAATTAAGTTTAATTAGGAATCGGTCATATGTATGGTCCGATCGTGTATTAAAAATGAGTGGCTAAAAATTCGTGTATCAAAAACTTTTTTCTTTTTCTTTTTTTAGTGAATAAACTTTTACTTTTTATTATAATATTGAAGGAATATGTTTAGTATATTTGCATATAACTTCTCCTTATATTCAATTTATATGTGTTTGGATATTATAATTTATTAATTTAATTATTATTTTTATTTGTATTTGTTAATATATTTATATTTTTTTACTTATGTTTATCTTTTACATCACATGTGTACACATACATTATATATGTATGTATGAACTAATCGATTTTTTAAGAATGGTTTAATCAATTGAACCAGTGATCCAATACACAGTTACTAATCCGATTTGATGTCGGATTCGGATTTAAAAATATTTTTTTTATTAAAAAAATATAGTTGTTTGAGAAATGTATTTTGAAAAGGAAAATGAACGTGGTTGACTTAATACACTTTTAATATAATTTGTATTATTTTTTTCAAATAGATTTTTTTTTCTTAGATAGATAAAATATAATATAAAAAATGAACACATTGTACACAAAGCCGAACAACTAGCTCAATTTATTAAAAAATACAAATATATAAAATAAAAAAAAATAAATGAATGGAAGAAACCCACACTCCGGTTACTTGGTGGGATTAGTGATTAAAAATTTAATATCAATGGTTTAGACGAACAAGACTCTTTTAGCGGAACTTGGTGAGCGATCCTCTGTTCCTAGACTTTCAACTGGTGTTTCGTCTCTTCTCATCATGTTGATTGTAGTATATTCAGTCCAATATTTTGAAACTGATTTTGGAGTATGATCAACATCAGGGGAATTAAATTGGGTTTCTATATCCGAAATTACCAAGTCTATGATACTTATTGTAAGATGATAATATAAATTAACACGATACTTTAATAAATCATCAATAGGTAGAAATCGAGCGAGAGCTTCGATGTCTCACCCAATTGAGCTATTCATAATAAAATTTACATCGGGAACCACAAATTCCTTTTCTCATTTTCACATAAAATAATATTTCAAATCTATACTTTCAATTCTCACATTTACGTTCCCAAATGTATCACTTCTCAATCACGATTCTCATATTTTCATTCAAATCACCACTACTAAACTTTCAAATTATTATTTACATAATTTTTTTAAAATGCCTCCAACAAACACACAACAACAAGCATAAATTCGTAATAAGTCTTATTACATACTTTTCAAACCAAAATCAATGGGGATGTATGGATATATTTCCAAGTCCAATTTTCAGTTTTTAGTGTTGGAAAATGAATTTTCAAACTTTATTGGTTTTTGTGTGAGAATTGAGAATATGTTTGGTTTGTTGTCCGAATTTCTGTTTGAAAATGAGAATATGTTTGGTTATAGTTTTTTCAAATTTATTTTTGACATAGGTTTGCGTGATTGTAGTGTATTTTTACCTAGGTTTGCGTAATTGGAATGAAATATTGTTTGGTTGCGTTTTCAAAAGAATATTTTCCATAAAAAGTGAAAACTAGAAATGACTTCATTTCTACTGAAAAACTTTTGAAACAAACATAAACCCATTTTTCGGAATAGTTGGAAAGTGGAAAAAGGAGGTTGGAAATACAAGCATACATGACCAATAATTCTCAAAATTGATTTTTCCAACATCAAATACTGAAATTAGACCATGGAAACATAACTATATAAAGCCTAATTTGTTCATAATACATTGTGCCTCTATGATTTAGATAAGACATATTTATTGAAGTATATTTATATATAAAACATAATTCTCAATGGAATGTAGGATTATTTTTAAACCCAACATATATAAGATTAAATTAAATGTATGATAAAAATAGCCTTTTGTTTTACAGTCATCACGTATAATAATTATATGGAAACTAAATCTCAAGCAAATTTGCATATAATGTAGTATTTTAAAAATCCATACCCACTTCAACATTTTTAATTTGAAAAACTAAACTCTTAGAACGTAATGATATTTCTTTTGTCAATCAAGATATGTACAATCACCACATGAATTCAAATCTAAAATAAAATAAGTTTCAAATAAAACTATTAAAACTCCAGTATTTATTTCGTTCAAATAGTTATCCTTATGAATATTATGTAATACAAAAAATATGTGAACTGCTATTAAATTTATTAAAAATTAAATTTATTTCTAAATACATATATTATACGAGTATTGTAAATGCATAATGCTTTACCATCCTGTTGGAGTGAATATTGGGCTTAGCTTTCTAGTACATCTTATTGGGCTCACTTAAAACAAACATTCCGTGATTCCGCCTTGACCCATTAAGAGGCCCATCTAAGAAATCCAAACGGCTACCTTTACACCGCACACAAATTCAAATTTGAACCCTCTCCAATTCCCTTCCCCCATCGGAGTCGTCCACCATTACCCTTTCCAATCAATGGCCACCAACGGAGGCACTGGAAACACCACCGCTTTCCTCAATACTCCGTCCAAAGCTTTGTCGGCCGAAAAATCTGCTTCCAGAAAACAGCACCACCACCACCAACAACAACCCATGGACGCTTTCAACAAATCCGCTTCCGAATTCAAAAGGAGATTCGAAGCCTACAATCGGCTGCAGGCTGCCGCCGTTGCATTTGGGGAGAAACTCCCCATCCCGGAGATCGTCGCTCTCGGCGGCCAGTCCGACGGCAAGAGTTCACTGCTCGAAGCGCTCCTAGGGTTCCGCTTCAATGTGCGGGAAGTTGAAATGGGCACCCGGCGCCCGCTCATTCTGCAGATGGTTCATGACTCCACTGCGCTGGAGCCTCGATGCCGATTTCAGGTCCTTTGCATTTCGTCCTTTTTGTTTTTTTCATAGTTTTTGTATTTTGAAGAGTTACATTGTGGGAGTATCCTATAAAATTATAGTGAATTTCTGTACAATGAACTCAGATATTTTTTATTGAAAATGTCGATGAATGTATTATAATATTGAACAGAGGGATTTCTATTTCCAATTCTAATGCTTCAATCCTTGATATCAAACCTTATCAAGATTTTTTTGAATTAAAGAATTGTTAATTTTGAGCTCAGTTCTGAATTTTGTAAAGAAAGGTTGAATTTTGGAGAGACGTGCTTGGGGAATACATGATTGTTTTTTTGACTTGGTGATTTCCTTTTCTGCATTACATGGATTCATGTTTTGTGCATATTTTATAGAATCAGAGATGATCACGCTGCTTACTACTATCAACTTTGATAATTCAAGTATTTTGATATGAGAATATGAAATGTTTTTTGTAATAAAAAATTCAATTTCTTCCAAATCAAAATGTGCTTTCTGTTGATATTAGTATAGCTGTTCTTGATTTGAACATAGAGGACGCTGATGTAAGTAATAAAACGCAGGAGGAGGATTCTGAAGAATACGGGAGTGCTATCGTATCATCCACCGCAATTGCTGATACCATAAAGTCTCGTACTGAAGCACTTTTGAAGAAGACCAGAACTGCAGTTTCATCAAAGTCCATTGTGATGAGAGTGGAATATGCTCACTGTCCTAATCTCACCATTATAGATACTCCCGGCTTTGTTCTCAAGGTATGTAAAGAAATTCGGACATTACTATGGATAGATGAAAGCTTCTTTGTTTTGTTTCTTTTTTCTTTTCAAATTTTTATGGTGAATTGAATTGAGTGGTTGAAATGACAACAGGCAAAGAAGGGTGAACCTGAGAGTACACCAGATGAAATTTTGTCAATGGTGAAGTCCTTAGCTAGTCCACCACATCGCATTCTTCTATTTCTTCAGCAGAGTAGTGTTGAATGGTGTTCGTCTCTGTGGTTGGATGCTATTCGCGAAATAGATCCAACCTTCAGACGTACAATCATTGTTGTCTCCAAATTTGATAACCGTCTTAAGGTATGCTTTATTTGAGGATTTGGTTGCAGGAAAAATATATATTAAATCTCTTCAAGTGGAATTAGCGCACAATAGTGAATCTTTCCATATAGATTAGTCAACTTGCTTATTTGCATGATCCATCAGGCAGCTGATGAATTTTTTTTCCCTTTTTGGCTGATCTTTTCTGCAAGAGTTGTTCCACCTTTACATCTTTGTGCTAATTATTTTTTGGGAAAAAATATTTTCAGGAGTTCAGTGATCGCTGGGAAGTGGATCGCTATTTGAGTGCAAGTGGATACCTTGGAGAGAATACTCGACCTTTTTTTGTTGCCCTGCCAAAGGATAGAAGCACAGTGTCTAATGATGAGTTCCGTAGGCAAATATCTCAGGTAGATACAGAAGTAATGTGCCATCTACGTGATAGTGTTAAAGGTGGATTTGATGAAGAGAAGTACAAATCCCATATAGGTTTTGGTTGTCTCAGAGATTATCTAGAATCTGAACTCCAGAAGAAGTATAAAGAAGCTGCCCCTGCCACATTGGCCTTACTAGAACAGCGATGTGGCGAAGTTACAGCTGATTTAGCAAGAATGGAGGGCAAAATACAGGCAACTTCCGATGTTGCCCATCTTCGCAGATCTGCCATGCTGCATTCTGCGTCTCTCTGCAACCATCTGGTGTGTATTTATATTATCCTTATATGAAACATTCGTTTTTTCATCATATTTGGATTGGAAGTATGACGTAATATTTTATTGTAATTGCTAAAGGAAACACTTCTTGATGGAGCAGCAGATCCAGCACCAGAGCAGTGGGGGAAAACAACAGAAGAGGAAAAATTGGAGAGTGGTATAGGTGGTTGGCCTGGTGTTACTACAGATACAAAGCCTCCGAATGCAACTCTTCGTCTTTATGGGGGTGCTGCATTTGAGAGAGTGGTGCATGAGTTTCGTTGTGCCACATATTCCGTGGAATGCCCAGTAGTCTCAAGGGAGAAGGTACTTTTCGCCAAGCCGAACTTCTCTTCTCTCTCTTTCTCTGTGGTTCGGAATTTTGCTTTGTAAAATTTCCTACCTTGTATTTGACAGGTCGCCAATATCTTACTTGCGCATGCTGGCCGGGGTGGGAGTAGAGGAGTTACAGAGGCCGCTGCAGAGATTGCACGTACGGCAGCTAGGTCATGGCTTGCTCCTCTTCTTGACGCAGCATGTGATCGGCTTGCTTTTGTTTTGTGCAATCTTTTTGATATTGCCACTGAGAGAAATCGCCGTTGTCACACTGGATGTAAGTTTAGAATTACAGAAAATTTTCCTTTAATCTCTTACAAGAAAACTCTATTATTATGGTTGTTTGTGGAATTTACTAGACATATTTATTGCCTGAGATATGCATTCATAAACTGCTACAATACTTAGTGTGGTCAAGGAGAATGGTAAGCCAATCATTATATTTTGCTCTTTGTTCAGTTTCATAATGTGAATATTTTCATCAGATATGGAAAAAAGCTAGTTTTTTGCTGATTAATCTGTTTTTTTCTTTCTTTGTATATTCTATAAAGATGGTCAACAATCTGGAGACATGGATGGTTATGTTGGTTTTCATGCTGCTTTGAGACACTCTTACTATAACTTTGTCAAGGATCTTGCCAGGCAGTGCAAACAAGTAGTCCGGCACCATCTTGATTCAGTTACAAGCCCGTACTCTCTTGTTTGCTATGAGAGTGACAACATATCAGGAAGTTTCAGTTCAGGTGTAAACTCAATTTATCGAACAAATCAAATGTCAAACGGATCATTCGGCCTTGATCTATCCGACGGGGGGTCTATATCGCGCAAGGAAATCAGTAATGACCAAGAGAATATCCCCCCAGAAAAAAATGAAATCACTCCTGGAAAAGTTGCTGAATCTAGAGAAGCACTTCGAGAATGTCAGATGACCGTGCCTGAGACCCCATCGCCTGATCAGCCGTGCGATGGGAACTATGCAGTAAAGAAGGAACTTGGTAACTGTGTTGTTGAAATCGGAGCAAGAAAACGACATTCTAGAATTGCTGGCAATAGCCGGAATTTGGATCATTTTAGGACGCAAAACGGCGGTGGCCTTCTGTTTGGGGCTGGGGATAATGCTTCCAGATCAGGATCAGCTTACACAGAGATATGTTCTTCTGCTGCACAGCATTTTGCTCGAATTCGTGAAGTGCTGGTTGAGAGGGGTGTGGCATCCACTTTAAATTCTGGATTTTTGACACCTTGGTATGTGGCTGGACTTGCTATAAAGTCATCCTATTCGTCATATATGTTTAGGGATAATTATGAAAAATACCCGTGAAATTCAGTCTAATTACAAAGAAATCTAGTTATCTTTCAAAATCCCAAAAACCCCTTGGTATTTTGTCTCAATTTTACGAATTACACCTGTAGTCTGGGGGTTATTATTTGTTAAGCATTAACAAATTTAACCCTGTATATTTATATATGTGAAATTTTACAGTTAACTATCAAGCAACTGGTGTTGCTTAGTTTTTATATATCCTGAATATACAAATAGTTCTACATTTCCTTGTTTGGGTTTCATGAAACAAATTACGTGATTGACCACTATTTTGTCTCTGTTTTAACATTTCATTCCAATATGTACACTGTTATTTAACATTTTGGATTCACAATACTTCAGTGTATTGATTTTGCCTTGGCTAACGTGTTTTTTTTCTTTACTCATTACACTTGTGCAGCCGAGAGCGTCTTATGGTTGCGCTCGGATTGGATTTGTTTGCTGTGACTGATGACAAATTTATGGACATGTTCGTTGCGCCTGGAGCAATTGACGTACTTGAGGACGAAAGGCAGTTCCTCCAGAAGCGCCAGAAAATATTGCATTCCTGCTTGAACGAGTTCAAAAATGTCGCTAGAGCACTTTGACAGAAACATCTCATACAAGAACATCATCACGTTGATAAATATGCAAATCGAATTTGCTGGAAGGTACGATAAAATTCGTCGTTTTCACTACTGGTGAAACGATCATAAGTTTTAAAGAAGATTTGATCTCCTGTTTACTTTGAGTGATTTGAATTACTTCTTTACTTCCTGTACTGTTAGTGATTCTTATGAGTTGAATAACAATTGTAATATATGCATTGTGTGTTAATACAGTGTACGATTCGTTGAACAGCTATTATTTTTTTTCCAGCTCTGAGGGAAATATATCATGTTTCTGTCAACTATTGAGTATCATCCAGATGATTACATTAGCTCACCTAACTATTTGAATAATTTTAATTTTGTTTGGCTATCTGAAAGTATAATGAGAAATGTATAGAGTATTTCACATGTATAAGTAGGGGTGTTCACAGTTCGGTTAACCGGCCGAACCGAACCGAAACCGAAATTCGGTTCGAACCGAAACCGAACCGAAATTTTCGGTTCGGTTTTCGGTTTTCATATTTTCAGAATTTCGGTTTTCGGTTCGGTTCGGTTTTGGAAGGCCGGTTAACCGAACTGACCGAAAAACCGAATTTTCTAATTTACTTAGTATTCAATTTGGATGAAATGCAATGGTCTCAGTTCTTTCTGATTTACAATATTCAATTCAAATTTAACTAAAATGTTTCAATTATTTCTAGTTTACAGAATAAATGATTTTTTCATCTTATTTTTTATTTTTCAATTTAAAATTTTATATATTTATTTTTACTGTAAATTTTTTATATTTAAAGTGACTCACTTTTGGCTTCCGTTTCTTATTCATCGATTATTGAGTTTCTTGAACTCGACTACGGAGGTTTAACCAAAAGGTTTCCATTTTGTACTAAATGAAACTTATTTAAATTATGGGTTACTTACGAAAAGTACCCTTGAAGTTTGACCTAATTACAAAAAAAATCCAACTAATTTTCAAAATTACAAAAATACAAAATTACAAAATTACAAAATTGCTGGAAGTTGTACGAGATGTGTGTTTACTAATTTTTCTTCCTATTTTAATTATATATACGAGATATGTGTTTTGTATGTATATATGTATGCATAGATATTTAATGTTTTAGTGTACATGCATTAAATTACTCAATACAACTTTTTTTTTAAAATATTTCGGTCGGTTCGGTTTTAAACCGAAAAACCAAAAATTTCACCGAACCGATATTAATAAATTTGGTTTGGGATTTTGGCCAACCGAAATTTCGGTTCGGTTCGGTTCGATTTGGCCGAACGAACACCCCTATGATCCAGTGGGATCAGGCGCTTCTGCTTAACCAATATCGGAAAGGGTAGTCAGCTGCTACTAAAAAGAATAGAACTCATAAAGACCTTCCCGGAGCGGAGTGAAAGAAAGCGCCTTTGAACCCTTTTGTGACTCAATTTAAAAAAGAAAGCGCTATTTCTTCCTTAATACGGGGCACTAAAGTCTTTCTACCTTCCTAACCTTCCCCGGGCTTACCACCACCTGCGGTACAAGAGAATTAAAACAGAGAGATATTGAATGGTGATGTGGGCGGGGGTTTTCAAGGAATACAAATAACCTCTGGTTTTTTTCAGATTTGGCGAGCATCTGGAATAACTAGTGAATTACAACTCTATTGTACCGCAATATCTAACTCAGTGGAAGGCAGGAAGTAGTGGATTCAATAGACTTAATTAAACGTCGGAAAGATGACCCTGTGTCGTTGAAGACTAACAACATTTTCTACCTCCCGTAAGCTCGTTACGCTTAACGCCCACTTACTTCCCCGGCCGAGGCCCCCCTCAATGGGTTCTAATTTGTTGAAGGGGGGCGGCGCTCTGAATCAATCAAAAAGCTTATTGATTCGTTGCACCAATGAATCTCTCATTCATATGAAGACAAGTAAGTCTTTCCTTCAGGGTTCTCTCATCGGACGATCTGTCCATGGTCATGGATGGATTGAATCAGTAGCAGATTTACTACGCGTCCTCGACTCCATTTGCATTATGTCATGGAGAAAGAGGTCCAACCCCCTTTTTTATGTCGAGTGGATCCTCCAGGTGGATCCCTAAAATGTTCGCCATTTTTTCCATTATATGATCTTGTCGTATTAACGCGTTCTCGATGTCGACTCATCACATCCTGGGGTTGAAGAAGGTCCCAAGGGTTCGGTTGTTCGCCGATTTAAGTGGTACGTGAGTTGGGTTTAGTATAAGTAACTTCAAAATTCAAATGTCTTTCTATTTTAGTTGTCTCAGATGTTTAAAAATAGGGAATAATTACAAAAAGAATCCAGAGGTTTGGGGTAATTATAAAAAATTCCATAAAAGTTTCAAAATTATAGATTGTCTTACATTTTCACCTCAGTTGTTAGTGACGGAATTTGATGATGTCATTAAATATTTTACATTTATATCCTCAATTTTTTAAACATTACAAATAGTCAACTAGAAGTTGGACTGTTTATAATTTTTCAAAAACTTCAGGAATATAACTGTAAAAAAAGTTAGCAAGTTCCGTCATGGTCAATTAATGGTTGAGGCAAAATGTACGATAAAATCAAGCCTTTCTTTGATATTTTTTTTTTCATTTTTTTTAATTACTCCAACCTCCGTGTTTCTTATAATTAAAAACTAAGCATAATCAAAAAAACAAATCACTAGCTTTCCATCAATATCAATGACAAATAAATTGAAAACGTGTTTGAGTCAACATATTTACTTTTCTAAGTTTGTATCCAAGAAAGATTCTTTTCAACCAGTGAAGTACAGCTTCGTAGTTGGTACTTTGAATACAAAGACTGGTGACCTTCCTCATGTATTACTGGTAATAATAATTAATTAATATAATTAATTCTTATTAATAGCATTACTTTTTTTAAAAGAAATTAATAGCATTACTTAGTAATGTGGATAATAAATAAATACAAATGAAATCATCTTAAAATAAAAGACTGACAGCTATATATCAGGCGCATGCCTTGTGAGAACTGAGAACTATACATGAACCTTGTATTAGATTAATTTTTTTTTTTTTTGAAAGGGAAAGCAGTTGCATTTAAGTATGCTGGAAATCGTCCAGCAGCGATTGACAGAGAGGGTCCGGGAGATAATCCCAGGAATGATCGTTTTCTAACATATTTTTAGCATAAAACGCTAGTCTATGAGCAACATAATTTGAGTCGCGCCTGAGCCAAAAAATGCCAAGAGGTGAAATTGAAGACTTGAGGTGGTGGATATCGTCAAGAATCCCCAGGGCAGCAGATGGGGCGGAAGACTCTTCATTTGCTGCAAGGATAACTGTAGCCGCATCACCAAAAATAGAGAAATTTGACACGCGGTTGCGGTTGGCAAAAATTAAGGCTTCGCGAAGAGCATAAAACTCAACAATTTCCGGTGTAAAAATCCCGCTGATCTTTTTAGATAGTCCTTTGATAAAATTACCAGAGGGGTTTAGGAGGGCAACGCCGAGTCCCGCGCATGAGGCCTGTGGTGAAACGGCTCCGTCAAAGAAAATCCGATAACATGCAGTAGGGCGGGAGAAAAGTGGTGAATCAAGAAGCGGGGAAGGAATCTCTGGTCTGCCTTCAACTCGATCGAAGTCCTCAAGAATAGAGTTTGCCGCTGCCACGATCGAGAAAGGCTCTGGTGTTATGTTGTCGAATTTTTTCCTATTCCTGTAGAACCATAGAAGAGTGCAGATCACCACAAACAAGCTGCATAAACGAGGGGGTGAATGAAGAAGGACTTCTCTAATCCAAAATGAGAATGAAGGTTGCACAAAATCTGAGATATGTTCAATAAGCCCCGAAAGACGCCACACTGAGCGAGAAAAATGGCAATGAAGAAAGATGTGCATTGAATCACAGTCAGCCTTAGAGCAAAAAGAGCACGGCTCCGAGCTTATAATATGGTGTCGAGCAAGAAACTCAATCGTGGGGATTGCTGCGGAGACACATCGCCATATGAAGAATTTGAAACGAGGGGGGGCGCAAATTTTCCATATGGCCTTCCAAATTGGATTCGGCGAAGAGTTCGAAGTTGCTGCCAATTGCAAATGTGGAAACAGAGTAGCTGATGAAGCGGCTAGATGATATACGGATTTGACTGTGAATTTTCCATTGCGTGAGAAGTGCCAACACCATAAGTCATCAAATTGACAATCACCAATAGGAATAGAGAAAATAAGTGAAGCTTCAGTCGAACAGAAGATGGAATGCACTAATTCTTCTTTCCAACATGAATTATGTGAATCAATGAGTTCAGAGACCTGGGTGATATCCGTCGAAGTAGGTCGATGAGAATGCACCATAAAATCTGGAGGCCGAGGTAGCCAGGGGTCATGCCAAATATTCGTTCGACGACCCGAACGAATAAGCTTTCGAGCTCCCATAAGAACAACTTCTCTGCTTTCGAAAATACTTCTCCAACTCCATGAAGGTCTAGACCCTATATTAGCATTCCAGAAATTCCCCAAGGGGTAGTATTTCGCCCGCATGAATCTCGAGAGTAGTGATGAAGGTTGGGTAAGGAGTCGCCATGCTTATTTTGCGAGAAGCGCAAGGTTAAATGCGCGAAGATGTCGAAATCCCAGGCCTCCACAAACTTTTGAGCGAGCAAGCTTATTCCAAGCTAGCCAGTGTATTTTTTTCCGATCCGCCGAACCACTCCAAAGATAATTCGCAATCATAGATTGTATTTTTTCAAGGATAGCATCCGGAAGTTTAAAACATGTCATAGCTTGTATTAGATTAATTAGATGGTCCCCCTTCATCAAATTTCAACCAATGTCCCTTATTATAGGGATCTAGTTATAACATTTGGTTTTTGTTTTTATCGAATTTACATTCTCTTTTTCAAATTTACTATTTTTCTTTTTGAAATGTTTTAAAGCAAGGTTTTATTTTCTAAAATATAATTTTTTGTATGGCAATAACATAAATATAAATAAAACTTTCACATTTTAATTTCCATTTAAAATATTAGTCTAGGTCCAACTATATACTGGGTTTGGTTACAAATGGGGGAGATATTTTCGTTCCTCGAAATAAAATGAGACCCACTATATATGATTACGTTATCTGATTATATTTATATTTATATTACTATAAATATACACACATATTTTCCCCCTTCCAAAACATCCATATGTTCTGACTGAAATATTTAAAGTTTTTCCCTTCCAAAACACAAAATAAATACTATCTTTATTTTCCACAAAAAAAAATTAAGGGTGAATAATAAAATCATTTTAATAGGTTATGATGGCTGTACAAAACATATAGTCCTTAGAAGAGCACACAAAGTCAACTTCACCAGACTTGCTATCATGCTATGATATGAGTATGGCCAAAAAAAAATCATCATGAGTCAAGAAAACTTCAAACTTCACTCCTTTTGTCTCTTGGCCGGTACCAATAGACTATCATTCTTGATCTAGTGTGAACTACAAAAAGACATTACATAATTACCCTCTATATGGGGTAATTTGACAAAATGTGTCAAATGCCACAACTTTTTGCAAAATTAGGGTGAATTGGGAGGATTTTGAGATAATATGTAAAGAAGACGCCATTTTCGGCGCGTACTGACATCTTTCTTTCTTTTTTTTTTTATTCCCAAACTGGCGCTTACTATCTCATTTTTTTTTCAAAAATTAATTTTAAATATTAAATAAATACAATACACAATTTTTAGATAACTAGAATGTGAAATATTATTGAATGAACCTCTTTTTTTCGGAAATTAAATTTAAATAAAAAAATTTATGTGAGATGATCTCATGTATATCCATGAGACGGATCCTATATTTAAATAAAATTTTGGCCCAAACTCATGCCCATTATAATATAAAAACTTCCTTGTTTAGCACTATGTCGTGATGGCAAGTAGCGTAGAGGGTGAACCAACAAGTTGCTTGAGTTGGAAAGTTATGGTTGTTCATATAAAGGGTATAATTGGGAAATTTGCAGACCTACTCCATTTTTAATTTTGGTTTACTACAAAATTATTAAAACTTATTTATACAATGACAACTCTCTAACCAATGACTAGGATTTATTTGATTTTCATTCACTATAATCTAGAATGGTCTAACATGATATGTAATATTTTGAAATTATCTACAACTTTTCTTCTCCAAATTTTCAGCAAACGTTCTGAATATATTGTATGTATGTATTTTATAATTTGTAAAAATAATTTTGAATATCCATAAAATAATTGGCACCTACACACATCTGACATTTTGTTCGCCAAAATGCTAAGTACGCCGGGTGTATGTTGGGATCGTAAACTCAATTTTAATGTGTAATTTCCTTATTGTTTTTTAATTATATGTTGTAGACTTTATTATGCAACCACATTTTCATTCAGTAATATTTCACATTCTAGTTATCTGAAAATTGTGTATTGTATTTATTTAATATTTAAAATTAATTTTCGAAAAAAAAAGAGTTATTGTATTTATTGACTGGCGCCTACTATGTCAGAATTAAAAAAAAAAAAAAGATGTCAGTAGGCGCCCTTGGGAATGATGCCTTAGGCGCCAATACCAAGGGCGCCTGCACATATTATCTCAAAACCCTCCCAATTCACCCTAATTTCGCAAAAAATTATGACATTTGCCATATTCTGTCAAATTACCCCTATATATGAACAATTGAAATAGTTAATATTAGAGAACTATTGGTTATATATTAAATTCATCACTTCATAAACTTAAAAAAAATATATATATTTGAGGGTAAGGATACATATCAAATTGCTTATCCAATCAAATGAAACACTTAACAAAATAACAAACTAAATTAGGTGAATTCATGTTCGATACATGCTAAACGCGATACATACATACTGTACTGGTGAACATATATATATATATATATATATAGATTTTACCCCACACGAATCTTGTTGCCCATTTTTTGTTCCATCTAAATGTTGGAATATATGGGTGTCATGTGTATAAGATGCGCCAATATGTTCAAGTGACTTTTTCTAATGCGTTGAAACAATAAATGAAACAAAATAAATAAATGAATAAGAAAATTAAACTGGGTTTATTCATCACTTTTTCTATATTAGACTGAGTGGAGCAAAAAAATGCACCAAGAATTCATCAGCAAATATGGTTGGTTAGTAAGTATTAAATTGCATTACAACCTTGTTTTAAGTGTTTTAAGCTTTATTAGCTAGGCTCGAGGCCAGCCTCAATTTGGACACATCCGTCACACATCTAGTGGTCTTTTAAAGATCAATAAAACTGGTCTATTTATGATCAGGAGTTAGTATGAGTCGTTCTCCTCTAGTCAGGAGTCTCGTCCTCTTTTTGAGTTTTGTTCCCTTTAAGGCCTGTGTTAGGGACTCCCGATCCCTCGTCGTCTCTTCTCCCTTCTACTCCGGCGCTCCGGCTCCGATTTGTCATCCACCTTCTCCCTCACCGCCTTCACAGTCCTCCCTTCTCTCCAGCCCACACGTTTTTCTGTGATTCATCTGTCCAAAGTACCAATTTCTTCTTCCTGGTCAGCTTTCTTTCCATCGTCTATCTCCTCACCTATTTTCCGTAGCTCCCGGCTCCCTCTCGTCGCTCCCTTCTCCTCCGCCACCACCCCTGCTTTCTCTTTCCTCCCTCACCTCTCCTTAGTTGCTCCTTTTTTCCAATTTTTCCTCTTTTTCCTTAAAGCATTGAACCCATTAGTTGTTGTCTGCCACTTTCTTTTTAAATTATTTTGCAGCCCTTATTTTATGCATAAATCCTTACCATGACCACGTACCCCCCAACTTACACTATAACCCATACTTACCTTTAGCTTTCCCACTGGTCAAAAAACAATAAACATAATAATAAAAAATCTTTAGCTTTCCCCCACTTGGTATTGTCTATTATCACCATTTGTGTAGTTTATCTTTTCCATCTTCAGGTTATTTTCTTTCCCACTCGTCTGTCCCTCATGATTGGACCCCACCATTGTCCCCCCATATCATACGTGGTTCCTCTTTGAATTGTCTCCACCCACGCCAGTTGTTCTTTCGGTCATCTCGCACAAAGCGGCGAGCGGCGTCCCCGTCCCCCGTCTCCGCCTCCGCCTCCGCCTCGGATCTTGATCGCGCCAAAACCCCTGCTGAGAACATAGTCATGACCACAATGGAAAATATGAGGATAGTGTACATGAAATAGATACAAGCGATCGGGTGGAGATTGCGTGACAACCCGACTAGAATCATGAGTGCATTATCCGGAATGCTCGTGGGGGTGGGAAACCAACGAGCATTCGGGGAGCTTAAGCGCTTAATCACCGAAAGGACCCTTCTCTATTATTTGTGTGCGAAACAAAAATGAGAGAGAATAATTGTCGAGGTTGGAAGGAATGGTTGAAGTTTAAGGGGATGTTTGTGGTTAATCGTGAAGGCAAAAAGGAGGTCTTATGCTCTTTTGGAAAAACTCCATTAATGTTTCAATCCAATCTTACTCTCAAGGGCACATTGACAGTATTATTATGGAAGGAGAAAAACGATGGAGATTCACGGGATTTTATGGAAAACCGGACACAAGCCAGCGGAAAGTATCATGGGAACTAATGAGACGATTGGCTACAATTAGTGAGCTTCAAGAACTTCCATGGTTAATCGGGGGTGACTTTAATGAAATATGCCATCATAATGAGAAATGCGGAGGACGAAGAAGAAAGGTCAAATGGAGGAATTCAGAATGTCATAGAAGAATGTGAATTAAGAGAGGTTTACGGAGAAGGAGACATATATACTTGGGTAAATAAGAGAGCAGAGATCAACTTATTTTTGAAAAATTGGACAGTACCTAAGTAACATTGCTTGGCGGTTTGTTATACCTACAAGGATGTGCACTTTAGAATTTTATTCGTCGGATCATCGGGCTATCTATCTATGTTGGGCTCGGCAAGTTGATATTGTAGTGAACCGAAAAATTGAAAAATTTCGATTTCGATTTGAAAAATATTGGAGTTTGGAGAAGGACTTTGCAAGGACGTGATAGCCGAGGAGGATGGACGATTAGAGAGACAGGGATGAGGGCCTTCAAGAGCGTCGAAGCATCAAGGGGAGAGATTCTACAGAATCAAGGCGAATTAGATTTCAACACCTCCCAAAAAATTAAAAGAAAAACGGGAGCGATTAAAAAGATTGCAACATGCGAAAGATGGGGAATGTTTGAAGCTCAAATCAACAAATTGGAGGAAGAGGTGGAAAAGCTCGCCTATCGGGGAAGAAATCTTCCTGGAAGAACGAAGCCGAAAATAATTGGCTTAAGCATGGGGATAGAAACACACCATATTTCCATGCTCAAGCTAATAAAAGAAGGGAGAAAAATCACATCAAAGGCTTGCAACTCGACAAGGAGATTTTTGCCGCGAGAGAAGGAAGGGATGGTGGAGATAATCTCGACATTACTACTCGAGTTATTCACCTCCGAAATCCAACAACAAACGATATGGACCGGTGCTACAATGTGTTGAAAGGCGGATAGATGAAGGAATGAATGAAAGGCTATGTCAACCTTTTTACGGAGCAAGAGGTAAAAAAAGCGCTTTTTCGACATGAATCCGGGATAAGTCACCGACCCGATGGTATGCTTGGCTCTATTTTTTCGAAATATTGGGACTTGATTGGCAAGGATGTGTCACGTGAGATTTTAGAAGTGTTGAATAATCACAAGGATCTGTCGGGATGGAATGCGACTATCATCACACTAATTCCCGAGGTAAGTAACCCCCGCTCATTAAAGAATTTAGGCCAATTGCACTCAGTAATGTATGCTATAAAATTGTCGCGAGGGCCATTACAAATCGGCCGAGGCCTATTTTGAATGATACTATAAATGAATTCCAAAGTGCATTTATTCCTGGACGTTTAATCACGCATAATGTAATTTTAGGTTTCGAGAGTATTCATTGGATCGAAATCATCGGGAGTAACAAGGCGGTTACGCCGCATTAAAATTGGATATGAGCAAAGCATACGATAGGGTGGAATGGAATTTCTTAGAGGCATAATGGATAAGTCGGGATTTGACGAGAAAATGGATAGCACTGATTATGAATTGTGTCAAGACGGTCCACTATTCTTTTTCGCGGTAAATCGGGAGATCGTTGGATATGTCAAACCTACGCTGGGGGATTGAGGCGAGGTGATCCGTTATCACCTTATTTATTTGTTTTATGCGCCCGAGGATTGTCGTCTTTATTCACATATAGTCTTGAGAAGCGATGGATTAATGGGGTCCGAATAGCACATAGATGTCCATCGATATCTCATCTATTCTTTGCGATGATAGTCGATTTTTTGCCGAGCCACGAGAGGAGGAATGCGGAAGAGTGAGCAATATTTTAAAAATGTATGAAAAAGCGTCGGGCCAGGTTATAAACTATGATAAATCAAATTACCTCACTTTTAGCCCGAACACATCACCTAATATCATTGATGTATTCAAAGAGGTTTTTTTGGTAAAAGTGGTCCAAGGGCATGAATTGTATTTGGGATTACCTCTTTCACACTTCGTAGTAAGCGGCTTCAATTTGGGTATCTTAAAGAGCGCATTATTGATCGAGTGAAGGGATGGAGTGGCAAGAACTTCTCGAGAAGGAGGAAAAGAAGTACTAATAAAATCGTCTTCAAGCAATTCCGACGTATGCGATGTCCAGTTTCCGTATACCTAATGCTATTTGCAACGAGATCGAAAGCACGTGTGCTAATTTCTGGTGGGGAATGGAAGGAGGGAAAAAGAAGTTACATTGGAAAAAATGGGATGACCTCTGTCGTCCTAAAGGTAAAGGAGGACTGGGATTCCGCAAACTTCAGGATTTTAACAAAGCACTCCTTGCGAAACAGATTTGGAGAATTATTTGCTATCCGAATAGTTTGGTCGCCCGAGTGTTGAAAGCAAGGTATTTCAGACATGTGGATATCATGGAAGCCACCTTGGGTTCGAAACCATCATACATATGGAGATCGCTCCTATGGAGCAGGGAATTACTACAACATGGGATATCATGGAGAATAGGAGATGGCACAAAGGTTCGTATTGAAGCTGATTCATGGGTGAAAGATCTGACGATCCCAGCTACAATTCACGATCCAAATCTTCAGGGAATGAAAAAAGTAGACTCATTGATCTCAGCTGGAAAATGGAATGAAGAGGTTATTAACAGGGCTTTTTTACCTTTTGTGGCGGAAAAGATTGTGTCAATGCCATTGCCCAAGAGATCAAGAGAGGATATCAGATATTGGAGATATAATAATAAAGGGATATACACAGTAAGGGACGGATACAAATGCGCAATCGGATTCTTTGAGCAACACCCACATTGTACATCGATAGAAATGGAAAAGTGGTGGAAGTTCTTATGGCAATGAATATACCTCCGAAAAATAAAAATTTACGGTGGCGGGCTTCACATAATTTACTAGTGTCAAAAGAGAATTTACGGGACCACCACGTTCCAACAGAAGGGGGTTGTGAGCTATGTCAATATAGCATGGATGATACAACGCATGCAATCTTCTATTGCCCGGCATTGAGGAAGATGTGGAAAAACTCGGTTTCGGGAACTCCAAAAACAAGCACGGATCGCAAATATTTTGGAAGTGGGATGTTGGATGAGCAAGAAGTTGAAGAAAAAGGAGTTCGAGCTGTTCGCATGCATAACCTGGGCCGTATGGAAGGAGAAACAAGCATATCTCCATGATCGAGAAGGTAAGAAGTTGAGTGATTCGCGAATCGATAGAGCCCTTTCTTAGTGCCTTCCACCACGCAAAATCTGGGACAAAATACGGGGGAAGCCACAACAGAGAAAGCGAAGGAAAATGGAAGAAACCAAGAAGAGGTGGTATAGAGTAGATCTTTGATGCATGCTATAACACTAAGGAAAATAGATTTGCAATAGGAGGATTAATCAGAGATGACGAAGGAAAGGTTTGCTGTGCTTTTGGGAAAAAAGTTAATGACATGGGGTCGGTTTTGAATGGGGAATTACAAGCTTTGGAGCTGGGATTACACCAAGCGAGGAATAATGGCCTAACACCTCTTGAAGTCACGTCGGATTCACTAGTAGCCGTGCAAGCAGTCATGGCCGCAGATGAAGATTTAAGTCATAATGGATTTTTAACTGCAGAAATTAATCAGTTGCTAGCAACTCTGGGCGCAACCACGATCAGCCACGTCCGAAGAATAGCTAATAGAGCCGCTCATAGTTTAGCTAATTTTGCTTCTTTTACTCCATTACCGTTTGTGTGGAAGAATGGAGATTTTCCTATCTGGTTGGAGAAAATTGTATTTGATGATATTTCGATGAGTTAATAAAAGCAATAATTTTCTCTGGTCAAAAAAAAAAAACTGGTCTATTTATTATTTTTTGTACCTTGAAGAGTAATTTGAATAATTTAATTAATAATGAAGTGGGATAACAGTCAGATACAAAGAATTAAGCTGTTGTGAGGGTAAAATGGCCAGTTGGAACTAGACGGAGTACACTAGACCATAAATTTCCCATTATTCAAAGCTTTTAATGCTAATAATTAAAATTAAATAATTGTCACGTAATTATATAAAAAAACATTGTTTGAAAGTTCGAGTCAAGTTAGCAGAGCAAATTTCAGTTTGTGGTTTGAATTTCCCCCATGTTTAAAAATCATATATTGCTCCTTTACAGGAGTCATAATTCAGGCTTGTCTGACACCTTAATGCTTTTAATTAATCTATTATATTGTCCTTTTTAATAATCTTCATGTTACCGAAGTTTTAAGTCTACATAATTGTTAAGATATTTAATATATATCATTTATTTTTTAAAACAATTGACTAAATTATTTTATCATAATATTATAAAATAGAAGAATTTTTTATTTGTATAGGATATGGGGGAAGTATAATTCTTGACCAAAAAAATCTTTTTAAATTTATCCTCAAAACACATCTAATAAAGTTAATACAAAAAATATGTAAGATACTTTACATAAACTCTCCCCAAACATATAAAGTTGAAAATGTTCTAAAATATAATTTGATAAATTATATTTACGTCAGTTTAGATGGTTCTCACTTTTCAGTATAGGCTCTTGCAATGGGAACATTATAAGCATTTATTACATTTGGTTCCCCACTTTCTTTTTTCCATCCCTTTCCAATATTCCAATTTAATGGGAATTCGGTTCTTTGTCAATTGCATTCGAGAATCTTATGAACAAAGCAACCTAATATATGCAAAAATAAAGTAAATAAATGAATTGATCAAAATAATAATAACAGGCCAGAAATTGGAGGCAAAAAATACCCTTTTTTCTTAATTTAGTAAATGAATAATTGCATGATGTTAGGGACTATTTATCTATAGGGACACAAGCAAGTTGGTAAGTAGCAAAATAACAAAAGTGTGATGCTCTGACATCACATGTTCGAATCTGTGTAGTCACAATTCTTTGCTAAAATATTGCAATGGTTGTTTCCTGACGTATCCCATTGATCCTCTTTTTGCGGAGGCGTTCTTCTTTCACTGCATCATATCCCCGATTTATATCATGTATCCCACTGGGGTTTAAGTTCGGTGGGAAGTTTCACATTCGGAAAAACCTTTAAATTAAATTAAATAAAAGGGACCAACTCAATTCTCAAGGACTACATATATTTTGCTAATATCCTATTTGTTGTTTTTTAGTATTTCAAATTCGCCCATCCTCGAATCCATTTCATTCAATTATTGTTGTTATTTTGGAACATATATTAATATTTTAGTAATATAAAATTGATAACAAATGTTGTCATTATTCATTAATTACCATTTCTACTCCCAAACAAAGTTATTATTTACTGAATTTACCGTGTTAGGACAAAGCAATCCAGTTCCAGATTCTCTGGTAACTTTTGCAAAATTTAATATTCAAGTTCCGAAACAGAAGATATAAGATATTTTGATTTAGTGAAACATGTCTGGAAAATTCACACCCCTGCACAAAATAAGGTGTGTTTTTTTTTTTTTTTTTTTTTGTTACTTTGTTTATAGATGCATAAATAAAGTGTATCTTTTTTTAATACACAGAAATAAGAAAATATAAAGAGTTATTCTTTTATTATAGTAAATGGTAATATCCAACCCGCATGAGAATGTTTCCAAGTTAAAGGAGTAGGTGGTCAGCGATCGAAGGTCACGAGTTCGATTCCCTACCAACACTTTCTTGGTTGAGCGCATCACACACAGGGCTTGTCTAGTGTAGTTTACCCTGGTTGGCGTAGTTTGCGGCTGCTAGACGTCCACCCGAGTGTTTATCCGGTGCGTCTTTCGAGAGAAGCACTGCGGCTTCCCCGTCATCAAAAAAAAAAAAAAAAAAATAAATGGTAATATCCTATTACTAATGTTGCATAATTTTAAAATAGACTTGAACAAATCAAGTGTTTTATAGGACTTCGGTGATGTGATGTCCGTATCGCTGACACCCACAGTGTAGAGGTTCGATGAATTTGGATGAGACTTTCTTTTATGGAGATTCAATGTAAAACAGGTTAGAATCATGACTCGTTAAAACATATCTCGCGATTCACTTTCTCTACAAATTTTTAGGGGACGGACATTCGGACTCTTAGCGATGTGGTTCATATTTTATATATAAAATAAAATATTGTGACATCCCCAATCCCAATCACACCACTCAGGGCTCTCAAGTCAATGCACCAATTTATTCCACTTGAAATTTCCATTTGCTGCTCCACCCCAAATATTCCTAACCCCACCTATACCCTGTTTGTCTCCCCTCTTTATATTATCCTCATTCCTGCTTTCCAGCCATCTATTAATTAGCTTATTAATATATATAAGATATTTTCAAAAATAAAATTTAGCTTATTAGTTTTCAAATTACATATTAAGATCTTACAAATTTTCTTTATATAAGAAAACAAGGAGCTTACAATCCTTTTTCATTTTAAGATCTTAACATAGAAACACCTCTTAAAGTGATTATTTTAAATGTCCCATGGGTTGCCTAAAATTTGAACTTTTTTGGTCCCTGGGAGTTTAAAGGTGTTACTGCAACAGCTTGGATCATTTATGTTACTTCACATGTGAATTTAATAAAGCTCTTTTAATACAACAATATAAACAAAAACTCCCAAGTTTTTATCAATCCCAATGTGAAATCAAACGCCTGTACATTATTGTGTTATTTATATTCTTATTTCAGTAATATCATTGCACTACTATTGAAAGTGCATACTAGTAACATTAATTTATATATTCAATGTATAATGATTTTAAATTAAAAAAATTAAAATAGAGTATTGTGCTTATTTTTTAGTGCAATCTTGATAAGAGAGGGAATTTGTTGGAAAAATCGTAGAAGATCATCTTCTGTTGTCAGCGTTTGAAGTCGATGCTGGAGAATTGGGCGACTTTTCACCGTGAGCAGGAACAACAGACATCGGATTGAACAAAATTGAAGCCATCGTCTTGAACAGAAACATAGTGTTAATTTTCGTCTTGCAACTGTTTGTTAAATATCTGGAAGATTTACTGTCTAAGAGAATGGCTAAGGGTTTGGATTGAGTCGAATCCAACCTGAATTAGATTCGATCTCCGCAAGATAAAACCACCCCATATACTAAGGTCTTTAACCATTATACCGCTATCCGATTCCCAAAATAGAGTAAACTAGTTGGGTGTGCTTTAAAATAGTATAGTCCAACTCAAAGTCTAGTGAGAGAAAGTGTGGCTACTTTACAACAGAACAAAAGCAAACCCATCATCTTCTCCATTGTCACCAAAACCTTGTTTTTCACTCATTCAAAAAACCTTTTTCTTCTTCCTTATTCTCTCTCTTTTGGTAGAGGTGAATTAAATTCTTAATTAGCATCACAAAAATTTAAAAAAAAAAATGGAAATCACCTCACCAAAGCCTCTAGAGAGAGAAAAAAATAAAAACCCATCTCCAATCACCTCCCCCAACAACAATGGCGGCAGCTGCAGCACCACCAGCAATGGATCGCCGCTCCACCTGATTCCCACTCCACCACTAACCCCTAAAACCAGATCTCACGAAACAAATCCATATCCCACAACTTTTGTCCAAGCAGACACCTCCACCTTCAAACAGGTGGTCCAAATGCTCACCGGCTCCTCCGAAACCGCCAAACAAGCCTCCTCGCCGCCGTCCAGATGCGGCGGATCCGGCGCCGGCAGCATCCCGCCCATCAAGAGCACCGGCCAGAAGAAACAGGGATTCAAGCTGTACGAGCGGCGGAATAGCTTGAAGAACGGGCTCATGATAAATACACTGTCCCCGGGCTTTTCCCAAAATTGTTCGGGCTTTTCGCCCCGAAAGCCCGAGATCTTGTCTCCTAGTATTCTGGATTTTCCGTCTCTGGTTCTCAGCCCAATGACGCCGCTGAACGACGATTATTTGAGCAAATCGACGGCGGCGGCGTCGCCTACAATGGAAGAGGAGAAGGCGATTGCGGAGAAGAAGTTTTATTTTCATCCGTCGCCGAGAACGACGTCGTCGAGGAACGGGGAACCCCAATTGTTGCCCCTTTTTCCGGTGACATCGCCTCGAGTTTCTGGTTCTTCTTCTTCTTGAGGAGAAATTAATTTAATTTTGATGTGAAGTAAATTAGTTAATGGGTTTTAAGGTCTGTTGAGTAAGGTAGCAATCATGCTCCATTTGTACAATTAATCCTTTTCTTGCTTTTTTTTTCTTCTTCTTCATCTTTAGTTCCAAAAGAAAAAAAATCAAAAGAAAAAAGAAACTTATTTTCATTAATTCTCCTTTCATTTTTATTTTTATTTTTTTATAAGTTAGAGTATTGGTTGAAGGGTTGCGATAAATTTAAAAGAAACTGAAATATATCGGATTCTAACCTCGATTCACACCCTTATAATGGGTGAGTGATATCACTTGAGCTATAAATTCGTGATAAAGATATTGGGTTCGAATTCTAGTTAACGCTCTTACAAAACGATATCACTTAAGCTAAAAGCTCGTGCTTCTTCCTCGTATATTTGAGTGAGAAGTTTGTTCTGTGCTATGGACATTTCTTTCGTGAGTTTCTCCTTCACACATTTCTTACTTCAACTAACGGATTTTGACAAAAGAATAATGTGAACGAAAAAACTGAAAAAGTTCTCTTTTTTCTTTGGGCAAAAGTTTTCATCAAAAGAAAGATTCTGAGTTTGAGTGGAAATTTCACTTGTTTTTATTAATGTATTTTTTTATGATATAAATACCGATATATATATTACCAATAAAAGATACAGTCGTTTCAATAGTAAAATTCCACCACACATTATGTTGGAATTGAAATTGGGACGAAAAATATAAAATGGAACGCTAGAAAAAGTTTAGATTATATGCCATTAGCATAGATTCACGCACTTAATAAGAAGGACGCACTTAATTGGATAATCCAGAATCTTTTTGGGCTTCCCCTACGAGCCCAGATATTTTTTATTTTATTTTTTGTTATTTCAGAATGTGAAAAATATCCATTTTTTCAAAATATAAAATTGAATGGTTTTTAAAATTAGATAACATTTTACATCTTGAAAATACTAAAAAGTAAAAACATGATAACAAGTTTGAAAATGAAACCAAACTGATATAAGATAATAGGACAAATAATTTATAACAATTCAACCTTTTATGTTCTGTATATTTTTGTTCTTTTAGATTGTTATTTGATTTCTTAACATTTATAATAGGGATAATTACAAAAATATTTGGACTAATTACGAAAAAACAAAATGAGATTTTTCATAATTACAACAAACTCGTTTGAATCTATCTTAAATTTAGTGGGGTAATTATAATATTTTTATAAATATCCGTTAATTCTTGAAATATTTTTTGTTTATAAAGAAAAAAATATAACACTGAATCAAATCTCAGTGGGGTTTTTTGCATTTTTCAGAACCTACTAGTTTTTTTTTTTGTTGTTGTTTGTAATTAGCCGAACCTTAGGAGAGTTTTTGTAATGATCCCTTTATAATAATCATAACCAGTGCGATAATTATCAGCAATCCAACGCCATAATTGGAGTTTTTTTTTTTTTTTTTCCTTTTTGTGTTCCTGACAATTAACATATATTATCGACTAGTCGTCACTCTTTTATATTCATTTGAAATTAATTGCAATATTTGTTTATAAAAAAAAACATCATTTATTTCTAAATTTCGATTCATAAGTCTAAAGAGACAATTGATTGCACATTTCATTACAAGCGTCTCTTATGTTCCATCAAGCAGACCAGATTGTTCACAATATTTTCCTAAAGAATGTTTGACTAAGTGTCCTAAGAGGTGACTAGCTAATGGAGAGGGCAACAAAATAAAGGGTAGATGTTGGGAGAAAGTGGGAAGTATCATTAGGACTGGATATGAAGTAAACGCAGGAATGGTTATCTGGTTGACTAAAAGCACACAGGAAATAATAGCTTTTTTTTGTTGAGACTCCTGTTGTCAGATAAATGACCCGAGTTCGATCCCATCCAATATGTGTTCATTCCCCTACAGCCCTACTATGCCCAATTGTACTAAAAAAAATTTGAAATCTTGACCCTTGGTTGTGTAATAAAACTAATT
This sequence comes from Rehmannia glutinosa, assembly GCA_016081115.2. Lineage (NCBI taxonomy): Eukaryota > Viridiplantae > Streptophyta > Magnoliopsida > Lamiales > Orobanchaceae > Rehmannia > Rehmannia glutinosa. Next base: position 109,786 of record JABTTQ020001144.1, on the reverse strand, counting down.
CACCATAGTATTTTAATTTTTAAGTAGCAAATTTATTCAAATTTGCCTAAAAAGACATTTGACTGTCATCTGAATCACATGTGTCAAAATAGGCTAGGCCCGTCAAGCTGGCCAATACGCCATTCGAAAATACTGGGTTGTGTTTTAATTTAAGCAACCTATTTGGAAGTGGGTCAATTATGAGTTGAAATGAATCGGGATGGGTTTGTTTAGATTGGCCCGCTAATTATTTAAAATATTAAAAAGAAATACTATATTGATTTTTTTAACTTTTAGCTTAACATATCTTTGTGTATTTTATAATAATGGGTTTTATAATAATGAAGATACTGTAAGTATTAAATAAATTTTCTCCTGTGAAACATCCCATATTCTATGTTTTTCTCCGGAATGCGACTGATAGTTAATGAATTTTAAAGAATTTTGTATTATTTATTTTGTAATTTATATTATATATATTATTATGCACTCTTAATTTCTTACACTAATATTGTTGATAACCAAAATGTATTGAATATATATATATATATACATATATATAGGGATAGGATCCTGTGAGACCACCCTCCTAGGTTAGTCCATAAGACCGAATCTAAACCATCCAAATAGTAAATCAATGGCCAAGATGCATTACAATCTATACAGGTTTTCGAAAGTAACTATACAATAGAAGGGGTAAAATTGGAATCCATAAAATCGACATACTGGTAACCTCTTCCTACATTATAGGGCGTGATCTGTTATTGATCACGTCCATAAATCACTCAATTCACCATATACAATCAAATGTATGCCTCCTTCTCAACGTAAACATTGCATCGCCATTATCAAAACCTCTGTAATCGCCATTATCACTCAAAAATCGGCCTCCAATTGATCCACAAAAAATTAAACGCGACGGATTTCTAACAATTTGCAAGGAGTTATCATCCATTTGATTGGAAAGATTTATACAATGGCAAATTTTTTTGATTTCAACGCAACTGAAGAATGTCCTCCAGGTAATTTCTAACGAGAAACTTGCTACAATATTCATACGCTTCTGAATCAATAAATTGATTACTGAATGAAATATATGCACCTCTGTTATTGTTGGTTTGTATGTTTAGTATACAAATGTTGTCTATTTAGTGTGTCAACATTGTATAGATAGTTTTATATTTTTGTGGATCAACGACTTGTATGAAGATTGCATCTCAATTAATAGTTTGTATGTTTAGTACAGATAGTTTGCCTATTTAGAATATAAGCCTTGCGTATATAGAATTATGTATATGCATACTTACGCCTTATCTCGCATATAGTACATTTCTTACCAAATTCGTTTCTGTTTTTATTTAGTATTTACAACATGTATATATTCATTTATTCGTTGTATATTTATAATATAACACTTGTATATTTTAAATGCGTAATTTGTTCAATTAAGAATCTACTCATGCTTATTTCATTGTATGGTAGAAATTGTCATAATAAATTAATCAGTTTGATCCAAAAAATTGAATAACAACTAAACGTTCTTTGTATACTTATAAATCAAAACGTGCATAAATAGATCGTTAAAACGTATATTTTATACAGTTTGATTAATGTATTCTAACAAGGCTTTGAGAACAGAGAGGATGCATTTTGTATTATTAGGTAACAAACGTGTATGAATGAAATTATATAACTGTATGTATAATATATCCATTTTGTATTATTGTGTAATAACTTTTGTGATGTCAAAAAAAACGTAGGACAACGGCTCGAAATCTCACCGAGATCAACAAAATATTGGATACCAGAGGTGGAACAATTAGAAAAGATTCCACGAGTGGGAATGCATTTCGCTAAATTGAAAATCGGTGTACAGTTTTACCGAAACTATGGAACCATTAAAGCAAGCACAAAACTCAAAAGATGACGTGGAACATGCGGTGAGATCGGAACGCATAATGCCAGAACGTGTCCAAACCGCGACACCACACCCTAGTGCAATGTTTTTATTTTTGCAAAAAAATAATGGGTGAAACAAAACATGAAACCCCGTTAGTTTATTGTTTAATAAATTTTTTTTGGTAACATTGTGTGAACAATTAATTTATCTTTAATGTTATTTTTTCTCCCTAAACATGTATGCATATAAAAATTACATTCAACTAAATATGCAAAAAAAAAAAAACGCTAAGCATACATAATTATTTTATTATGTATACAATTACACTGTATACTGCAATTTGTACTTTAAGATTCATGCAAATGTATTAATCTAGTTATCCAACAAATAATACAATTCAACTAATCCAACAAAATAGACAAATGCAACACATTAAACATACAATTCTACATATCTATTTATACAAGTCCATAAGCACCTAAATACAATTCAACTGAAAACTAAATCAAATAAATCACCCATACAACTAAATATACAAATCCACAAAATAAATATGCAATTCAACTTAACTAAGTAAACAAATATATTAATATACTAATCAAATAACACAATTCATCTAATCCAAAATAAACAAATGATACACATTAAATATACAATTCGACATATCTATTTATACATGTCACTGCAACTGTATACAATTCCACTGAACTAAAATCAGTGCATCACCCACACAATTATGTATACAAATCTACCAAATAAAGATACAAACCCACGTATCTAATTAAGCAAATATATTAAACTATTTATACAACAAAAAATACAATTCAACTAACCCAAAAATAAACAAATGGAACCCTTAAATATACAATTCGACATATCTATCTATACAATTTGTTGCATCTATTGTACAAAGCAAAAAAACAATTTCATCTTCAAAAAAGATCACTCTATATAGAAAAAATCGGGAAACTGATAGGTATCAGTTTTGAAAAGATACGATTGAAATCTATGGTTTTTCCCCCTAAAAATCGGGAAACTGATAAAGGAAGTATTATGTTTTCTTAATAATTAGCAATTAACGTGATTTACTTAAAAACTGAAAAATGTAAAAATACAATCATACCCTTATATCCCAAAAATAACTAAAGAGATCTACACCATTAAAAAATTAAATCAAGGGTCTATATGCGGTCTTATAGACTAACCTGAAGGGATTGGTCTTATTGAACTAATCCCTATATATATATATATATATATATATATATATTAATATATTATAGAGAAAATATGAATATGACACTTTTTTAAGGCTTTTTATTGTTGTTATTATTATTTGGGCGGGTTGGCCCATCTAACCTGCAATCCAAGTTGGGTTGAGGATTTTCCATCGCACATATCCCGCCTAAATCCTAATGGCGGGTAGTGGCAGTTTACGGGTCCATCCATTCCCCAACGGCCCATTTTGACATTTCTAATATGAGACAAGAGATAACACAACAGTATCCATCAACCATGAATCCTTCCAAAGCATCCTCTGAAAATGGATTGGAAACAAGGGAAGCAACTGACAATAAAAACAACAAAATGATCTTGAGGCACAACATAGGAAAATTACATGAAATTCATTTTCATCCATTTACTTTGAGCAAATAAATCAGAGCCAAGCTAAAGTTTGCCACAACTAAAGCAACTTAATTATTCTTATCATCTGATTCTCTTATGTCGCTGTTTACAGAGAACTAAATTCCCTATTAGATTTCTGGAAACGACTTAATTGTCTGAAATCCATGATTCTCCGGAAGGGGGCCATTTCCGGGTCGAATAGATATTATCGCTTCCAAACCTGCATTGCAATATACAACTGATGGTCAGATTTGCAAAAGAGTTGTTTAAAGTTGTTTTAAGGTCCGCGTATCAGATGAAGAAAAAACAAATCCAATTTTTAGTAAATTGAAATATTGGTCTTGAAGAAAAACCAAATCCAGTTTAGTGTTTGAGACACAAATAAAATGTCGAAAAACAAAAAAAGAAAATGAAAGCAAGAAATATTTACCAGCTGCTTTTGCAGCTGTAGCTTCTTGATAGACATCGGTGACGAATAAAATTTCCGATGGATTATCTACTCCCAGAGACTGACTAATTTCAATGTAGCTTTTAGTTTCTCTTTTGTTCCTGCAAGTTAGAGAGAAATATTACCGTATTTTTACATGATAGTTGACAGGTTCAAGACTAAATAAAATTAAAAGTTAATTTTCGACCAGAAGCAGTGTAGAAGAAAAGGCTTACCCCACTGTAGTATCAAAATATCCACACAAATATTTTCTGAGGTCTCCATAATTAGTATTACCAAACAAGAGCCTTTGTGCTAATCTGCTGCCGCTGGAATAAATGTATACCTAATGGAAGAAAAGTAGAAAAGAAATGGTTAATAGACCCGTGAACATAAAATTTGTTTGTAGTATATATTGTTTAACGTAACTTTTTATTGCTTCCGTCCTAAAATGAATGGAAAATGTGCAGAATATTTTTTAAGCAAAAGGGAACAACATTAAATAACCCCTGCTTCAGGATACATGGCTGTAAAAGGTTGGATGATATATTCGTCTTGAGGCCAGAAAAAGGGTTATTTACTATGCTAATTGAGGGAGCTAGAGACCACCAGGTTGAAACTGAAAATAACCTTAATTCCGAGATCATGCCATTTCTCAAGGGCTTCAGGCACATCATCATATACGACTGCTTCTAACTCTTTACTCTGAAACCCTGTTCGCCATATATGACCCTGAGATCAAGAGTTTCCATGGTTAAATATCATTCTTTCCGAGAAATGCTCAGAAAGACAAATAACTAAATTGTCTACTTACCTGTAATTGTTTCAAGGAAGTAATTTTCCTGTCAGCTTTTATCATAGCTTCCACGTTAGCAACCACAGCTGCAATTATCTCCTCTTTCTCTCCATCTGAGGGAATGGGAACTGCCCCAACAACATTGTTTTCTAGATCTTCTTGTACCTGCATGAAAAAAAATTCATTAGCAATGCAATGGTCGACATCAGCAAGAACCCTATGGTGATAATTATGCCAATATTTTCTGGCATGCTTTTCACCTAGATAGGAGGAGCTCAAGAGGACTTTTTCGACTTGTTAAGTTAATTCAGAGCACTCAGACAAATCAACTAACAGATCTCCAACAAGTACTGTAGATCACAGCCACCATCACCATGTGCCCAGGAAAAAATCGAAATGAACAGTAGATAACTTATTTGACCTTCAGCCACTCATTTAGTGTCTTTCAGGCTAAATTATCATCCGAATTTAAAACAACAAACCAGCAAAGGTGTTTGTTGATTTATCTTTTCTCTCGACTCCCTGAATACATTTCTTGCATTTTCATGGATCAATTAACCATTCCAAAATTTGCTTCTGAAGCAAAATGAAAATTGAATTCCTCTAGAAAGGGTTTTTAATGGCCGACTTACTTGGGCTCGTAGTAACTTAATATCCTCTTGAGTTTCTGCTGACTCATATGTCAGCTCCAAATGTTTCCCCACACTATCCCGAGCATATGGGAAGAGAACATCAGTTACAAACGATATAGGAGTAGTAGTTCCTTCGATGTCCAGTACAATGCAACGCTGCAATTGATCAATTTTTTGTATTTAGAATACATAGTAAAGCTGTGCCCAGAAAATTGCAGGACAGTGTGGAATAACTAAAACTTACTCTTGGTGGTTCAATGTCATTATTTAACGTCCCTGCCTTTGCAGACACTTTAGCATTTCGATAGTTGCTTGAAATTCCGTTTGGACTTTGGATGAGACCATGAGATGGTGTTGACCAGTCCAATCCTAATTGATGGAGCTTAATGGCAGCATCGAAGAGATAGTGGTAACATTCAGCCTGGTAATTAATTTGCCAATCAAAACACATAAAACGATAATCTGTCTTTAGTAATGGGGAGAAGAATAGGCAAAAGCATGCAAAAATCTATGTTCACTAATCTTAAGTGGGAAATAAGCATACAAAACTTTTAAATGGCATCCCATGCCTACTGCACATAAATATTACGTTTATTTGATAAACTATTCAGAAACAAATTATAGTTTTAAATTACTGGCAAACCAATTATAAGTTACTATTAAAAGCATATATAGGTGTAGCTTTCAACTTTCATCATCTATTGTTACATGAGAGTTCAAGATAATATCACTAGGGGTGTAGCCAGACATATTTCCCAGTGGGGTCATCAAATAATTTCAAGTCATCTTATTATAAAGCTTTATAAATTTGGATTGAAAAGTTAACTAATATCATCATTTTCTAGTAAACAGAGTTACTTCTGAATTTATATAATCTCAATGACATTGACATAAAGTATCTCTATGCACATAATAGTTGGCCCATATAACCCTCTGAACATAGGCTATGTCCACCCCTGATACTCACTTGTGTTTTGGCGCTGATCCAGGAATCACCCCATATGTATATTCCATGATTCCGAACAAGCACAGCAGTGGTTTTTGGGTATGCTTTAATCTGTAAAACAAGGAGAAGGTACAATAATTGCCAAACAGAGGCATTTCTCCAGAAATAAATCACACAATGTAAGACCTGTATCTGGAGAAAGTGAATGTTCAATTATATATTGCAAACAATCATTCAATAACATCCAATCACGTTTCTTTATAAATCATCTCGTTTGAAATTCATGGTTTTCACCAAATCAAACTATGGCTACGATACACTGCATCAAAGATCCCAATTTGCCTCACACTTTCTAATCTATTAGAAACTCAAATAGTATTTTATATATAAAAGCCAGCCTTTTCCTATGATGCTGCACTTTTGTACGGCTATGCCATTCAAAAAAATACTGAAATCTACTAACGCATGCAAAAAACAGATACCCAAACAATACTGAGAATACAGTGTAACTCTAATCTAAAAGAATGAGCTGTAAAAATTCTTCCAATTTCTTGCTTTCCATAGAATGGTTCCTAATGCAAAAGAATATATATGGCAACCTAAGGACTCAGAGGATTGCAGCAAGGAAAATATTTACTAGTTGAAAAATGAATGGGCCTTGAAAATTTTCACATTAAGGAACTGTGTGATCCAATAGCAGAAGATTGAACCATATTGGGAAGCCTTTACGTCAACCGACAACCATCATCTTTTTCATCAGAAATATATGGTACCAATTAACTCATTCTTAGATGTTATTACACTAGTGTCAGTTTTCCTTCTTTAGGTAATAGCATGTGATTCAAACCCACTATTACTCAGGTTTGTAAAACAAAACACAGCCAAATACACTGTTGTACATGCATACTAAAGAAAAAGAAGAAACCGCACAGCTTCAGCGAGAGAATCTGTGAGCTCTCTTTCATGAGCAGTATTCTCTATGATTGGTACCACAAGTTCATCGTAATAACCATGACCCTGAATTCCTTTAATCATTTCCATATGGGTAATCTGTTAAATGAAGAAAATAATGAGCATAAGCCTAGAGAGATCATATTATATTGTATTTTAATCATTACAGAACAAAAAAATTGACACTTCATACCCGAAATTCTTTTGATGAAGGATTGATCATCGTTACGATGCAAGATTCCATTCCATGACTGTGGATGACAGCACCAGCATTACGCATTTCATATGCCTAAAAGATAATACCTTGAGTCAATAAAATTTTAAACAATAGAGGGACAAAACCATTAATATCTTCCTTGAATAAAGAACAAAAGATAAATCACCCTATAACATAATATATCTTGAGAAGAAACCCAAGGTAGTAACAAAATCTAATGCTCAATAACTACACAGAAAACTGAACACAAATTTTCTTCAGAAAACAATTTCAAATTGAGGATTGCGTACTTATCCAAGAACAGAAGTGGAAAAAAATCAGCAACAAGTACAAGTGTCAGGAGCTTAAAACAAAACCTCGTATGAGCTGAGGAAAATCATTGGTTCATATCCTAACATAGATAAACCAAAGCTTTTCATCCCCTCAGGTGCAAAAGCATGATTCACACAACAAATAGGAATAAGAAAGAATGCATTTCATGAAACATGAATTCTAGCAGAATGGAACTATCATGTTATGATTCTCTACTTTTTGACTCAGAGCAATCACAGCAATGCCAAACAACTAAACAAATAGTTCAACTTAGATGCATAATCAAACCTTTTACCAATTAAGCCTGATCGGAGTGCCCAAATCAGAAGTTCAAAATGAACACAAAATATTCACAAAACAAATTCTTTACCTTCATGAACAGAGGCCCACAATCAGAACACTTAGGAGGCTTATTTGGCCACGGCTTTGCTAATGGCTCAGACAACACAGACCCACTGGGGGATAACACATACATATCCTCCTCCATCATCCTTTCCTTCTGCACACCTACAAATTATCCCAAAGAACCAATAATCATAAAACCCACAAAACCGAAACCCAGATAGAATCTAGCCATAAAATTAAAATCACTACCCAGAAAAACACCAAATACATTTTTACAAACACAAAGCATACATGCGTACCTGAGGGGGACATGACAATAAGCTGTTGGGGTTTGGGAATAGAATCATCATGGACTTTAATGGTGATGCTGCCACCAGTGCCAGATACCCAACCCAGATGGTAAAATTGGCGGCAGAGCTCCGAAATCAAGGCCTTAGTTTCTCCGACTCTGCTGCCCTCCAAGTATGCCTGCGACGTCGTTCCCATTTTCACCGCTCCGTTAATGGCGAGTGGGGCTGCTGAAGCTGCAGCCATTGTGTGTATAGGTGTGTATATATGCGTGTGTATTGGAATTTGGGGGTGGGTGTGGAAAGGGGCCTGGCTCGATGATGCTTTTCTGATTTTTCTATGGTTTGTTTAAGGTGGAGAATTGATTGTGTGAGCTCAGCGGTGAGTGAAGTTTGGTTTTTGATTGGATATCGCATAAGCGTGAGTTATTAAAATGTGGTGTTTTTATTGCAGGATTTTAATGTACCAAATCTTAGTTCTTGGAAATCTTGCCTTTATTGATGATTCAATGTATAAGGGCTGAATTATGCCACTCAAAAAAGAGTATTAAATTGGAAATAAAAATGAAGATTTATTCCTCTTTTATTCTTTTTCTTCTTCTTTTTCCACCTTTAGCCTTTAGGTAAGCATAATGTTATCATATATTCCAAAATGGATGATTATACTGTCGTGTATATACAAATTACCATGTTAATTTCAATCATAAGTTGTAGAGTTTTAATATAATATTTTTTATACACATGTAGTTATTGTTGCAGTGAAAAATGAGATAAAACACTGTCACACAAGAAACTTTCTGCCATTTTATTGATTTGAGATCTATTACAACAAAAATAGATATTGTATTTTCTTAAGTGAAATAAATAAAGTAATTAGGTCATCATATGCTACTCATATAGGAAAAATATAATACATGGGCCATGGCCCATGGGGGTGCAGAGTTTGTTGGAAATAATAAGAATAATTTACCCAAGAAAAATGATTATATTGTATTTATTGGGACTTGGGGCAGGCGTCAGTGGACTGTTAGATCTAGAGAGCAAATGGCCGGGCAGGTCGTTTATAAATGGATTGAGCCCAGTGGATCAGTTCAAAAGGGTCAAAGTAAGTGGGTCCAACATGGGTCGGGTTATAGCTAATTTAACTTGTGTATTATTTGGGTTAATATTGAAAAGAAAAATGGATCAAATTTTCTTTACATGGCAAAATTCGTCTTTAAAAACCTCAATTGATTTCGAAATTGTTTTGATACAAAGTATTAGATTATTTGATAAAAACTAAGGCGTTTACTTGTGGAGATTATTAATAAAAACTATATTATCAAATGAAATTATTTTTTAAGTAAATTGAAATATATAAAAAGAAATGAAAAAGTCCTGATCACAAGCCGATCAGGTAGCAAAAAAAAAAAAACAAAGTTAAACTTCAAAAAAGAAAAAAGAAAAAAAAATAAATATACTAAAGAAATTCATAAATAAAAATATATATAATATGGAGTTGGTTAAAATATGAACAAAATTTTCGAGAATGAATTACTTTATTGAAGATAAATATTAAGAAATGCCATCACATTTATTTGTGATATATATTGTATATATTTGAATTATTTTAAAAAGAATTAGAGAATTTTGTTACTTGCAACTCACTCCCCATCATTGTCTTCTCTCCTTCCAATGTAGCCCGCAAATTTCCTTCATCATAATTAGCATTTAGCAGTGACAAATATGTCTCGAGAAACAGCGAAGCTGATGAATAATATAAAACACGTCTTTGCGGTTGCAGCAGGCCAGTTATATACCTCATAGTGAGTTGAGTGGTCGATTGTTAATCCCCTAGAGTTTCTTGAAAATGGGTCGTGCTATATGTTGTCATTCAAATTACATTATATCATATTTTACCGTACGTATAATTGTCATGTGTATAAAAGTTATCATACTAATTTTGAAACAATAACAAAATAATATTTAAGTATTAAATACTAATAAAAGAATTTTATTTCTTATTATTTTAGGTCGAAATAAGTTGATACTTGCATTAGAAATTATATTAGATTGGGTTAGCATTCGATTTTCCAGACTCGAACTTCAACCTGTTAAAATTTTAAAGGATTTGAATCAAAATCCATCTAGACTCGATGGCTAAATTAATTAAATTAAAATCTATCTAGACTCGATGGCTAAATTAATTATAGTTGTTTTTTTAAGCAATTGATTATAATTGTTAGAAATTGTTTGGCTAAGCTTATTTAAAATATATAATATGTTCCGGAGACTTATAATATGTTAAATCTTATTTTGAAAATAAACATATTGAAGTAGTTGGATAAAATAAATGAATGTGTAATATGATGAATGAGTTTTTAAGATGTTCGTAGTTACAAATTTGTAATTACAATGGTTAAAATTAAATGATATTATTAAAATAAGTTGTTTTGTGAAGAAGGTTGACATCTCCTTATTTAAAAAAGAATTAAAAAAATCAGTTTATAAGCTCCGTCACAACTTTTTATTAGCATCTTATAAGCTCTTTAATTAGGTAATTGTATATAATATCCAAATAACTGCTCATTTTTAAGATAAAAGAATAACAATTACAAGGTTCCACAATTATTTATTAGCTAAGGTTTATAAGCTAACTTTATAGATTATAATCAAGTGATGCTAGTACTAAGGTGTCACACGGGAGTTTGACATTGATGCAAGTACTTGAGGTGTCAAAACAAAGGCTATACAATCAAAAACACTTGAGTAACGTAAACTAAAAAAAAAATTGTTTCTCAGCATTTAGGTTGATAAATGTTCCCTGAAAAAAGTAGCTCATAGAAACAGCAGGCTGTAGATAAATTAAATAGTTATGCCACCTTTTACGCAAATGATTAATAATGGGGACAGTACCAATCTCCATTACCTAATCTTCTTCATCAAGCTGTGTAAAATCTTCTATCACATCATCTCTGGCATGTTGTTTACCCATTGAGCGCAGTTCATCTATTTCTATCAGCAATAATGGGTCACACACCACTCTATCTGCCTGTAATTTCTTAGGACAACCTAAAAAAAAGAAGATTATCAAATAAGCTGAGACACAATCCAACAATGCTGTTTTCCGGTAACAGCATAATTTCATTACAGAAAACAAACAGTTACCTGCCACAGGACAACGACCCTGTGCAACCTTTGACCTTATATGTTGCATGATAGGTTTCTTCTCGTATATGTGCTTGCAGTCCATACTGTCCAAATAGCAAAACATATCATACACAAAGTTTAGTAGAGATTTCAATGACAATATCTCAGTTTATGCTGACTAAGCTTTCACTAAATAACAACCATGAATATGATGGGCTTTGAGGTTTCAATATTTTAAGGAGAAACAAGAAAAGCACGCATACTTAACCCTGCTGAGTAAGCATCTTTGTAAAGCTATATAAGGCAGCATGATTAATGAAAAGCACATCAATTTTACAGAGTAGATGCTGCTCGTATCTTGTTTATTAGAGATTTTCCTAATAGAGGAATTTAAATGATAGTAAGTTAAAACCTTCGAACTGGCTCTGCTAGTTCAGTGACAGGCTTTCCAGTCAGTGGGCATTTTGTATTCAGAAGATTGCACTCTGTGCTGGTCATTACTATGTCCTCTTGCTCTTCACCTGGCATAGGTTGTCCTGCATGATGAACATTCTGCAGATAACAATGAAAACCACATGTAAATGGAAAAGGTACCATATTGAAGTGAAGACATACGGACTAATTGTGCCAAGGAAAATTGAGTACAAAATTTATCGATCATCAGAGAGCATAGATACACATATATGCATGAGAGAGAGAGAAAGAGAGAGATTGTGCCTTGATTTTGATGCTAAACGATCTCTTCCTAATTTTAAGAAATTCATCACAAGCATGCTTCTGCAGGAGGTTACTCATTATGTGGCAACTATCTTCAACCAAATACCTCTCGTTTCCACTACATTACACAGGATAAGTTTTCATGTTTGTTTGCTTCTAACTAGAAGAAGTCCCTACATATTCTCTGTTCTTGTGTGACTCTGGATAAGTCTGGTGGCAGAACAGATTCTATGAAAGAAAAAGGGGACATAAACCTATATGAAACATTAAGTCGGGTGACCGTCAATAAGCCCATAACAGGCCTATTTGCTGCTGCCAATCAAATATGCAGAAACAGTCTTCCAAGTCTCAGACCTTTATTGACCGGACATGTTGGCGGCCACTGAATGAAATGCTAAGTTAATTATCAAGCTTTTTTTGTTTTAAGGAGCTAAGAGCAGAAGATTGCTACTTAATCCACAGTTAAAATGCCGACAGGAGCCCTTCACAAGTTAAAGACTTCCAGTCATATCAAATGCTACTAAAAAAGCCATACATTTTGCCACTTGTTCCACTTTGAACAGATTGACGGATATCTAGGAAACCAAGAAATCAAAATTCTTTACTTAGTGGACACAATCACACAATATTCAAGATTTAACTGTTGGCCTCAACATCAGACAAGTTTTTTGAATTTGTCAGTCTGACAATATATACTTAATCGGGACATTGATTAATAAATAGTGCACTTTAATTGTATCAAAGAGCAAAATTATTTTATCTCATTGTACTAGTGAGTCTCACAAGCTCGAAATGCAGTATCCCTCGAAAAATTACTTTTGAAGATAGAGGTGTACCCCTCTGCCGTTTGCTAAGCTGCCATCTCATCATTTGCCATATTCTTTCGCTATCTGTCTTATACAAAGATGATAAAGTGACAGACATCCGACTTCCAAGTAATAGGGAATGTGTGGATATGTTTTTGGTTTTTTAAGGACGTTTTAGGAAATGAGTAGACAATGAATGTATTGGAAAATGCGATGTGTTAGGATAGAAATGTTTGGAGAACGTAATATACATTCAGATGTGTATAAATTGGAAATGGGATTATTTTAAGGAAACACAAACAAATATAGCCTTCATTTCTGTATATGAACAAATCAGGACATCGATAATCTGTTATCTGCTAAAATACAAAAATCACGAAATTAAACGTTCACAACTCCAAAGCTAGAATACATTTATGATGTCAATACACAATGAAACCACACCACTCTAGTAATACTAGAGAAGATTAAGGCATCAGTTCTGTAAACTAAAAAGTGCCGACAAGAACAAGAAACATTTTAAAGGATTTTGTATGGGTTGTAAAACAATTATAAGATACAACAAAAACTTTGATTGCCACCTGAAAAATTTAAGAGAGAATAGCTCCTTCACGTTTATAAACGTACCCAGATAGCTTCACGGAACTGCCGTAACCATGGATGGTTCTGTGAGACAGATGATGAATCAGCTTTTAATCTTCCAATTTTATCGTCAAAGAGCTTGCTGAAGTTGGTTAGCTGTACCCACAGACAGTAGTCCAAACAACATATGTCAGGAAAAAAAATTATTAGCTGTAAAATAATCATATATAATGTCAAACCCCTCAAGTTAAGTCTCCTGGCATAACTTACCCCATCCCCAGGCTGGTATTCATTTCCAACAGATTGGATAGCATTGGAAAGACGAGTACACTCATCAGAGGCTTTCACCAATTCAAGAAGCCCATCTTCGAGCTCCTTCACCTGCAATACATTAAATAACAACTTTAATATTTGAAAGAACAATAGCTACTTGTAATCCAGTAACTATAATTCTTCGGTTAACATTTGGTGGTTTTATGGAAAAAAGATTCATCATCACAATCAACTTGTAACAGCTCCTGTATCAAACTAGGATCATACACACTTCTAACAGTATGAGAAAGCAGAAAAATATCCTGTTCACATTACAACAAAGCATTCGATCCACAAGCTGTTGCTCATTACCAACAGCCTTAAATAGACAATGTAATTTTACAAGGCAGTCAGCAAAGGAACCCTCACAATTAAACTAGAGGGATTTAAAGTAATCAATAAACACAATGGAAATGATTAACATACCTGAAAATCTTACATAATTACTTCTTAAAGTCCAAGACCATGAAAAAATGTGATTCATAGTAATGATCAACTCAAAAGCATACGACCAAAATATAAGGCTATTCACCAGCCACAACCTGTCCAATGATGTGTTTTGTATTTGTAATTTAAGGACGTGTCGGAACTCAGATAACTACACACACTTACATTCATGATTCCAATTATCTGCAACGATGAGATCAATAAGGAAAAGAAAAATCTAAAAAACAATTTAACAAAATAACAGGGGGTTCTCTCATGTATAAACTCAGAGCCATTTTACATTGAAAGAAAATGCTTTCAACCCAATTATTGAAGACAACGAATCCAAAATCTCCCAAACGCTTAAACATTAGGCTAGGGTTTAAGCACTGAAAATACCTCTTCGGATTTGTTATCCCTCTCAAAATCAACAGCTACTTCTTTCATCATAATCGTAGCCTTCCTAATTTCCTGAAACAAGTCTTACTAAATCAGATTCCAGATAACTAAAATAAATTTAACAATTGAAATTGTTAGGATAAGAAATTGAGCCGAACAAAGCTTACAGCAATGAGAGTCTGGTTGTCGGAGTAAAGTGTCGAAGCCGCTGACGTAATTCTTCCATACGCGGCGTTGTTACGAGGAGCAGAGGTCGACGCCATTGCAGATTTTCGATCTTTTTGGACCTTTTTTTCGTTTTTGAAGTGGATCTCCTTTTGGTTCGATTATTTGGAGGGAAATACCGCGTTAGAGGGCAAGTTTGTAACTTTGAAAAGTACCACACCTTATATAAAATTAGAAAATTATTGAAATAGTAAAGATGGTGAATATTTGCTCAAAAAAAAAAAAAAGATGGTGAATATATATCCTCAAAAAAAAAAAGATGGTGAATATATATTTGAAAGAACTGTCGAAAAATGTAATGATTTCAGAATTAATTGCCATGGTAGCTTAACTAATTTTTTTTAATGTATGAATGTATCAAATTGTTCTTTGTAAATGTATGCAAGTGAACAAATATTGATATTTCAAACTTTTGCTGTTACCCGACGTAATAAATAGTTATTTATGAAACGATTTTGCAGTTTTTTCGATTCTCAATAATCAATTAGATTCATATGGGTTTACAATATTTTTATATTTTAGATTTATATAAGTTTATGAGTTTGTAGATATTGTAATTTTAATCTTTGTTATCAATCATAAAGTTCTTCTGGCAGATAAAATTGAATAATTCTAAACAAAAAAGTATGGCCTTGTTCGTTTATGTTTCCAAGGGCCAATTTCCAACTATTAATAGAAATGAAATTTGTTTCTAAATTTTTCAATGGAAATCATCATTTTCATTTTTCAATTTTCACATAAAACATCTCAAACCTATATTTTCAATTTCCAACCCTATACTATACCCTATATCACACATCAATCACTTTCTTACCTTTTCATCCAATTATACATGTGGGACCCTCCATTACCAACTCAATCTACTTAAAATATTACTATTTTTTAATTATATATATTTAATGGTACCCACCAACCTACAATCTTCCAAATATAATATTATATATACAATTAAAAAATTCAACCATTATCAACTTTTCAAATTATTATATACATAAAATACTATTTCAAAACTACTCAACCAAACATAATCTCATTTTCAAACCTATATAAAACTCATTTTCATTCTCTCATCCAAACATAATTCCAGTTTTCACACGAAAATCAATAAATCCTCAAAATTCTATTTCCAACACTAGAAACTGGAAATGGTTCATGGAAACATAACCATACAAGGCCTATATTTTCTCAAAGCACTCCGCACAAATCCATAAATTGCAGTTCACACCACAAAAAATAGAGCTGACAATGGGCTGGGTTGGGCCAACCTGGCTCGAGCCCATCGGGCTTTTGCAAAAAAAAAAACAGTCCGGGCCGGCCCACTTTTGGTCGGGCCACAAAAAATGACTGCCCCAGCCAAATATATACGTCTTGTACAAAAAAGTCGGGCTAGCCCGACCCATCGGGGCTTTCGGACCGGGCCAAATTGGCCCGGCTTTTTCCGAGCCTGAAAAATGTGGCCCAAACCTGAAAAATGGGCTGGGTCGGCCCACAGACCGGACTTGATTTTGCCACCTCTAACAAAAAGTCAATAACCAAAGAAATGTTGATTGCTGATAAGTGATAAATGAAAAGAAGTCAACAAAATCAATTCATATTCAAGTATCACCAAATTGTCAATTGTGCCACTTGCAATTTAAATTAGTCAAATTAAGTTCATAGATGCAAACTGAGATAATGGCCAGGATGGTGGGGACCCTCCCCTTGTGAATCCCTTAATTGCTACTACTGCCTAGCTAGTTGTGAATTAATATTTAGTATATTGTATTAATACATGTAAATTGAACTATTTGTCTAAAACAAAAATATCTGGTGTAAGACATTCATAATTTTTTTAATTCAATATATATATTTACTAACTGGATCGGATTATATTTCTACGAATTTCTGATATTTTTTTATTTAACTTGACAAAAAAATGTTGAATACAAATAATATCAATTATCACCATGAGATATAAATATAATATTTTAATGAGAATGACAACATCTCAAGGTCAAATCCCTAATGAATTAGGGTGATTAATGAGAAATTAAATAGTCAATAGGTCCTAGAGCGTACTTAGAATTTGCAAAGGGGAAATAAAAACAGTAGTACTTACATAGAAATGCGTGATTAATGAGAAATAGGAAACTTGTTATAATTCTGATTTCCCTATTTGAACGTAAGAAAGTGTTGTTTTTAGTAATAACTACTATATTTAGTCATATTTATAAATAGTGTTATTTTAGTGGGTACAATATCGGAGGACACGCTCATATGAGATCGAACTCGGACAAATTGCTATGAAAACACAAGTTTTTTTACCACTAATGTACAATATTGATCCATGTACTATACATTAGAGGTTAATTTGATTATTGATAAAAGTCAAAATGAAATTAATTTGCAAGTTATTTGATCTCGACTTGATACTTAAAGTTCATTTAAACTTGTTAACATAACAAATCGAATTTGAACACATTTTTTTACTCCACAAAAATTAAAACTCCACTCGAGACCAATGCAACTAGTTAAAAAAAAAAAGATAAAAATATGTGTAAAAACTAAAATGACACATGTTCCATTCAATAAAAACTCGTTTTTATTGCCCTCATGGCATAGTTGAGTGGTAAAGAGGGCTAGACAAAATCTGTGGGTTCGATTATCGGCTAAAGCATCTCTGTCACGCTTCAATCCAGAGTCAATCTGGCAGGGGCCAGTTGGATTCTGGTTCCACATTATTGACCACTCGTGCATATCCACTGATTCACGCCTTGCTGGGCCAATTAAGGGGCCTGTGGTGCTGACATGTCTAGGATTAGTCGGGTGATTGACACACCCGAATATCTGGTTTATCAAAAAAAGAAATCTAATTCAGGTATTATTTTCGTAATTCAATAAAATTCAATGTATTTGGATAATAAAAACGTTTTCAACATAATTGAATTTGTTAAACACTCCTACTGATCATGGTTATAGCAGACTCACAGTAGCTAGGTGAGGTGATCTAAGTTATCAAGTTCCCCAAGTCCATAA
Source organism: Rehmannia glutinosa (assembly GCA_016081115.2). NCBI lineage: Eukaryota > Viridiplantae > Streptophyta > Magnoliopsida > Lamiales > Orobanchaceae > Rehmannia > Rehmannia glutinosa. The sequence continues at coordinate 91,760 of JABTTQ020001144.1, read as the reverse complement.
TAAACAATAAATGTAAGAGATTATTTATAGGGGTGTTTTTTGATACACATGTATATAAAATTGAGATTTGGTACGTAGGCGGCGCCATTTTCCAAATTGGCATGGGAAAAATTGACAGCATTTGATTTGCGTAGAAAGTAAACGAAAGTGAAATCCGATATCGTCAAGGTTATATTACTTACGTCTAATTCCTGCAATATTGGCACTCATGGATGCTGTCATGCGGTCATCATCAAGTAATTTGAGAATTGAGACTGTGTGCACTGTGCAACATATTTGTTACATCTTAAATCTCAATTTTTATATTTTCATTGTTTCTAAAACTGAAAATATTTTATTACAATTTTGTATAAAAATAAAAAAACCTTTTTATAAGTTTATATATATATATATATGTTGATTATATAAGTTTGAAATGAAAATGTACTTGTTTCCTCTATATATATAGTTAAAACTCGTGTTATACCTGAAAAGTACTTGTACCTACGAATAATTGAAAAATATTTAAATCTCATGTATACATACTTGAAACATCGTTAAATACTTCGTACTTTTGAAGTAAAACGTTTAGTAAATGTATTGTATTTATTTGTATATTACTAAGCAAATAGTACTTCATTTTAATATATTTTATGTTACTATGTATAAGTGTAATTTAGATATTATATAAATAATACTAAAATTATAATATATAAATGCACTAACTGTTATTAAATATTTATTATTTAATTCATGTTAAATTTAATCTAACCTAATATAAAAAAGGGTTATTGATTTTTTCGTATGTTACCTATGGGTACTTTGCTGGTTTGGTACCTGTCATTTATGAGTTACCAATTTAATACTCATACTTCACATTTTTTTATAAATTAGTACATATTTACTTTGAAGGACGAAAATGCCCCCAAGAAACATAAGTATATACTCAAAATAAATTTTTGAGTATACTTAATTAAATTATAAAATCAATTAAAATTTTAATTAAATTAATTAATAAAAAATAAAAAGAAGTTTCTAAAAATATTAATGAATTTTTAGAAAAAATAAAATTAATTACATTAAATTAGTAAATTAATGAACATAAATTAAAATTTAATTAATCAAAAAGATAAATTAGTTTTGTTAACTAATTTTAAAAAATAGTTTTGTTAACTAATTTTAAAAATTAAAATGAAAATTAAATAATTTAAAATCTAAAATTAAGATAGTAAATAAGAAAATTACAGCAATTTTCTATTAATATATTAATATTTAATTATTTTTTAAATCAAATTTTAAAAAATTAATTTAATTTAATTTAATTTAATTTTTACAATTAAGAATTTAATAATTTGATTTAAATAATAATAAGTTATTTCTTAATTGAATTTATTTTTTAAATTTAACAATTCTAATTAAAACTTGACTTTTTAACAAAAATTAAAAAAATATTAGGGGCATTTTCATCCTTGAAGTGAATAGGTACCAATTGTAAGTCCAAGCGGCTACGATAATCTAGAGGGGGGGTGAATAGATTATCTCCATCTTTTTGATTATGCCCTCTTTTTCGAACCGAATGCTCAAAGACAAATATAAAGGTGCGGAATGTAAACAACACGCGTCGATTTATAGTAGTTCAACACACCTAGGGCCTAATCTACTACCACCCCAAAGATATCCTGGATGGATTTCAAAGAAAAAGAATTTTATTAATTACCAAAATTAATACAAATTCAACTTACAACACCTAGAAGAGCACCACACTCTTCTTCAACAACACCTTTGGAGATTACCACAATCTCCCTTTGAAGATTACCACAATCTTCCTTCAACGGCACCTTGTGAAGATTACCACAATCTTCAACCTCAAGAATACCAAATTCTTCAACACCTCGATAAGAAGATCACCACAATCTTCTTGCACTTATCACCTAGATCATCCAAGTGTGTTCTTACCACAAGAACACTCACAAGGATATCTTGTGTTGAATGATAACCAAAAATCAAGATTACAACTCAATAATGAATAATACAATTTGAGTGCAAAGTGTAATCAAGAATAGCCTAGACCTCAAGGATGTAAAAGTGATAAGCTAGGCAAATTTACAACAAGAATAATAACAATGAAAGACCAAGTATTTGCTTGAAGTGTATCTTGTTGTGTTGTATCTCAATTGTTGTATTGGTTGCTCCAAAACTTCCTCTATTTATAGGAGATGATTGATCAAGCATAGGCTCATCTTAGGGATTGATTAAAATCAAGAATATAGTCCGTTAAAATCAATCCCACAATTTAAGGAAATGTGTCTCATTGTCAAACAAAATCATATTTTTGTTGTCAATACACAGATGACCGTCGCATTTAAAATAAGAGAATTAAGAACACTTTGAAATTTTCAACAGGCGACCGGCCGACATAAGCTTCGACCGGTTGACCCTGCTTCAACCGGTCCCCTCAAGCAAAAAACAAGACAGAAGTTCTCAGAATAAAAATGAACTCCCAATCTGGCCGACCGGGGGGCGACGGCCGATCGGGGCGACCAGCGACCCACTTGGCCGACCTTCGACTGGCGACCGGACGGCCGACCAATATTACATCCGTCTCATTTTCTGCTTCTAAAACATTTTCAGTGCACGGGTTACCCTATAGAGCACCAGGTCGACCACGAGACAAAAATGTTGTCCAATTTTTGTCGAAAATAAAACTCAAGAAATACTCCGAAAATTTAGTAAAAACATTTTAAACCAATCGGGAGTATTTAGACAACATTCGTAAAACTTGTTTTAGGAGTAAAAACCCATTGACATAAAATCATTAAAAGTGTTGTCCATTATTATCAAAAATAAACTTGAGGAAATACTCCAAAAAATATTAAAACCATTTTAAATCATTTAGGAGTATTTGGACAACCTTTAAAAACATTGTTTTGGTGACAAAATAAAATCATCAAAATTAAGATAAAAACATGTATCAAACAATCTCCCCCTTTTTGATGATTACAAACCAAAACAATTTTTACACAAACTAAGAGAGCAATTTTAGAAATGATTTTCCGGTAAAAACATTTGACCATTTGGAAGCAACCAAAATTTCCAAAAATATTAAAGCAACCAAGTAGGGAGTAAATATATTCAATAATAAGCACAAGCTCCCCCTATCAACAAGCATATCAAAAATAATGTAAAAGCAATTTTTCATAAGCTAAAAGCTTTAGCTTTTACTATTTGTTTAAGAGCTTATAAGCTCTCCCTGTCACAAAACATCATTAAACAATTATATAAGTCAATCAAGCAACAATTGGACTAAAAATGAATCACAACTTATGGCTTTTATGAGCCATAGCTTATAGCTTTTATGACAAGCTTTTATTAGCTTCTTTGAGCTAATGAGTCAATATCCTGTTTCTCCCCCTTTGGAATCATCAAAAAGAATGTTAGGATGATAAAAACATCATACAAATATATCAAAGTGCGCAAACGAGACGGTTTATCAACCATCAAGCAATTTATACTTAGAGACCAAGGAAAATGAGAGAATTTTAACAAAAGAGATCCATAAGCTCATTAGTTAGCTAAAAACATGATTTCAAAAGATTTTAAGACATTTTGAAGCAAGAGAATCATGTAGAAGTTGAAATTAAGTTTCATTGCGACATTTCATCGAACACCTTGTGTGCGTGAAAAATAAAAGAAGTTGTATATAGCCCTTGTAAAAAGTTTCAAGCCAAAAAATTTTCATATCATCATCAATCAACCTCATTCCAAAGCTCAATAAGATCATATGCAACATATGCAACATTTGTTTATCAAATAAGAGGCTCAACAAAGTGGATTCTCAAGGGTTCAACCCAATTGAGATAATAAAAGCTAAGAAGGATCAAGGCATTACAAATGCCAAAAATTAGACCATCCATCAAGTAATATAAGTCATGCCTTAAACAATACATGTATGATATATCAAATGTCACAACAATTATAAATTAATTAATAAAAAATATTTTAAATTAATTTGTTCAGATTTAAAATCAAAATCACGGCAGGAAAATCTAATAAATAATAAATATATCGCGAGCCAAACTTTCTTTTTTTTTTCCTTTTTCCTCAAAGGAAAATAAAGGAAATATTTTGTTTTAATCCCCATACATTAATACATAGATCAGTTGAGTAGTAGGGTTTCAACTTTCAACTGTCAAGTTGGCTCCAGGTAGCAAAAGGATTTGACATCCTTTTCCTCTCAAAGAATAGAATATCATATAGTGGATTACCAATCTTTGATAGATGAATATTCCTCAAACATTTTTAACCATTTCTAATATAACATAAATAAACAACATGTATATAGATACTATACATCAATTTACACACTTATGTTATAAATAAATATTGTGTATTTAAAAAAAATACGAGAGGAAATTAAACATTAATTAATCATGTATATATGTAATTGTACACATTTATTGATCAAACCTGATCATGATTCCATGCATATACTATAACAAACTAATTAACTTCCCCAATTCTTTTTCTTTTTAAATTTTTTTTTCAAATTCTTTTTAATTTACACCCAATAATCTCTCTCGTTCACCGTGTCTGAAATCGGACCACAGTTTAATCCCTTAGAAGCACCTACCATCAAACAAGCATAAAGCTCTTCATATTGCAAAGCCTCCCCATTTGCCCAATTAGCCGAGCAACCAACGTCATCATTCAGGCTCGAGCTGGCGGCTCCGTCATCGCAGCAGCTCGACAGCTGAGACGAAACCGGCGGCGCGGCTTGTGCCTGTCGACTAGAACCAAACAGCATATCCTGAGCCCGCTTAAGCTCTCCTCTGAGACTGTCGACTTCTTTCTCGAGCTGCTCTTTCTCGGCTAACGCGGCGTCGAGCCGTAGCTGGAGCGCGCCGAAGTCCAACTCCAGGCTCTGATTCTTCCAGCGGGCTCTCTTGTTCTGGTACCAAATGGCGATCTGTCGTGGGGGGACACCCAGCTCACGCGCCAGCTGGAACTTTCGCTCCGGCTCGAGCTTCTTTGTGGCGTCGAAGCTTGCCTCCAGGAGCCGAACTTGGTCTTGGCTCAGCCGTTTCTTTATGATTTTGGGTGAATGGTTTTTTGGGTTTTGGGAAATATTCATTTTTTTTTTCTCTAGTTAATTGAAAATTGAAATATTGGATATTTGATAATTGATATTATGGTGAATGTGGGAATTTGGGGTGTTTGTGTGTATATGTATATATAGGGTGCGAAAATTGAAGAATGGGTGAAATTGTGGGTATTAATTTATTTATGAGTATTTATGTGGGGTTTGAAAAAATTGAAATTTTAGTTTTAATTTATTGTATTTGAAAATATTGAAAATGAAAGGAGAGTGATAGATATAGGTGGTGGCTGACTTCTAATGCATGAGGAAATGTGTTCACGTGGGTTTGGGCCCTACAAAATGAAGTCTAGAATAGTTTGAGAGGGTAGGGGAGATATATTCTAATTAAAGTAATTTATCTGTTTATGGATTAAGTTGAATAATTGCTTAAAATATAAGATGGGATAGTGAGCTCCAAGTTTGGAGCATGAACTTGGGTGTGTTTCTTGATTGCTCCATTGGATGAGGCTTTTAAAAATGCTTTGATGTTTTGAATAAATAAGATATGTGAATTTTTTAATTATGGGTATTTCTATTTTTGGATAAAGTGTTTGGTTTCGTCACTAATAAATTAAGATCGAGGTTACTCAACTTTGCATATTAGTTCCATTTTTTAAGAACCTTTGTCTTGGTATAGATAAGAAAAGGACTTTTGAGTGAGGATATAGATCATAAGGATTCAGATTTCATGTTCCAATTTTATATTTTACTTTATGTTCCACTTGATTGGATGCATGACTCGTGTAAAACACTCAAACAGTCAACGACTCATATTTATCTCAATGATATGTGTTGTTCATCCGGTCACGTGAAACAAAAAGTGGAATAAAAAAGTGGAACAAGAAATATGTTCCCATAATGGGCATGCCTAAAATTAAGTAGTGAATGATTGACAGTTTAACAGTTAATGTTTTATTTAATTTATTTATAATCAACAAGTTTGAAATAGGAAACGAGAGTGTTCACCATGAAAGCTGATACGTTCTTAGGTCCACACAGTTATCCATATATACTTAAAAGATTCGGCAGCTGCCATGGCCCATGCATCTTGAAATAGAACTTCCAGTCGAGGAGTTAACTCGAAATGTTGTCATAATAACATTCCCTTAATTTAATTTCTACTATATTTGAAACTCCAATATTTGCCCCAATTTCTTGAATGCTTACACCAAGCAATTAGAACATAAATTCTCAATTAATTTTGCATAGGTGGATCAATCATAAAACACTTTATAACTCAATAACCTGTATAATCTAGTGAATAGTGATCAATGATATATAACACCATGAATAACCTAATATTGCATGTGCCCTTAATTTGTTGTCCTAAAAGTAGAAAGACTAAAAAGAGGATAAATTAAAGGAAAACAAAACAATGTGGTACCTGCCTCTCCTCCTATATATATCAGGAATCAGACCAAAAGCAGAAAAGAACAGTCGCATATATCCAATAAGGGAGAACTATAGACCTTTGAATTTCAATTTGTCTCATGATGGCTTTTCTTTAATTCTTATATGGCCCCAAAATTATCACCTCCATGCAATGAATTGATGTACAACCTGGGACCATCAATTTTCCGTGAAACACCTGAATGCATACCCTTAATAATTGGTTCGGATTCAAGATTTACCTTTTTGGAACGAAGAGAAAATGTGAGAAGACGAAATTAAATAAATAAAAGTTAATATACTTTTCTTTAATTGTTTTGTCTTCCTTAAGAAATGACATTACATTTTAATTTGTAGTCGATATTACCTAAAATATTGTATTTAAATTATTTAAAAATACATTTATCCTTAGCCAAGATCTTATTCTAATTCTCAAGTCAGATAGAAGTCGAAACAGAAATTACAAGATTGGTGAATACAAAAAAAATACAGAAAAATCTTTAGTTGAAAAACTTTTTGACCGAATTACCTGGAAAGAGAATTAAGATTGCCTTTATCAATAAATAAATATTTCTTTGCAACAAATCACCAATCACATCGAACTATGATACCAAAGATTGAACTTTTGGGTTAGATCAGACCCAATAAATCGAAGTTGCATTTCACCTACACAAAAATGAGCAAATATATGGGGATCAAATTATTTTTGGGCAAGGTTTTAGAAATTGGTAGACGCTAATCAAGCGACAAACCGACACATACTGCCTAGGTCGCCTAGAAACAATAATGCTATTGTTTTCCTTTTTTTTTTTGAATCTCTTTTTGGCCAATTTTTTGCTGAAGCGATTTTCCCTTCGACTTGAACATAATCGCCTCAGCCTAGGTCGATTTACACTACTAGGCACGATAGAAAGATGAGGGTAAATACCTATCACATTAATTCAAAACCTAACGATTGTATGGACACACAAATATTTCTTTTATGCTCTCCTCATTAATATCCCAAGTTGTAAACTTGTACGGACCATAAAGTTAGTGACACAAATTGGTACCGCAGTCTTGCAGTCATATAAACTCAACGCTCAAAAGTTTGACGCCACCAGCAAGTTGTGCATCAAGGTTGGAAATCCAAGAATTGGTCTTTAGCCGTGTGCCATAAATAGACCCGCGCGATATTAACAGGTTAATTTGGATTTTGGAATGATGTACAGTTGATGTTACATATACATGTCGATATTGGATGCACTTTTTTAAAAGGACCGGTCCAATTAGTTTGACCGAAAATTGGTGGTCGGCTTGGTCTGCAGGCAAGGGCGGAGCCAGGAAGAAAAATGGGGTGGATCGATCGTAAAATAAAAAAAATACACTGCGAAAATCATATAAATTATAATTATTTTTTTAAAAAAAAATTCTAGTGTAATTTTTATTAGAAAAATTGGGGGAGTGGCCCCTACCTCCGCCCCTTTGTCTCTGGCCTGAGCTAGAAAATGAAGTTTATGAAGCTAGCTAGATCTATTTTTTTCTTTCTAAAAACTAGTCGAAAAAGAAGTATTTTTTGTTTTTTTTAGTTGGGACAAAATTTTCAAATTTAATAAATTTATATACAAAATTTACATAAATTATAGAAGAAAATCAAAGTTGAGGGGGCAAGGGGTTGCCGCCGCTAGCTTCCTCTTGGCTCCTCCCTATTGATCCGGTTAATTACAAAAAACCTTTTTTTTTTTGTCGAACCCATTAAAATCGATCAGATTGAACTGGCCAAATTGTTTTATTTATTTATAGTTTTTTTTAAAAAAAATAAAGTTTTAAAATTTGGTATTTTGTTAAATTTAACTGATTATTTGAGTTTTTTGGGGCTCTATGATCTATTTTTTTAGTTGATTTTATAGTATATACCTTTTTACTTTTCAAATATGTTACATAATAATTAATGTAACACATTATTTTTTGTATAATAAACGAAAAAATATAATTAACTCTTATTAGACCAGTTAAACCGACGATTGAACCATCAATTGAACCATAAACCAACATCAGACCGAATTGCTCACTGATCCGATTTTCAAAACATTTATTGCTTGTAGCTGGATCGGCAAGTATTCCCCACAGTTTACCTAATATTTGATGTCCGAAAACTTAGTTCATGTATCAATGTAGCAACGAACATGATTGAGCATTGAACACAAATTTGGCATTTCGAAAGACATAGTTCGACACTATTGAGGTGGTCCTAATCGGAGCCCATGGTGGGTTTCTTCACATATCATCATGTTATTTTCGGCCGTCGAGTCATGGCTCCACCATGTATAGGGCATAACAAGAACATTAAAGGGATTGATTGATTGATTGGGTCAAGAAAAATTTAATTAAGAGAAGCTCTAATTTAATGGGTATGGGCTACATCCAATGTATCCAACGAAAAAACATTAAGTTTTTCATGACATTAAATTAAGGCTTATGAGACTTTATCTTTTATATCTTGTACAATAAAACAAACTTTATCTTCTATCTCATTAGTTGTTAGCATGATAGATCAATTAATTTTTAATTTTATTAGGGGGATTTGGGGTTTTGACTCGGGATTTTATATATGTAAAACCGAAATAACCCATCAAAGTTGTGTGAGTCGTGAGGTCCACTTGGGTAGATTCTGCTTTTTTTTTTTTCTTTTGCAATTTATGTTTATAAATTTTATTGAAAAATTACTAATATATGTCTCCAAATAATTATGGGCGAGTCGATTCAAAATATACTCGATTTTCGATTCCATATAGTGTGAGCTCAAGACCCTTACGATCAACAATCTGGCATATGCCTAAATTTTGGAACGATATATACTCGATTATTATAGAAATTTTATAGTTTTCGAGGAAATCCTTTTTCAATTTCTTTGAACGTACCCATCTGATTAATTCTTGAGAAATTATGGAACCCACCATTTTTTTTTTCATTTGGTTTTTTGCTATAGAACTCATATAAAGATTCTCTCACTTTCTTTTTTATATCAGTTTTGAGGAAAACTTTTTCAAATGTTTGGCATCATTTTCAAAAAGAATTTTGGAAGAATCTTAACATAATCGTCAGAAAACAATTTAAATTGCAATTGACATGCTAAATTTTCAGAATCAACATTTTTTTTAGAATATTCAGCTGCATATGTATTTCATTTTAAATCTTTTAAATCTATATTGTATTTTGAAAAATTACTTCGAAACACGTACAAAAATGAAACTTAATCACGCTTTCCATTGCTCTAATATTCATAATGCTGGGAATTACCCTTAAATTATACGATTAATTTAATTTTGCCTAATTAATTTCATATAAATAACTATAAATAATTAGCCAGTGTTTTCTAATGAAATTAAACTATGAAAACCTCCGGATGGGATCTTCTATTCGAGAATCATGTTTCATATTATATTCTACGACACGGATGATTGTGATATGTGTAATAGTTACTTTGTTCAATAACCACTGATTGGGCTTGATTTACGCTTAAAAACTAATATGGTGGGTATACGTAACAATAATTCGTGCGATGGAACATATGATGAAACATGATTATGGAATAGAAAATCTCATCCGAAAAACCTCATAGCCTCCAAGAGGTCCACAATAATTCCACTAAACAAATGGAGTTAAAGTCAATGCCCTACAAGGGGGAAAAAACTTCAAAAAATTCTACATCATTGAGTTGAAGAACACCATATTTGTATATAGCAATCCCATGCCCAAATTGAACCAATACTAAAAGATTATACAGGGATTTAAACGGACAATCGAACAATTAATGTCATCTCTAAATCATAAGGAAAAAAATTATATATATCAAAGAAGGTATCAAATCTATGAACCATATGATAATCTTTATAGGAGCCGCACCAGGCTTACGGCCAAATTGGCTATTCCAGCGCAGCATACGCAACAAGGGCACAAACAGCTGATTATACTCCTGTATTAGAGAAATTAACAAGAAATAAAATAGTAGCCCTAAATTGGTGTGCCTTTACTAATCTTGACCCTACTAATTATTTTTGATATAATTTATAAGTGTATTTATTATGTGCCTCCATTATAAAAAAATCTTGAATCCGTCCCTGATTACATGCATCCTTGATCAAGAATGATGAAACATTATTGTCAAAAAAAAAAAAAAAAGAACAAAATTACTTCAATTGGCAGTGTCATACTGTCATACATGAAATTTTATGTTCCAAATATCCAATTTCCCATACATTTAAGGAATCACATTTTTTATTTCACTTCTTATTCCACTTTATTGGATGTTCTGACATGTTGTCTATCATCCAATCTGGTGAAACATAACATATAATACAAAAAGTGGAACTAGAAATGTGTCCCCTACATTTAATGCTTAATTAAACATCAAACATGGATATGTTCAAATTTTGGATTTTATGAGGGATTGGCTAAAGGGAAGGAAAAATGCCTATAACATGTCGTTCTAAGTTAAACTTATTTTTTCTCATTAAAATTCAAGATCCAAACAACCAAACTTCTGTAATGCAACAAATTATCAAATTTACACAGAAAATTTCTTCTTCAATAATTGACAACACATTGATTGCTGATTCAAAACATATATATGAAGCTATTTATTCTGACATCAAAAAATGAAAATGTACATTTCATGAATGATTATATTGAAAATGTGAAGGAAAAAAAATATATTAATTAGAGGAATAAAGATGGAGGGAGAAATAAAGAAAAGATGATTACCCAATAAGCCAAACAATAGCTCCGATGAGAGACAAGATCAAGGCCACGAGGGCAAAAGGAAGACTAATCAAGAAACCCAATGGCCTGCACTCCATAGCCGCGTTTCACCCTCTCCTTTCGACAAGTTCAGAGAGAGAGAGAGAGAGAGAGAGAGAGAGAGAGAGAGAGAGAGAGAGAGAGAGAGAGAGAGAGAGATGTTTTGTGATAGTTTTTTAACCGTCCGTGTAGTGGCGGTTAATTTTGGTTTTCTTCTACCTAGTTTATTGTTGGCTAACAATTTTGAAAACTCGATGGATGGATATGGATGTGCTTAATTTATGTAAATTTTAAATATAGGGTTAATTACAAAACCACCCCTGTAATTTAACCTAATTATGAAACTATCCATTTATTTTTTAAAAATTGCAAATACTACTTTCATATTTGTTTCACTTCTGCAAATTGCATACTCAAGAGGGATGGTGTATGTTAGATAAATACAAATCGTAATGGGTGATCGTTTAAAGGATATATGTTTTGTAATTTTGAATGATACTTTTTTTTTTATGATCAAACCACATAGGTAATTTATTCTTTAAAAATATTTATTTTTGTTGAGAGAGCCTAACTTTCTTAATTAGTATAACAATTTAGTGTTTTGATTTTTTTGAAATATAACAATTTAGTGTTAAACAGCTTTATATTTCCCACATGATTTCCAATGTTAATTCATGTTTTCTTTCTTGTTTGTGGGCCTTTCTAACCTATTTTGTTTAATTTATTTTCTTTCTTTAGGTCGCGTTTGAATTTAAGGATTTGGGCCTTGTATGGATTGAACGATTTGGACTTATGGATTTTAAATCCAGATTTAAATCCATTTTACCGGTTTGGGTCATAAAATAAAGCAGTGGACCAGAAAACTGCTCATCAATTTGAAGTATTTGAATGTTAGAACGTGGGACTTTTAGTTTTGGCCCATTATCTTTACTTTAGCCCATCATAGTTAGATGTTCATCTCAGTCCATTTACTTTAGAAGTTGTATTTCTTCTGCTAGTACTTGGGCGGGAGTATAAATAGTCATGTTCAAACTTTTCATTTGAGAAATATATTTTGAATGATTCAAATATCAGATTAGTAACATTGAAGCCCCTTTTTCAATGGATTTTGAACTGCTTCATTTTGCTTGCGTCCATGTGTGATTGGCCATTAATTGAGGCTTTGCAATTACAAGTTTTCCACACATTATTCTTGTCTGATAGTTTATTTTGGATTCCTAGGATTTAGACATGCTAATCATGAATCTCTCTTTTACGTTAATTTGTTCATAATGAAATCTTATGTAATTAAAAATCATTTTTAAAATTCATATATATCCAAGCAAGTTGTTTCAATTACGAAGATTCAAATTCAATTTGTGTTTCAAATTCATTCTTTTTAAATCATTAATCAAATTACCACGAGTCTTGTGACTCAAAAAGTATCATTCATCATTTGAAAGGGTGTTGATTAGGGTTCAAATAATGAAAAAAAAAGAATCTTTAATCAAATTCAAATCCTTCGATCAAATGCATACTTAGTGACGCTTCCGTTAATCTTTGTGCGGTTGTGCCTTCCACACCCAGGCTTAGGAGTTAGTCCAAAACTTATATCATGATCAAACTACAATTTGTTTTAGAGTGATAACTGATAATGAGAGTGTTTGCAAACTCTAGAATAAAGCGATTCTCAGCTTCTAATGAGAGTAAAATGAGAGTAAAATAATGATGCAAGTTTTGTATTTTAAATGATCAAGTCATTTGTAAGTATATATCACAAGATCCTCTGTTTACAATAGGTAACTTTGGATGCTATAAGAGAGAAAAATGCCCTGTACAACCACTATGATTATATTATATAAATGAGTAACTTATTTCATCTAAACTATAAGTGTGATTTGTTCTGTGACTTAAAAAAGTCCAAAGTTACTCTGCTATATGCAGCAAAACAAGGCTTTTTTTTTTACTGTGACTATTTGTTTCCCTGATAAATAATCCACCTGAATTACTGCTAACATGAATGCCGTTGGCAGAAAGATTTAACCCTCTCCAATGCTTCTTCGAGAGAAGATGGCTCGACTGCAAATGTGATTCGTATCCAATTCTTGAGGCCTACTGCGAGTCCTGCAAAATAAAACGAGATACTTTCAGGAGTGTCGCAATTTTTAAGGCAAAACGGGAGAATTCTTATAACGAAAATCAGATTTTCTAGCTGCTGCATCAAATGCCATTCTGTATCTGGTTCATTTAACAGTTTATGATACTTCAAATATATTTCGATGCGAAAGAAAATGTTACCTGGAAGAATTATGACAGATTCCTCTTTTGCCAGCTTGAAACAAAAATCAATATCATCAGTAATATCTTTCAGCAGGGAAACATTCAGCTTCACCTAAATTTTGAAAAAAAAAAAAAAAAAAAAAAACATATTCATGAGAACATTTAAGTACAAGACAGTTTGCTAGATAACGATAATTACAAAAACAACCCCTGATGTTTAGCATAATTTACAAAAAAAAAAACTCAGTTATGTTTCAAAATTACAAATACTCCCTTGACATTTGTTTATATTATACAAATTGCACCTCAGAAGAAGGGGGGTATTTGCTAGGTAAATACAAACTTCAAGGGGGTTTTTGCAACATCGTAAGGGGATATATATAATTTTGAGAGATAACTGGAGTTTTTTGTAATTAAGCTAAACATCAGGGGTTGTTTTGTAATTGTTACTGATTGTACTCTGAATACTTGCCATGAAAGCCATGGATCCTTCTGGTTTACTAGGACAACTGATACAATCAATCTCTCTAATCTTTTGTAAGCAAATTTCCGAAGCTTGCTTCAGTATATTAATAGTTTTTTTGAAGAAAACTTCTTGTGTTTCTTCAACAATGGTCGGGACTGCTGCCTGAAACGTTACAACAAACATTCAGCAAAAATGCACGTAATTGAGAGAAAATGTCACTTCTTGCATCTTAATGCTATCTAAACAAGATACAATTTGCAAGAAACTAAAATTTTAGTATTATAAGCATAAAGAAGCTAGTGGAATGCTGAATTACTATATAGTTAAATTCATTCTCGCTCAGAAAATTTAAAGCATATAACGTAATTACGAACCTGTATGAAGGTTGCAGGACCTCCACAAATGTCACAATACTTCTTAAGGCGCTCAACAAACTGAGAACATAATAGCATGTAAGTAATGGTCACGAGTCAACGTATTCCAAGTTGATCATTCTAATTAAAAAACTGAATTCAGAATATAATTTGCCCAAAAAAAGAGTCACCAGTAACAAGAAAATTATTGAAGTTGTTTATATCTTGGGAAAACGAACCTTCGGGCTCTTTAAACTGCCATCGGGATCATTTGTAACCAACCATCCAAGGCGCCAACCAGGCACTAACCATCTCTTCGACATAGACCCGAGAGTAATCACGGGCGAAACAGATCCAAAAACTCCCATCGGCACAAAAGGATTAGCCCCAAAAGCAAGATGACCATAAACTTCATCAGCAATTACCACAATTCCAAGCCTCTTTGCAGTTTCAGCAATCTGATTGTAGTTCATAAAGTTAAAAGTTTTTAGGAAGTGTTTGCAAGAACTTCTACTTTAGAAAATTAAAAGTTGAATAAGTTGTACAAAGTGCTTTACTCAAACCAGAAGCAGAATCAGAAATCTAAAACACTCCACCTTTTAGATTCTAATTAAATTATACAGAATCAGAAGCAAAAGTTGGCATTAGAAAACACTATTTTTCTTTTTTTCAGCCAAAGGATGACAATCACTTTTTTAAGTGTTTGCAAACACTATCTTAGTAGACCATGATCATCAGACGATCGGACCATACTTTGGCGTGTGAAACATAAATAGCTTTATGCCAATACAAACCTCGTTCAAATGTCGATAAGTATAAACATTTCCACATGGATTTCCAGGATTTATGATAACCATAGCAACAGTATTGCTATCTGCTAGTTTTTCCAGTGAACTTAGATCAACTTCCCATTGCTTCTCGGGAGAAGATCGAAATAACGAACTTCAAGATTTCTAAACGCAGCACAAAGTCCATAAATTGGAAAACCAGGCCTTGGCAGCAAGATATTACCGCCCGGTCGAGCCAAAATCGAGAGTGATATTTCAATAGCTTGTGTACAACCAGCTGTGACATATACATCATCAGGTTGCAGCTTGTAGGGAAGATCACGGGACAAATATTCTGCAAGTGCCCTGTTTGGCAAAATCAACATATATATAACATCAGAATTTGGACACTAAACCAAGTTAATCCAATTTTAAACACATTTTAAGACATCACCCCAAATTCGTCGAATTTTATGTTTGGACAGCAAAAACAAAATACACAAGCACAAAATACGCAGCAATCTTTAGTCAAACAAACTAAAATCCAAATCCCAAAAAATGGCAACACAAAATATTTCTTAAATCAAAATATTGGGAAATTTAGAAAAAACATTAACAACCCATATGAATGCCAATTCCATTATAGAAACATTGCATGCACGAAAAAAAATCCAGAATTAATCCCAAAACCTCAGAAAAATCCAAAAAAATAAAAAAATAAAAAATGAAAAAAGAGAAAATAAATTACTTTCTGGTCTGAGGAAGCCCAACATTGGGAGAGTACCCATTGAATTTGGTGGAGCGCAGAGCATCGACAACAGCTTCTTGAGCAGCAGAAGTTGTGTAAAAGCAAGAATAAGCAGTCGGGTCACCAATGCCCAAAGAAATTACCTTTTTGCCATTATCTCTCGCATCTATATTGCCCATCAACAATCCCAGAATCCCTTTAATGGAAATAATTTCATGGCCACCACCATCGTTTCGAACATCCATTTTCGCTTAATTTAAAAGAACTGGGCTTCTAGGTTTAACAGTTTAAATAAGAGGGAGAAAAATAGAGAGTTTTGTGTAATATTTATTTATGGGTGTTCTGGGGATTGGGATTTAAAGGCCAGAAAAAAATAATACCTGGAGGAAGCTCACACGTTCCGAATTTTTCTGGTGCTGCATGGTACATAAAAATGCTTTCTTGTAAGCGACGAGGATATTCAATTCAAAGTCCATTCGGGTTTGGTGCACTTTTTGTCGGATCTTGGAAAGTGGGGACCCGGATCCGATGGTGGGGTGGTCTTTTAGAACTCTCTGTGTGGTTAAGAGTGTTCCACGCACGCGCCAGAAACATAGGCCGATAGTTATTGAATAGTATTTGTGACTTGGTGCGTCACGGAAAAGGAAAACAAATGTAACTGATGGAAGGCAAAATTGCAAATTTGATCCTCTAACTTAAAGGGAGTAACAAAATTGGTCCTTTTCGTTTCCGAAAAATTTAATTTGGTGTTTTAAGTTTTAAAATTGCTCAATTTTAGTCATATTGTCGTTGAAATGTTGCAAAATTACCGAAAAATAACACGTGAGCCCCACATTAATTCTAAAATTGCAATTGTTTTGTGATGTGAATTAATATTGGGATTAATGAGAAAAGAAAAGTGATACCAGAACCGCCCGCCTCGAGTCACGAGGTGGGGCGACCCAAACGAGGTAGGACAGAGCAGGTACCCACAAGTTTAAAATTGTTCAAGTCCAATCTTATTGTCGTTAGAATATCACAAAAAAACCACCAAAAATATATGTGATCCGCACATAATTCCCTAAAATTGAGAAATTTTATGTTTAATTAATTTTGGGTGATATAATATACATTAATTATTGGGATTAATGTGAAGATATGTTATTTAGCTAGCAATCCTACCAGTTGGTTGGGTTGAAACCTTAGAATTCTAAGGCTATTAGGAAGCCTTTTATTACTTGGATGAAAAGCCAAGCTATTTGTTTATAACATCGATTGATTAATCTTCTCAAAAGAAAAAACAAAAAAAACATTGATTGATTAATGAGAAACATACATAAAATATAATATTTCTTCATGGTGGTCGGCATAAAGTAGGAATCCTACCAGTTGGTTGGGTTAAAGCCTTAGAATTCTAAGGCTAATCGGAAGCCTTTTATTACTTGGATGAAAGCCAAGTTATTTGTTATAACATTGATTGATTAATGAGAAACATACATGAAATTTAATATTTCTTCATGGTGGCTGGCGTAAATTAGGAATCCTACCAATTGGTTGGCACGCCGAGCAATTGGTAGGATTCCTAACTAATCAATTTTGCCTGTTGTACCCGTCCTGCCCCATCCCGTCAGTTTTTTTAATATATTTATTATATATTTTACATATATAATATATATTAAAATATAATATTTATCTTTTAATATTATATCTATCATTTATGAATTGAAAATAACAACTTGTGTAAAGAATATTTTATAAACATATTAAAAATAAATATATTTTTTCTTTTTCTTTTATTTAAGTTTATTTAATTTGGGGCAGGACGGGTCGCCCCACCCCGTGACTCGAGGCGGATCGCCCCCGTATGTGGAAGGCAAAATTGCAAATTTGATCCTATAACTTAAAGGGAGTATCAAAATTTTCATTTTAAATTTTTTAATTTGGTCCTGTAAGTTTTAAAATTGCTCAATCTTAGTCAAATTATCGGTCGGAATGTTGCAAACCTCCATAAACTGAAACGTGAATCGCACATTAAGGGCATCCAAAATGGTTTGAGGTTCAAACCTCTTCTTTTGTGGATGCCACATTTCCAACACTAATGCTATGTCAAAAGTAAAAAATTCGAAAAACCTGGTTTGTTACCGCAAACCTCAAATATGTTGTTCGCTATGGTTTGAGGTTTTTTTTGTCTGTTTTTATGTCCAAAAACCCCTTAAAAATCTTTGTTATGGATGCCTTAATCCTAAAATTGCAACTGTTTATGATGTGAATTAATTTCGGTCATATCACCTAAAAATAGTCGGAAATAAAAAAATATTCTCAATTTTAGGGAATCATGTGTGGGTCACATCAATTCATGGTGTTTTTTTGGCAACATACTAGTGACAATAGGTCTGGAATTGAATAATTTTGAATCACGTAGGACCAAATTAAAAATTTTAAAATTAACATAACCATCTTTGATATCCCCTTAATTTATATGACCAATTTTGACATCCCCTTAATTTATAGGATCAATTTTGTAATTTTTCCTTACGAAAAAAGGACAAATTTGAATCCTACTATTAAGGTATATGATTTGATTTATAGGCTTAGATTCAAGTAAATTTTGATGAATCAAGTCCGATTGGAGATCAATCTGAAAGTAAGCTAGAATTTCCACATAAGGTGTGGTATACGTACTTGGTTAGGATCTCGCCACGTGTAAATTATTCAAAAGTATATTTGTCATTCTATACCTTTCTTTGGAAAATTGCAAAATTGGTCCTATAACTATAAGCAGTTTGCAATTTTCGTCTTATAATTATTTAGTTTGCAAAATTGGTCCTGTAAGTTTGAAACTTTTACAAAATTGGTCATATATGTTTTATACCTAAGCAATTTCGGTACTGTAAGTTTCAAGTTGTTGCAAAATTGGTCCTCTGGGGTTATTTCATATTTTCAAAATACCAAGAATACCCTTATGCACATAATTGGCTTATTTGACGTAGTGGTTTGCCTAAAATGGTATCAGAGCCCAGATTTACTAAAAACTTTAAGTTATATTTATTATTTTATATAATTAACAATTGGTGAGGAGGATTTTCTCCGAGAAAATGAATCTGGACGAGTGTTCAAGGTGTATACCCTACAGGAGATATCGTCAATTTTTGACGATGTATGCACTAGAACACCAGGACAAGATAACATATTGGGATAATCAATATGTTGAAGAAGAACTCGCAGGAGGCGATAGGGAAACCTTGAGACAATGAGGAAAACAAGCAGTATGTTGTCTGAGTACCATTTCCGCCTCACGAGTACCCGCCCTGCCCTACCTAGAATTTTTAATTTTAAAATATATTTTAATATATATATGTTGCATATATAATATATATTATAATATAATTTTTATGTATTCTCATATTATATTTAATATTTATAAATTGATAATAATAAATTTTGTAAATAATATATTATAAATATATATATTTTTTGATTTTTTTTAATTTAAAATGGGCAGAACGAATAGACCCGCCCCCAAGGGCGGAGCCAGGAATAAAAAATGGGTGGGCCGATACACGGAAATGGGGTGGGCCGATACACGAAAATTATATAAATTATAATTAATTTTTTTTTAAAAAAAAATTCTAAGGTAATTTTTTTTTAAAAAAAAATGGGGGGGGGGGCACAGGAGTGGCCCCCTCCCTCCGCCCTTGCCCGCCCCGCCCCAGATATGTGGCGGGCCGACCCGCCATGTCCGTTCTAAGCATGGGGCGGGTCTGGATCCTGGCCAGCTCGCTCGGACCCGCCTCATTGCCATCCCTATAAAATTGCTAACTTTAGAAAGATAAAGACTAAAAATCTTTATTTAGCCACAAGAAAGAAAATCATGTCTCAGGCGACCAAACTGAACTTTTAAAGATAAATAACTAAAATTGTAACTACTCCAAAGTTACATGACTAAAATTGCAATTTACCCTTCTTATTTATTTTGATCTTATGTCTATTTATGGATGACGATGGTTCAAGTTTAGAACTAATTTAGTGAAGTTGGACATGAGACCCGTCATGTCTAGGCCCACTTGATATGGATAGATCTAACTCGCTAGGCATGTGGACATTAATTTTTATTTAATTATATTAATTTATGTTTAGCAAAAAATAAATATATTCTACACGTACGAAAACATGCATACAAATACAATACTAACAATATATGCTAAAATTCATATATTATTAGACCCAACAATCATCATACAACATGAATTATGAAATGCTTCATGTGAAGAATCTTATTTGCAATTCATTACGGATCAAATATGAATACGCTTCATTTTGCCCTCCACTATATTCCAAAATAATTTCACTATCTGAGAATTGCAATAGTGCCACTCCCATACGTCTTAACAATTAATTTGGTATTTGTTCTACGAATTTAGATGTTTTGTATCAAATTAACCAAATTTGTTTGGCAACCTGTTGGGCGTGAAAATGTCTGGTGGCAATCACTACCTAAAATTCGAATAAAATGTGGTGCACAATGAATGCAATTCATAAATAGGGCAAAATACAATAACACCCTTAAACTTGGCCCAATGTCTTATTTATCCCCCTGAACTTTCAAATATAACACTTATTATACCCTCTTCAATCAAAGTAGAATTTAATGTATTGACAAAATTGCCCTTAATAACAATTGTCTTTGGTATGTTTTAATAATTGTACCTCAATTTTAATTTTATGTGCTTTATTTAAATAATTTCTTTAAAAAAAAAGAAATTAGTAACTTAACTAATTCAAATATTAAAAATATTTTAATAATATATGGGTATAACAAATATAAAAAAAATATTGAATGTAGATATTTTGATTACTTGAGTTCAATGTAAAAATAACTTTCAATTTTTAAACTCTCCAAGTAATACAAATAATTATATTTTTTGTATAGTATATGTGTACATATATTATTTTTAAACTATTAATAATTTATATTTCTAATGTAATGACATATGTAATAGTTTGGTAAAAAAGAAGAAACAATACATATTTTCTTTGGAAATATTAAAATATTTTGAAGAAACTTTGCTCAAATAAGATTTAATATCTAAAATATTTTAATATAACTAATTGGTTGTGCTTTAATTTCATTTCATTAAAAATATTAATTATTCATTTAAGATGGAAATTTATTAACATTATATTTTGGACTACAAATTATATTGAATAACCAAGAAATAAATATAGACATTTAAAATATACAACTAAATTAGGTTTAAGAAAATATATTTATTAATATTTTTTCTAGTATTGAATGTAAATCTAAATTAAATAGTTAATGCTTTATTTCTTTCAATCATATTTCGTATTTAATTTTTTTGTGTATTTTTATTTTAATAAATTGGGAGTACTGGTTGGAAGAAATGAGATAAATTTCAAAGAAATTAAAAGATACAGAGTTTGAACCCTAGTTAATGGTAATTTTTTTTCTGTATTTATTTATTGCTTTAGTTTTTTAGTGTTTGAATTACTAAATGTACAATTAAAAAATCACTTATCACTAGCTTGTAGCTCAAGTGATATCACTAATCCTTTTATAAGGGTGTTAACCAGGGTTCGAACCATGTATCTTTCAGTTTCTTTGAAAATTATCTTCTCTCCTCCAACCAGTACTCCCAACTTATTAAAAAAATTACTTTTTGAATTTAATAAGAATGTAAATTAAATATGGTATAAAATATTCAAAATTACTAAGAATTATGTTGGTTCATTGTTCTTAAAGGTAGTTTTGTCCATAAATTATATTTATTTGGATTGAGGGAGGTAAGTATTACATTTGCAAGTTCAAGGGGTAAATGAGACATACAACCAAGTTTAGGGGGTGTAATTGTATTTTTCCATTAATATTTTATGACTTTGGACTTATATTTACTATTCTAAAATTACCACTCAGATATTTCCTCAAAAAAAAAAAAGAATTACCACTCAGATATGATGTGACAAATTTGTAAACCATCACTTCACGTCACGATCTGTTTGAATTGAGGTAGTAGTTATTTAGAGCGTGAAATGGATTTGACCAAAGTCAAGATTTATCCCACTAATAAAAGTCCTCGATTCAATACCCCATCTGACCCACTCGTTAAACACGCACATATTAAACTTTATTTTATTTATATAATAGAAAGAATAATATATTCACGCAATCATGCATAGAAACACGACACACACGCAACATAAATATATGCTATGATAATTGAAATTCGAATAATATTATATTCAATAACCAAAACACAACTTGAACTATGAAAAATATTTTAGCATAAAGAAATCAACATTTGCAACAACATAAAAATAAATATTACATATAGCTTGCGGGTTGAATATGACCCATTATGCGCCATAATTTGTTGGATTTTGAAATTTTAGACCGAAAACCAATCCTTAGACTCATTAATTTGACCGGATTTGAAACCATCCCATTACATTTACAAAATCCGCTTCATTACTTTTGTATGTTCATGTTTAAAAGGTTCATTACTATCTTAACTTTACATGCTATCCAAACCCAAATTTCGTGGGCCTCAATCAAGGATTTCTCAGTATCCAGAAAGTGTAATTGGGCTGAATTCAAAGAGTTCATGAACCAATCACAGTTGAACCGAAAATGGAGCCCATGTTTTCGGCCCATACAAAAGGACTGAATCTCACTCCAATATTGTATTCCTTTTACAAACTTTGTCAGTTTTTGTCATCTTTTTATATTTAGATCGGTTCCTATATGAATATATTTCCTAGCTGTCCTAATATTTGCAAGAATATACAATCATTTAATTTTACAAGATTAAAGTAACTTGAAATACAATCATGATTAGCCCAATAATTACCTCACTGTGGGCTTATAAAACTCTGAATTGTGGAAAATTATGGTAAAGTCACCTTTTAGGCCAAAAACCTGAGAAAAATGGACTGTATAATATAAAATTAACCAAATCCAATAATGTTATCTTTGTTTAGGAAAACTAGCTCAGTGCACTTTCCTCGAACTGGACATAAATTTCTTTCAAATCCTCTATTATATCATATTAATTGTACTTTATGGACAAAACATTACACGAATATATAATTAAGCATAGGATTTTTTAATCTTGGTTGCTTGTTTGCTTGATCCAATTACATTTCTTTAATATAAAGTAGAAACAATTCTTGTTTGTTTGTGATGACTCTATATATGTAGTCTCCCCAACCTGCTCTGGGATTAAGGTTTTTTTGTCTGCTCCTAATGATCCAAATAAGCTATAGGTAGAGACTGAGTTGGTCGACGCATACTTTTCTATTGTAGATTTTATTGTATTATTTATTCAATTGTATTAATTATAATTCGGACAAACATGGGCAATTTATTATTGATAGTTGAGTTGGCTAGTCAGATATCTCTATACACATAATATATATTTCATGTCGGAGATGAGGACGGAGAGTGGCTATGTTTGTTAGCTGGCTATTGGATAAGAAATGAATTCTATTTTCGTTCTGTTGGAGAAATTTATTTACTAAATATGTGATTGTTTATGAATTTTTTTAGAAAATATATTATTCTCTAACTTTCACTTTTTCTTATTTTTTCTATCATCAATCATATACACATTTTTTTTAAAAAAAAAAACTAATTGATGGAGATATTGAGAAAGATATGATATCGTTTTATTATCTTTTAGGATTTTAGAATATATTTTAGAATATCATATATTATATTTAGGAAGTGATTTATATGTTTAGGATTCTATTTAGTTTATCCTTGCTACTTTATTATTTTTAGGGTGGTTGAATATTATTAAATTTTGAAATTATTCTCTTTTTCATTGCAATTTACGTTTCTTCCCGAAGTTTCGTATTGCTTTTGTTCGTTATTCGTTTATCCGTGGTTTCCGCCTGCATCAGTTGGTATCAGAGACCAGTCTACGCTCTCTGAACCATGTGGTCTAGACCAAATCTACAATGTATGAATGACACCGCACAGATCCGTAAGCAGATCGACTTGCTGACAAAACAATTCTATATCGTGCGCATCCAATTTCAAGAAATCAAGAGACTCGTGGAAAAACGATTTTTTGATGGTTGTGAATTTGCCTACGATATTGTGCCCCAGTTCACCCCATTGGAATCCTATTCCACGGGCATGGATGTTTTACTCTCAAGTGACGCTGAAGATGGTGGCTATAATGAACCACCGATTTTTGATGAAGAAATCGACAATACTATCATGGAGGTTGGCTACGACGAGCCTACAAAATTTGACGAGGAGATTGGTGGTTATAACGGGCCGCCTATCTTTGATACGAAATGTGACGGTACAATTTCGATGGTTGACTACGAAAAACTGCCGAAATTTGATGAGGATGCTCGTGGTTATGACGGACCAACAATTTTTATCAATGAAGAGAATTGTCATACGCATGAGGTCAGGCAACATGATCTTACGTCGGGAAATTTTTTGTTCAATACTAATAAAGAAATATCACCATTTAAGGACATTGATTTTGAACTATCAATTTTCTTCAAGTCTATGGAGAGATCCATTAAGATCATGGAGATCACTTATTATATGGCTACAAGGGTGCTGAAGAGAAACTATGGACCAACAATTGATTATTTTATTTTTGATCTAGCTCAAATATATTTTAATATTCGCCTTGTATTTCCATCTCGTCCTCCTCGCGCTCTCCATGGTTTAACAACTGTTCTAGTGCAATCTCCCTTCCGATTTGAGGACTAATCGTCTCAACCCTGGAAAGAATGATGGAGATATGATATATCTTTTAGGATTTTACATTATCTTATATTTTGAGAAGTGATTTGTGTTTAGAAGTCTTTTATTATGGTTTATCTTTTAATATTTTCTAATTAAGTTAGGACTTAATTTTAGTTTACTATTATAAATAGTTGGTTTACTATTATTTTTAAGGAGGTTGAATTATTATTAACTTTTGAGATTTATCTCTTTTTCTAAAGCTGATTTACGTTCTTCACGTATTTAAGATTACTTTGTGTGCGTTCTTTGTTCTCGTTAAGCTTCCGCCTGCATCACTAATCATTATTACACATTCTCCTACAAATTTCACTATTCACTCTCACACATTTATAACAACCAATTATATTCAATCATTATTTTACTTTTTTTTTAAAAAAATCAAATCAACTTTCATCATTATTTTTTCATCTCACATACATTCACACTCTCAAAATTCATCTTTTTTCTTTTAAATTTTTTTTTACCATTATTCTCTATCGAAATGAAAATTTTCAAAATAAAAATATATCCAATCGCGCCCAATATTGTACCTTGATTTTGTTTTTTCCCTAGCAAATGATAGATATTTTATTAAAAATTCAAGCAAACTTACAACATTGTCAACTAGTAAAAAGGCCACCTTGCGGCTTATACAAATATTTGTCGGGAAAACAACACTTCTCAAGGGAGAAAAACAATGGTTCCGATCCAAGAAAAAAACACACTATCAAGACATATATTTTTCGTTATGCACATGCATTAGTTAACTAATTAATGTCCCTTTTGCAATTATGTCTTTTCAATTCAATTTTGTTGCATGTAACTGGAGAATTCAGTTTAATTATAGGGTAGGGTTGTAGAATACGGTGGCATGTCTGCAGTGGTTAGGGTGGGTAAAGAGAAACAAGACGAATTGGGTGATACCAGTATAAAGCCCTAAATAAAGCCAGACCTGGGTGATACATGTATAAAGGGTAGCAGGAGTGGATCCAGTCCCATTCCAGGTCATCCCAACCAGACCTGGGTGATACCAGTATAAAGGGTAGCAGGAGTGGATCCGGTCCTATTCCAGGTCATCCCAGCCAGACCTGAGTGATACCAATATAAAGGGTAGCAGGAGTGGACCCAGTCCCATTCCAGGTCATCCCAGCCAGACCTGGGGGAGACCAGTATAAAGGGTAGCAGGAGTGGATCCGGTCCCATTCCAGGTCATCCCAGCCAGACCTGGAGGAGACTCGAAAGAGCTGATACGAGATGGATAGATTAGCCGACGGCCTGGTCGGTAGGATAAAAGTCAAAGACGACCTGACAATCACTAACTAGCTAAGTTAGGAGTGCCTTGTTTAAGAGAGCGAAGTGACGTAAAGTTTCCAGTGTCAGAGCCGACCTGACGAGCATTTAATACTTCCTAGGCAAGACCTGTGGGGCATTAATGAGATGCAGGGCACGACCTGAGAGGCTTTAAATGCTCATGCGGCCCGATGGGACAGGGAGTAACTAGGACAAAGGTCAGTTGACATTTAGTTACTCACATGACAGGTCGGGAATGTATGACCTGACACCCAAAAGGTAGAACCACTTAGTAGGAGACACGTGGATCATGTCTTAAGGAAAAGCTATAAATAAGAGGAGAAGGTAGAGATTAATGATCTTTTTTGACATATGTGTTATTCTGGTTCTTTCATTTAAGCATCATTTTTGATAAACCTTTACTAACTTGATCGTCGGAGTACTAACGCCAGAATCATCCGATAGTCTTGTGCAGGAAGGCAGCGGAAGGTCAAGTTAGGGATCTTGAGCGGTTCTTTTTGGGGCTAAACAAGTGGCGCCGTCTGTGGGAACATTTGAGTGTTGAGACGTGAGTATGAGTGGGGTAGGTGATAGGGGCAAATGAATCATGGATCCATTGGAGGAGAATGTTTCGGGTAGTTCAGAGTTAGAAAGGGGAAGGGTCACCAGAAAACTCCGGGGCGGATCTCGTCCCGCTACATTTTAGTCCGCCCGTAAACTTAGGTGTGGAATTTGATAGCGAGTCATTGCAGTTTACAAGGGAGCAGCTGGGGGCACTGATCGAAGGTGCGGTGGGGGCAGCGTTGGCAAGGAGGGAAGGGGTCGAAAGGGTAGAGAAAGAGGTTCTCCCTCCTGTGGAAGGTAGGGGGCTGGAGGGAGAAGGTGGCGTGGTTGAGCTGGTAGGTAACTTGCAGAGGGAGGTTAGAGAGTTGAGGAGTACATTGAAGGGGCAAGTAATGAGGGAGAGCTAGGGGGATACCACGCCAGGTTCTCCCTCCAGCCTCTACCTTCCACGGGAGGAGAACCTATCCTCTCTACCCTTTCGATCCTTCCCCTTCGTGCCAACGCTGCCCCCACCGCACCTTCGATCGTGCCCCCATCTCGCTTCTCTTAAAACCGCAATGAGGAATGGGTCGCATGAGGAGAAGGAGGAGGAGGGAGGACTGAGGGCCGTGCAAAATTTGATAGAATGAAGAAGAACGTCTGAAGAAGAGAAAAGAAACCATTAGTATTAGCTCACTCGCCACGGTATTATTCTATAGTGAAGAGGTCTGGATTTGAATATTTACAATGATAGGATCGGATTTAAAAAAAAAAGAGAGAAAAGAAAAGCAAAATAGGGGAAAAAGAATATAGGTGAAAAATAAAAAAAATGAAAAATGAAATATTTATCCATGTCAACTCTACTTACAATGACAATTTAGTATACATGTACAACAAACTCCATAATTGTTTTTTAAAAAAATTAAAAAGTTTGGAGTAGTGGTTGGAGGGAAAATGATAAATTTCAAATAAACTGAAAAACACACGATTCGAACCGCTATCAACACCTTTTAAAGAGTAAATAACAGCTTTAGTTTCGTTAACTTGTCAGTTTCATAGTTCAATAGTTTCGTAATTGTTATTTTTATTAGTGTAATTTTTTTATATTATATATATTATTAATTTGACTTCAAATTTAATTTTAATTTGTGTGATGGTATGCTGCCCCATCCCCAATTTTCCAATTCCATGGTATGCTCTTTTATGGATAATTAATATAGATATCTTCATTAGATCGATTCCTATATTGAATATCTTGCATTATTGTCCTAGTATTTGAAAGAATTAAATATTTTAATTAACTAGACTAAAGTAACTGGAAGTACGACCATGATCAGCCAAATTAATTGTCCGAATTATGAAAAATAATAGTTCTTAGAGTTGACCTACTGAGTCAAAACTCTAATAATTTTTAAATTATTTTTATCTTATTATTTTGCCTATTTCTAGAACAAAATATACTAATAATTTTGCAAGCCCATTTCGTGGAATTGAGATACAGATCGGTCAATTTGGGAGTTGAGAGATAGTAGGGAATAAGTCCTACTTTCAAGGAACCACCTTCCCTCAATCTCCCCATTAACCCCTCAACTTGGAAGTTATTTGCATGACCTTTTTGGTAGGGATATGACTGATCTATAAAAGGGAAAGGTGCTGCACGATTTTCTTTGTGGATTCAGAGCACATAAATCATAAAATTAAAGAGAGTCCACCGTTTTTTCACAAGAAGAGGGAGAGGTGCCTAGTGTGTTCGATAGGTATTGACATCACCTTTTACAATACCTCTTGAGAGTTGTTTCTTCTTGGTAGTTTTGAGAGACGACTTGTAATCTAGGATAGGTTCAAGTTGTTCTCTTATTTTGACGGATTCCAGAGCTTAGAACCGGAGTTTTTCACAAAAAGAGTCCAAGTTTTTCACAAGAAGAGGGAGAGGTGCCAAGTGTGTTCGATAGGTGTTGATGTCACCTTTCTTAACACCTCTTGAAATTTAAATCTTCTTGGTAGTTTTGAGAGACGATTTGTAATCTGGGATAGGTTATAGTTGTTCTCTTATGTTTACGGTAGAAGATTGAGTTGAAAGATCAAGTACAATAGGGAAGTCTTTGTCTTGTTCTTTATTTTGTGTAATCAACATTCTACTTCATTGTTTTTGCCTTAGTGGCGCCGCACAAGTATTTTTATACTTGTGCAAATTTTTATATCCTTGTGTTCAATCTTATTTTTATGCTTTGGTTATTTTTCTTAATTGATAAAATAAACAAAGAATCTCAAAAACACAAGTTTCCGCTGGATGACACCTAGAGGTGTTGTCAACACTTTGCACAACACTCACTGCAAAACTTAAGAATTCGACCCCCGAATTCCTAACAATTGGCATCAAGAGCCTACACTTGATACTACTAAGTGAGATCCAATAATTTTTTTGGCAGTGTTTGCTGATGGATGGTCAAGGAATTTCGATGGTTCGTTCTCCAGTTCTTGATGGAACGAACTACTCCTATTGGAAAGGTAAGATGAGGACCTACATAAAGTCGATTGACGAGCGCGCATGGAGAACTATTATGACCGGGTGGACTCCTCCAAGAATAATAGATGCTGAAAAAGTGGAGGAATAGGAGCACAATAAAGTGTGTAAAAGTATGCACCAGAATTCTGGAAGTTCTAGAAGTGTTGTCAGAAGTGACGTATCACCTGGTACAACACCTGACAATTTATCAGATTCTGAAAATGAAGCAGAAGTGGATGGTAATCGTGTACCTGTGCACAGAGATCCTCCAAGGAAAATTCAGAAAGATCATCCCACTTCTGACATCATTGGGGAAGTTTCAGATCCCATTAGAACAAGAAGAAAAGAACGGACAAACTATCGAGCTATGGTTAGACCGTCTTACTTTTCTTATATGTGTTTAAGTACTACTTGCTTTCTGTCCAATGGTGAACCAAAAAATGTGAATGAATTTCTTAAGGATAAATGTTGGATCATTAACATGCATGAACTGTACAAATATGGTGATATTGCATATGTTGATGTCGGTTCATTGTATTCTCAAATTTTGTGGATGTGTCAAATGCTTGATGGTTATGGTATTTCTAATGATATTCTGACCATGTATTGTGACTACCTAAGTGATATAGATATCTCTAGAAATCCGGTGCAACACTCCCGAACTAAACACATTGACATAAGGCACCATTTTGTTTGGGATTTGGTGGAGAAGGGATTGATTCGCATTGATCATGTTTCCACTGAAAATCAGATAGCTGACATTCTCACTAAATAATTGGTTTTTGAGAGATTTTCCAGTCTTCGGAAATCTCTTAGTCTTTGTGTGCTGAAACAGTGAAGTGTGGTCTGAGGTGTGACGACACTTGTCGTAACACCTATTTCTTTTCTTTTGTTTTTTCTTATTTTTTAGGTTTTAGGCATGGTGCATAATATCTTCAGGGTTTTCAAATTGAGTGTGCCATCTGTGAAACCTCTTCAGTTGGATTCGAGTTATTCTTGTGGCCAAAAATCGGATTGAATACACTACAAGTACTTGCACATTTTCTTCCTTATATTTGTACATTTTTTTAGCTCCTCTGTTTTGAAGTTTGTTACTAAGTAGTTGAGGGGTCTTTCATCTCTTGTATGATCATGCCCCATGCGAAAATTGTAACGTTTTTCAAACATGAGCTTGGCTCCGCTGATTATAGTCATTAAAGTAGTTGAGGAATCTTTCACAATTCTGTGATCATGTTCCATGTGAAACAATGACTTGTTAATTAAGAGCTTTTGTGTACTTGACAAAAAAATAACGGGAGAAAAATACACAAAATGTGTAATTAAAAAAAATACACAAAGTGTGTATGTGAAAAAAAAAGGAAGAGAAAAATACACAAAATGTGTATACATTGATTCAATTTGGTTGAATTTGTGCAAGGAAAAATCATTAAAAGATCTCATGTATGGCCATGAAAATTGTTTTGATGAAAACTGGGAAGTGTTCAGCCAAATGTGGCCAACACTCTCTGTGAACACCTTGTGGTATTTTTTCAGCTTTTGTGTGCTTGACTGCATTTTTTTTCTTTTTCTTTCTGTTCGTTTTTTTTCTATTTTAGGCATAATTAGGATTTGATTCAGTGGATTTGTCTCTATAAACTGATTTTCAGCGATTACGTGGGGTGGTTATTCTTTTTCTCTCCATAATCCTAAATTTTAGGGGCTTAATGTTAGTGGGTTGAATTGAGGGGGAGTTTAATATCTGGAACTTGAGATAAATATCTGCACTTAGTGGGTAGTTATTTCTGGTCTTTATATTGCTTATAAATACTGTGATTTATTTCAAGTGTTTGTAACATCATTTATATTCCAGATTTTCGATCCTCTTATTTCATTCGCTCATTTTTTTTTGGAAGCCCAAGGCACAAACCTAAAAGAACAAGAAACCTTAACCCCTCTGTCTCTCCCTAATCCTATAAAGTCTGACCTTCTTAAGGGCCCCCATATTTGTGATCTTCCCATAGGTGAGGTGGGAGGTGTTGCCACACCTACTGGCACACCCTCTATGATAAGGGTGTTTTTATGCACATTTTATGTGTATATTTGAGTAGAATTCGAGTTATTTTATTGTTAGTTGTGTAAATTTTTGATTGTACATAGTTCATATTACTCCGAGGTGCTTTTATTGATGTAGATTGACCATTCGGGGCTAATTTTGGTGAATTCCGGACCATGGATTCATGTCAAAACATACCGGGGAGTTTAAGGATGCAAAAATGCTCGAAATTCCAAGCCAAACGCGTCATTTCGGGGCCTTTTTGGTCCAACACGGGCAGGGGGTGTCGGGCAACACGGTCGTGTTCCACCGGGAGCTAAAAACTCGATTTTTTCGCACAAAACAGCCTCCGACACGACCAGACCGTGTTCCCCAACACGGCCGTGTTGGGAAGCATGGCCATGCCTCCCGATTCCCCTGTGTGATAAAACAAAGACAACCCGGCCGTTACGGGCGACACGGGCGTGTCCGGCACTTTTTCTCGCAACTTTTCCATGCGAAAAATTATGGAAAACTCACCTACCAAGCTTTTTGACCACTTTTATACACCTTTAACACCCAATTTTGCTTTGCAACATGTCCCCATATTCCCTCAATCATCAATTGAGTACAAGAATTCACCAACCAACAATGAAAATGGAGGCAATTGTTTAACAAAAGAGAGTACTATCAATGTATTGGTTGCTATAAAAGCCAGGGTTGAAGTTGGGAGAGGCATTCATTAGATACTCGGAAATATTCATTGTATTCATTTCATTAAGTAGAATTGGGATCAAAGGGTCTTGGAGGAGAAAGCTTGGGGCAATATTGGAGAAGAAGGCTTGGAGCAACATCATCAATCAAGAAAGAAGTCAATTGAGATTTTGAGAAAGATAAGTACACCATGTCTACAATACTTAAATCTTCTTGTGTAATTTATTCTTTGGTCAATACCATGTGTAGCTAAACTCCTGGTGTTTGAATGTAATGAACTCTAGAATGAATTTGTGATTAAGGTGTGTATGTTTTTAATAAAATCTTCATATTTTGTGTGATTCACTTATATTATGCTTCGTTCATTCAAATTGATATATGCGCAATATTGATTTGAAGTTTATTTTTCATCCGGAAAATCGAGAGATTCATGGTGAAATAGAACCTATATAAGTGAAAAGAGTTGCATGCAATCCTAGATATAGGACGACATAAATCTTCTGGATTAGGGTCAAACCTAATATGGAAATCCACAAATCGTTATAATCTTTGTCTTGGGGTTTTAACTAGAAAAAGATTTCGCTTAATCAACTTGAGATTAGAAGTTTTTCGCCTTGAGAAAGGGTTTAACTTAAATTGGGAATTTCTACGGTCCACAAGACATGAGATTTTATTAAAAGAGGTTGGTTTTTGCTTAAGCGCTTACGGTTGTATTTTTAACTTGTCAAATCACAAAAACATTCTAGAGGGATTTACATTCAAACACATTTCTATCTCTTGATTTCTTATTTTACAAATCTTCCTTCATTTTTACAATTTATAATTTGTTTTCCTTTTTCATCAAACAAAAACTCTGAAAATTGTTAGATTAAATAACAAAAAGACGGTAATTATTAGTACTTACAATCCTCGTGGGAATGACACTCGGTACTCAATAATCTATACTATAAAACGATAGGTGCACTTGCCTATGGTTTTAAAGGTAGCTTTTGAGCCATCACTTTACCTCACAGCAAGTTGTCTAAGTTCCTCTCCACTTACTTAAAATTCACTTGCAATATGTCATTGTTCAGATAAAGATCTTTACTTGTATTCGGGATGAAACGAGTAGATTGATTTCTACCCAAAAAGGGGGAGAATGTGGCACAAAAACTAGTGAGGTTGGAACGGGAACTGAAGTGGTGGGGTCTGAGTAGCAGTTAGGAGAAGAAGAGGAGGTTGGCACGATTGCGGGGAGGAGAACAGTGCGGGGAGTGGGGACAGATGACTTGGAATTGAAGTGGTACTGAAAGTGTTGATAAAGGTGTTGCCAACACTGGTGGCAACACTCCTAGAAATGAAGCCAATGATCTGTCTCTTGCGTTCTAATGATAGTGTGTGATTTAGGGGGAGCACTTATTTAAACTGTTTTATGTTTGATTCCTCCTATGTTTGATGTCTTTGATCTACTCCTTTCTATACTTATTCTATTGCTTTCTAAGTAATTATGATGATGTATTTAGGGGGAGTAGTTCTGATCGTGGATTTTTTTTGTGATCTTTTTTGTGCACGGATTATTTTCCTTTTGCCTGTTTGAGTCTGGCTATTTTTGGACATTTTGGTGTCTTGAGTTTTTGTACAGGTTTTGTTCAGAAATTGGCAAAAAGGGGGAGATTGTTAGAGTTGACCTATTGAGTCAAAACTCTAATAATTTTAAAATGTTTTTATCTTATTATTTTGTTGATAAGGGTCTTTTTATGCACGTTTTATGTGTATATTTGAGTAGAATTCGAGTTATTTTATTGTTAGTTTTGTAAATTTTTGATTGTACATAGTTCATATTACTCCGAGGTGCTTTTATTGATGTAGATTGACCATTCAAGCTAATTTTGGTGAATTTCGGACCATGGATTCATGTCAAAACATACCGGGAGTTTAAGGATGCAAAACGCCGAAATTCCAAGCCAAACGCTGCGTCATTTCGGGACCTTTTGGTCCAACACGGGCAGGGTGTCGGGCAACACGGCCGTGTTCACGGGAGCTAAAAACTCGATTTTTTCGCACAAAACAGCCTCCAACACGGCCAGGCCGTGTTCCCAACACGGCCGTGTGTCGGAGAGACACGGCCTGGCCGTGTTGGGAAGCACGCCATGTCTCCCCGATTCCTCGTGTGATAAAAACAAAGACGGCCCGGCCGCTCAAGGGCGACACGGCGTGTCCGGCACTTTTTTGCAACTTTTCTTTGCGGAATTTGGGGAAAACTCACCAACCAACCCATTTTGGCCACTTTTGTACACTTTTAACACCCTATTTTGTGAAACATGTCCCCATGTCCCCCCCTCATAACTTGAATACAAGAATTCACCAACCAACAAGGAAAATGGGGTGATTGTTTAATAAAAGAGAGTACTATCAATGTATTGGTTGCCTATAAAAGCCAGGGTTGAAATTGGGAGATTCATTCATTAGATACTCGGAAATATTCATTGTATTCATTTCATTAAGTAGAATTGGGATCAAAGGGTCTTGGAGGAGAAAAGCTTGGGGCAATATTGGAGAAGAAGGCTTGGAGCAACATCATCAATCAAGAAAGAAGTCAATTGAGATTTTGAGAAAGATAAGTACACCATGTCTACAATACTTAAATCTTCTTGTGTAATTTATTCTTTGGTCAAAATCATGTGTAGCTAAACTCCTAGTGTTTGAATGTAATGAACTCTAGAATGGATTTGTGATTAAGGTGTGTATGTTTTTAATAAAATCTTCATATTTTGTGTGATTCACTTATATTATGCTTCGTTCATTCGAATTGATATATGCGCAATATTGATTTGAAGTTTATTTTTCATCCGGGAAATCGAGAGATTCATGGTGAAATAAAACCTATATAAGTGAAAAGAGTTGCATGCAATCCTAGATATAGGACGACATAAATCTTCTGGATTAGGGTCAAACCTAATATGGGAATTCACAAATCGTTATAATGTTGTCTTGGGGGTTTTAACTAGAAAGAGATTTCAGTTAATCAACTTGAGATTAGAAGTTTTTCACCTTGAGAAAGGGTTTAACTTAAATTGGGAATTTCTACGGTCCACAAGATATGAGATTTTATTAAAAGAGGTTGGTTTTTGCTTAAGGGCTTACGGTTGTATTTTTAACTTGTCAAATCACAAAAACATTCTAGAGGGATTTACATTCAAACACATTTCTATCTCTTGATTTCTTATTTTACAAATTTTCCTTTATTTTTACAATTTATAATTTGTTTTCCTTTTTCATCAAACAAAAACTCTCAAAAATTGTTAGATTAAATAACAAAAAGACGGTGATTATTAGTACTTACAATCCTCG
The DNA here is from genome assembly GCA_016081115.2 of Rehmannia glutinosa. Classification (NCBI taxonomy): domain Eukaryota; kingdom Viridiplantae; phylum Streptophyta; class Magnoliopsida; order Lamiales; family Orobanchaceae; genus Rehmannia; species Rehmannia glutinosa. The sequence goes on along the minus strand of JABTTQ020001144.1, from coordinate 56,740 downwards.
TGGGAATGACACTCGGTACTCAATAATCTATACTATAAAACGATAGGTGCACTTGCCTACGGTTTTAAAGGTAGCTTTTGAGCCATCATTTGCCTATTTCTAGAACAAAATATACTAATAATTTTGCAGGCCCATTTCGTGGAATTGAGATACAGATCGGTCAATTTGGGAGTTGAGAGATAGTAGGGATTAAGTCATACTTTCAAGGAACCACCTTCCCTCAATCTCCCCACTAACCCCTCAACTTGTAAGTTATTTGCATGACCTTTTTTGTAGGGATATGATTGATCTATAAAAGGGAAAGATGCTGCACGATTTTCTTTGTGGATTCAGAGCACATAAATCATAAAATTAAAGAGAGTCTACCGTTTTTTCACAAGAAGAGGGAGAGGTGCCTAGTGTGTTCGATAGGTGTTGACATCACCTTTTACAACACCTCTTGAGAGTTGTTTCTTCTTGGTAGTTTTGAGAGACGACTTGTAATCTGGGATATGTTCAAGTTGTTCTCTTACTTTGACGGATTCTAGAGCTTAGAACCAGAGTTTTTCACAAAAAGAGTTCAAGTTTTTCACAAGAAGAGGGAGAGGTGCCAAGTGTGTTCGATAGGTGTTGACGTCACCTTTCTTAACACCTCTTGAAATTTAAATCTTCTTGGTAGTTTTGAGAGACAATTTGTAATCTGGGATAGGTTATAGTTGTTCTCTTTTATTTACGGTAGAAGGTTGAGTTGAAAGATCAAGTACAATAGGGAAGTCTTTGTCTTGTTCTTTATTTTGTGTAATCAACATTCTACTTCATTGTTTTTGCCTTAGTGGCGCCGCACAAGTATTTTTATACTTGTGTAAATTTTTATATCCTGTGTTCAATCTTATTTTTATGTTTTGGTTATTTTTCTTAATTGATAAAATAAACAAAGAATCTCAAAACACAAGTTACAATTCTGACACCTGGGTGACACAACACTTCTGCACAACACTCACTTTCAAAAAACTTAAGAATTCGAGCCCCGAATTCCTAACAATAGTAAACTCATTTTTAAGGCCCAAACTCTGAAATATATGGACTGTATAATATCAAATAACCAAATCCAAAAATGTTATATTTGTTAAAGAAAACTCTGTCCACCTTCCTCGAAGCGGACATATAAGTTTCTTGCAAATCTATTACATCCTCTATTATGTCATATTAATTGTACTTTAGCTTTATACGTAACAGATAACTAATCCAATTGAATAAATAATATAATAAAATTTACAGTAGGAAAGTATGCGCCGCCCAACTCTACTATGGTTTATTTGATTCCATCGAAGCAGCCCAAAAAACCTTAGTCCCAAAGCAGATTGGGGAATCTAAATCCGTGAGACGGACCTCTCTTGAGAACATTAACCATGAAAATAAATTTAAAAATAATAATGAACCATGAAGAAACAAAAATAAACCCTAAAAACATGAATCATGAAGAATAAACCCGAAAAACAAAAATAAACCCAAAAAATAAAAAATAAACCCTAAAAAAACTAAAAATCCTAAAAACCGAAATCAATTAAAAATAAACCCTAAAAAAACAAATATAAACCCTAAGAAAAATAAAATCTGAAAAAAAAAACGTTTAAAACTTTGTGTAAGTGCTCCGTCTCACGGATTTAGCTAAATCCGTGAGACCATCTTACGCAAATTTTTGCCTAAAACAAAGGGCAACATTGTATATGAGATTTTTAAAGTACCCATTTTAGATAAGGCCACTTTTTTCTACACACTCATATAAATAAAAATTCTTTTCTACTCGAAATTACAAGAAAGTCGTTCAATAAAGAATTTTGATTTTGACCAACTAAAACCTACTCCAATATGTATTGGTTTCAATGACATATCTTTTCTTCCACTAGCCATGTTTTTTTTTTTTTTTTTTGATCGGTTCCACTAGCCATGTTTTATATTATGACAACTTGTTCCACAATATATAAATGTGCGATATAAATTTATTATCATATCGTAGCTATCATCTTCCAATTATTTTGCAGAAACACACACACACACACACACACACATATATACACATACATACATACATATATATATATATATGGCAATCTGTTCCATGATATAAAGTTATATTGTATCTATCAATATATTCCAATTTATCTTGCATTTATTCGATGATAACTTGCTCCATAATATAATTTGTATCGTGGCTATCATGTTCCAATTATTTTTGGAATTAAGAAAAGAGATAAGAGAAAAAAAAAAGTTGTTTGTAGTGTTCAATAGAAGTAAAAAATAAAAAGGGTAATGGTAGTATTCAGTAACAAAAAAAACCCAATAAAAATGGGTAGAAAACAGTGTTCTTGTCTCATAGTGTCACAAAAGAGTTTCCAATTCCCATTTCCACTTATATATATATATATATATATATATATATAGGATGATTGAGTAGTTGAGCCCATTTTACTACAAGTCTACAATCTTTCATGTATAGTTCTTGATTTCTCACGCACATACACACACAAGATCCTTCATTTTTCACCAAATGGCTACCATAAGCCCAATTCATGCACTTCCCAATCCACTTAAACAAAGTGTTCCCCCTTTAACAACTTCATTACTCAAATGCAAATCCTCCCTGGATTCTTCTATCCACTTGAAACCTTCGAATTTGTCTGGAAAACAAAGGTTTGTTGTTTCTGTCGCAGGCAAGAATCAAGAGAACATATCAACATTTATCGATCATAAAAATGGTAAGCATAATTTTTTTGCTCATTGTAATTTTATTATTGCCGTGTTACACTAGTATTATCAGCTTAAATCCATAGTCTAGAAAAAGTTCCTTTCATTTGATGAACATATATATGTACATTAATCTGGATCAGTTTAAATCTTCTATTCCAATTTGATGTTTCATCCCGTGTTTTACATTTTTTTTTGGTGATAGATTTGAGTAAACTTGCAAAATTGGTCTTGTAACATAAGAGGTGTCAAGTTTGGTCCTATTCATTTTTAATTTTTTTATTTGCTCCTGTTTGTTTCTAATTTTTAATTTGATCTTGTAAGTTTTAAAGATTGCTCAATTTTAATCCTATTGCCGCAATGTTGTAAAACCACCGGAAATTGACAGATACACACACCTGATTCCCTAAAAATGAGTTTTTCTTTTTTTATTTTCGGCTATTTTTGGGTGATAGGGCAGTAATTAATCCATATTAATTCCAAAATTATAATTGTTAAAGATGTGGATTGATGTTTGCATCAATCAAAAATAGTCAGAAATCATTTGTTTTTTTCCAATTTTAAGAGATCACGTACGAGTCAATGTGTCAAACTCAAGTGGTTTTGCAACATTACAACGGACAATACGGTTAAAGTAAAATTGAGAAATTTTTAAAATTTACAAGATCAAATGAAAAATTTAAAAGCGAACATGACCAATTTTGCAATTTTGCCAGATAAATTTGTACTGCTAACTAAATGTAAATATGCGATATAATCATCTCCAGAGCCCGACCCGGAAAAGACCGAATTCGAAGAGTTCCTAAAAACCCTTCCCCAAAAGAGAAACTGGGATGGCCGCATGTTATGCCAATACCAAAACAACTGGTTCCCCGTCAGGGATTTCCAGGGCGTTTTGTCCTGTCAAAAAAATTTCCAAGCCAACGAAACCGATATAATCCTGGCAACCATGCCTAAAGCCGGAACCACCTGGCTAAAAGCCCTCACTTTCAGCATTCTCAATCGCCATGATCTGGACGAGAGCCCTCTGCTCACTTCCACATCCCACGATCTCATTCCTTTCCTCGAACTCGACACGTATCGGGACGGCCAAAATCCAGGCCTGGAAAACATCCCATTCCCACGTATCTTCGCGACCCATATCCCTTACCGGGTCCTACCAGACTCAATTCCAGGATCCAAGTGCAAAATTATCTACATCTGCAGAAACCCATTGGACCAGTTCGTGTCTCACCGGTTTTTCTTACTTAAAAACAGGTTACAACCCGAACAGGACCCGTTGTCGTTGGACGAAGCTTTTGAAATGTACTGCGATGGAATTCATCCGTTCGGGCCGTTCTGGGACCACATGGCCGAATATTTCCAGGCGGGATTGGAAAACCCAGACAGGGTATTGTTTTTGAAGTACGAGGAATTGAAAGAGGATATTGTTTCGAGTTTGAAAAAAATGGCGGGGTTTATCGGCGCCCCGTTTTCGGTGGAGGAAGAAAAACAGGGCGTGGTTGAGGAGATTGCGAGGCTTTGTAGCATGAAGAATATGAAGAGCTTGAATGTGAATAAGGATGGGAAATGGAATGGGATTATTGAGAATAGTTCGTTTTACAGGAAAGGTGAAGTCGGGGATTGGAAGAATCATTTGACTAGTTCGATGGCGGGTCGGGTTGAGAAGATTTTGGAGGAGAAACTAAGTGGATCGTCTGGATTGACGTTTAAGAACTACTTCTTCAAGTAGATGTTAGCAGATGGATTTGTGTTACTTGGTTAATTTGCTTTTATTTTCTTTCTTTTGTGATGTTATGTTTTTTTAGTTTTGTTGTTGTTAGATTGAGTCTTGTTGAATCTGAATCTTGTTGTTCATGTAACGGAATTTCGTAATTTGGAATAAGAGACGTCTTTTCGTTTTTAAGTTATTTCAAACTCTGAAATTATATTTGTTTAATTCGGCCATTTTTTATAAAGAAAATATTTTCTAGAGTAATAACATTTTACAACTTTTTATGCGGAAAAAATCATTTTAAAAATAAATGCATTTACGTTTTAAATTTAGTGCAGGAAACGTCATATAAAAAATATATTTTTATACCCAAACTTGCATAATCAACACATATGCAATAACTCATATAATTGTGAGACAGATTACCTAAACCTGTGACCTAACCGGCTAACCCATGAGTTGTGTGTGGTTAATGTGTAAATGTATAGCAAATTAAAAGTATTATTAGTTATACTAAAAAATAATACTCATACAATATTATGTGGCGGCACAGTATCATTAGAGGTCGTGACATTTTTGTAATATTGACAGTGCATAGTATCATTTTAGACTCGAAAAATACCATTTCAATTCAAAGCCATCTCCACCCGTCAAACTGGATACAATACAAAACCTAGCCAGTAAAAAGGAATATACCATGAAAATGATAGAATATAATAACTTTGATGATGAACCATGTGGCTTCTTAATCCTGGGACCTGGTGAAATCAAACCATGTATACTTACACTTATTTATTTGTTAAGTACACTCTCTAAATAAAGTAATCAAATAATTAGACATAACTGTACTTGTCATTAGGGGTGTCAATTTAGGACCCGACACGCAAACCCGACACGAACCTAACACGAAATTAATTGGTATGGGTCCAGGCTTCGTGGGTACGGGTCGAAATTGGGTCGGACCCGACTAACCCGCCAATTAAACAGGCCGGGTCCGGGTCAACCTACTATGACCTGTTTAACCCGTCTAACCCGTTTGTGAATTTTAAAAAAATTAAGTAAATAACTAATTGTAAGAAAAAACAACAAACAAAACATATCTTTAAAACTCAAATGATAAAACCTCCTTAATTATGTATTTGTTATTATTATGCATGTCTTTTTGAATTTGTCCTCAAAATATGATTAGTATGTTATGTTATTTATGCAATTATGTTATTTCTTATTGTATGTTGTGAATTGTAATATTGTTTATTGATCGAATAGTGTATGATAGTGATTGATTTTGAAAAAAGTAAATTTATTCAGTTAAAACTATTAAATGTATATTAAAATAAATTTATTATACGGGTTAAGCGGGTCGGGTCCAGGTTACCTGTGAAATAAGCAGGTCGGGTCCGGGTTCAAGATTCTGACACGAATAATTAAACAGGTCGGGTGCGAGTCGGCTGTTTCTGACACGCGAACTTTCGAACCTGGACCCACAAACCCGGACCCAACCCAAATTGACAACCCTACTTGTCATGTGAAGCAAATAGTTTATTCCACGAATCTTGATTATAACTTATATACATGGTCATGTTATAGTACTGTAAATGTGCACTGCACATAGGAAGATGTGCACATTGTTTAAGCAAAAATGACCACAGAGATTCTTAAAAAAATGACCACGGAGAATACTAAGAGCGCCTCCAATCAAATTACCCGAAAACCTTTTACCCAAAAATCATAGATCTAAATAGATATTTTTGAACATAAAATGAAATATTAAATGAGTACTAGATCCTCAAAATCCAAACTGGCAAAATTGCTATATTGGGGGCTAAATCAATAAAAAATAATTATTTAGTACCAAAAATTAATATTTTAAAATTAATTATACATAGAAATTATTATTTTTCAAAAAATTTGGGGGGCTAAAGCCCCCATCTACTAAAGAGGATACGCCCCTGCATGTAATTTAGAGGTATCAAAATTGGTCCAAGTTGTATTAGAAAATATAATTTAGTCTTGTAAGTAATAACATCACTAAATTCAAGTACGGATGGCAATTTTCGACTCGGCCCGTGGGTAAGTGGTAACCGTCCCGCTCTGTGACCAGGGGTGGGATAGGTCTGGGTATCACTTTCACCCCGCGGATAACCGTCCGCCCTGTGACCAGGGGTGGAGCGGGTCTGGGTATCACTTTAGCCCTACGGATACCAACCCCGCCCCGCCTAGATTTTTTCTTAAAAAATATACTTTGATATATATTTTGCATATATAATATTATAATATAATATATTTTTTTTATGTATTCTTATATTATATCTAATATTTATAAATTGTTAATAATAAATTTTGTAAATAATATTTTATAAATATATTTTATTTTTCATTTTTTTTATTTAATTTAATTTAAAATTGGGGAGAACGGGTCAACCCGTCCCGCCTCAGACCCGTGGCGGGTGGACTCCGCCCGCCCGCCTCATAGACATACCTAAATTTAAGTTCTATTTTCAGTGAATGTTGAAAATCTATCGAAAATTGATAGATGACTCGCACATGAAGCCCAAAAAGTAAGGGAGTGCTTGCCTATGAAAAAAAATTCACCGCTTCCACTTTTTGGACAAAATTTTGAAGGAACATGTAATTGCTTGTGAGTTTTTTTTTTAAAAAATATACTATTCACTTTACTCATTTTCCAAATCATCAATTACATCCAATTATAATTTAAATAAAAAAATATCACATCAACTATCATTATTATACAATCATATCACAAATAAAATATTCACTCTCTCTCATTTTTCAAATCACCAATCACATCTAATCACTATTATACTAAAAAAAACTATCACATCAACTATCATCATCACATTTTAATCTTATATCCAATCACACTCCCAAAATTCATTCTCATTTTTTTAAAATAATTTTTTCACACTATTCACTCTAAAAGTAAAAATGAGCGGAACGAAAAGTCAAGCAATCACTCCCTTAAGGATCTTTTGTCTTTTCGATATTTTTTGTGACCTAACAATCCATTTTGGCAGTAATTGTAGACACATGCTGAACTAGATTGTTAGATCACTAAAAATCATCGGATATAAAAGAAATCCCAAATTTTAGGTCTTGCGTGCGAGTTTGCCAATTTGTGATGGATCTGTAACAATCCAGTGAAAATAGGCTTCAAATTGAGTAAAATTAATATTTGTAGAACTAAATTAAAATTTTAAAAATGAATATAACTAATTTTTACACCGGCATACCACGAGTTTGTAGCTCAAGTGTATCACTCACCCTTTATAAGTATGTTGACTGAGATTCAAATCTCCATATATTAGTTTTTTTGAAATTTAACCTTTCTCCCATAAACAATACCCCAACTTATTGAAAAAATTTACACCCTGCGTAAGCTACAAGACCAATTTTAGAATCCTGCCAATCAACCCATCCAAATTCCAAACTCAATGACTCGTGGGCTTATATCAATCAAGGTTTCTCAGTATGCAGACCAGTGCGATTGGGCTAAATTCGAGAAATCATGAACCAACCACAACCGAACTGAAAAGCGAGCCCATGTTTTCAACCCAAATAAAAAAATGAGTTGAATATCACAAATTGATCCAATGGCTAAATGTGTGGTCCATGGAAACTCCCAATGGGGTGTAGGGTATGGACCACGTTTATAATAGCTGGAGTGGGCACCAGGTGGATTATCCAATTTTCCACGGCAAAGCCCTAAATTGGTGTTATTTTGGGTTTGGGGGCCTGCCACCGCAAACTCCAAAGCACACAGCCACAGGTGGAGGGCGGCGGCTTACTTCATGCTGTCGTCATCGATAAATCTAAAAAATTATATAAATATCTCGATTATTGAGCTTTTGGTTTTTTCTCATCACAATTATTTGCATGCAATGTCAATGGCTATGCCTATGCGTGTAAAATTGTAACGTTGAAGTGTTGGGAAATTTTATTGGGAATTGGGAACGTGTATCTAAATTTTATTAAAAATGTTTAAATGATGGTAGGAACTTGAATATTTGGAGTGAAGATAGAATTAATTTAGAAAAGACGTATTATAAGTAATGTAAATTGCACGTGGATGAAAAAAAAGAGGGCAACCTTTACCCGTGGGTAAATATTCACCTCGAGAGGTTATTGTTATAAGGGTAAATTGAAATTTTTGTCATGTAATAATAGAGGAAGGTAAAATTAATCATTTTCACATTTCGTGTAGCAATTACCCTATATCTTTTAAAAAATCCTCGGATTTAGTCCTCGATTCATCAAAAGTTCCAAAATTGCTCGAAAAATACAATGTAAATTGCACGTGAATGCAAGAAACTGGAAATTATCGAATCTTCCGCCAAAAATTAGTGTTTAGAGCTATTAGAGTTTCTCGCTCAACTACTATACCAGCAAAACCTCAATAATTTGAGATTTTATGCAACTTACTTGAACTTTCTGCACAAGTATCGAATTTTCGGCCAATTAATTACTAAACATAAGAGTTTTTGTAAATATAAATATTGATTTCACCAAACGAATTATGTTACCACACTTCTATAGTTATCACATACGAAATTGCAATTCACTCTTTTTGTTATTTACCATTAAATCTTTCAAAATCATTTTTTTTTTGCAACTTAACCAAACAACCTATGTGAGTGTGACTGTGTGACAACGTGGAATTGTGCACATCCGTACAGTTATAAGGTCCTATGCCGACATTAACGCCTTATATCATGGTTTGCCAAAATGGAGACAAATTTTGAAAAAGGATAGTTACAACTTGCAAGTGACACTCTCATTGTATTTCCTTTTCAATTATAATTATAATGACCCTACATAATTAGAATGACATCTATCAAACTCATTAATACATCAAGAAATGTTGCGCTCAAGAAGATGATAGGTTGCAAGAAATTGGCCATGTATCATTAAACAAATTAATACATAGCAAAAATGAAGGAGGTGCCAAAAATGCAAAAGGGCAAAAGAGAAAGTAGAAAGGTAAAAGGGCCAAAAGTAGTAGGGCAGATATGGGGAGATTTTTGGCCTTATATGGCAAGAACTGTTAAATCATAGCTATAGATTTCAAAACCTATTAAAAGATAGGGCAGTGGGTTGGGGGTGAAGGGGGTTTGAGACCATTGGGTAACTGCACTTAAAAGTTAAAACTACTTCCAAAAATGTAGAGCAATAAAAACTATTATTGCGGTTTTTTAAATTTTGCCCTAGAATGCTCTCTTCTCTCTCTTCTCCAAAATCCTAGGGTTGTGCCTCCATGACTTTTCCGGCAGTTTTTCCCGGTGTTGGGATACAAACCACCGATTATAATGTTTGCTCTATTGCTACATCTTGTTCTCCGTTGGTTTTCTCATCTACGAGTTCTCCTATGTCTTACGTGGATTTTGCGGCAAGGGTTTATTCTATGGATCATTTGAATCTCTTACTTAGGGCAAAATATGAACTCATTAAAGGTGGTCCCCATGGCAGCGGTCCCCCCTCCTAAGGTGGTTTCAACTATGATCCATCCCAAGTTGGTTACAACAGTGGTCCCCTCATCTCCTTCAAAGGCCAACACTCAGGCAACAATGGTCCCCTCTACAAAGTATCCTGCTATATCCTTGGATTTATCTGGTGTAATGATGCCCCATGTATGCCTTAGTGCTGGGACCTCTCCCTCAATGTCATTCGATTATGAATCGAATCCTCGACATTGGGCTCATAATAGTAATGCTCAATCCAATTTTGGCCATTCTTTTGTTAAAATTGTTTCAGGTATTCACCATGATATGGATTCAACTATGCAGGCCCAGGGTAATTTTACAACATTTTCGCATGTTGTTGATGGTAAATCCCATTCTATCCCTAAACCTATTAGAAATGATGATTATTATTCCGTTACTATTGATGAGAATGTTTATCAACAACGTCTCGCCGAATTTTCCTATTCTTTGATTGGTAGGGTGATTTTAGGTAAGGGTAATAAACCATGGGCGACTATACTTCTGCATAAACGCCTATCAGAAATATGGGGAATTAAGAATGATTGGAAACTAATCCCCTTGGGTAAATGATTTTTTTTGTGTCAAGTATTTTAATGCGTAGGATCGGGCACGAGCTCAATTACGTATTAATTGGGCGCTTAATCCGGGGACTATTCGGTTCTCTCCATGGGTCCCGGATTTCAATCCATACAAGGTACATACGTCGGTGGCAAGTGTTTGGGTCCGAATCTTCGAGCTTAGTTTGGAGTACTGGGATCCTAATAACATCTTGGGGATCACCAGTGCGATTGTGAATACGATACAAATTGACCAAATTAAGCTTGTTGTTTTCTCCGGGACATTTCATCCTGGTGTTAGTGGATATTGATCTTGTAAGTCAAGCGGCTACGATAATCTAGAGGGGGTGAATAGATTATCTCCATCTTTCGTTTTTCGCCCTCTTTTTCAAACCGAATGCTCAAACACAATAATAATAAGGTGCGGAATGTAAACAACACACGCCGATTTAAAGAGGTTCAACCCACCTAGGGCCTAATCCTCTACCACCCCAAGATATCCTGGGATGGATTTCGAAAAGAAAAAGAATTTTATTAATTACCAAAATTAATACAAATTCAACTTACAACACCTTGAAGAGCACCACACTCTTCTTCAACACCACCTTTGAGATTACCACAATCTCCCTTTGAAGATTACCACAATCTTCCTTCAACGGCACCTTGTGAAGATTACCACAATCTTCACCCTCAAGAAGAGCACCACACTCTTCAACACCTCAACAAGAAGAAGATTACCACAATCTTCTTACACCTAACACCTAGTTCACCCAAGTGTGTTCTTACCACAAGAACACTCACAAGGATATCTTGTGTTTGAATGACGACCACAAATTCAAGATTACAACTTGATAATTGATAATACAATAGAGTGCAAGTGTAATCAAGAATAGCCTTTGACCTCAAAGATGTGAAAGTGATAAGCTAGGCAATTTTACAACAAGAATAATGACAATGAAAGACCAAGTGTTTGCTTGAAGTGTATCTTGTTGTGTTGTATCTCAATTGTTGTTTTGGTTGCTCCAAAACTTCCTCTATTTATGGAGATGATTGATCAATCATAGGCTCTCTTGGGGATTGAAAATCTACAGAAAAATACAATTAAAATCAAGAATATAGCTGTTAGAAATCAATCCCACAATTTAAGGAAAGTTTGTTTCAAACGGTCGAAATTTGTCATTCAAAACATAGGGCGACCGGTCGCACGAGAAATAGACGTTGGAAAAAGTACGAAAATAACACAGGCGGCCGACCGGCCGACGCGTCTACCTCGGCCGACCATCACCCCAACCGGTCCCCTCATGGATTTTGCAAGGATTAAACGCTCGCTTGAACACACTTGCAGTGCACGGTCGACCCACTGGGCGGCCGACGACCGGCCGGTCGACGCCCGAGCGGCCGGCCGACCGCTCTTTTTTTCTTCCGTCTCATTTTTCTGTTTCAACACATCTTCAGTGTACGGGTTGCCCTATAGATGCGGCCAGGTCGACCACGAGACAAATATTGTCCAAATTTTGTCGAAAAATAAAACTCAAGAAATACTCCAAAATTTAGTAAAAACATTTTAAACCGATCGGAAGTATTAGGACAATCATTTAGAAACAACGTTTGAGAAAAAAACCCAATAACGTAAAAATCATTAAAAGCGTTGTCCAATTTAGACGAAAATAAACTTTGAGAAAATACTCCTAAAATATTAAAATCATTTTAAATCATTTAGGAGTATTTGGACAACCTTTAAAAACATTGTTTTGGTGATAAAATAAAATCATCAAAATTAAGATAAAAACATGTATCAAACAATCTCCCCTTTTTGATGATTACAAACCAAAACAATTTTATCCCAAACTAAGAGAGCAATTTTAGAAATGATTTTCCGGTAAAAAGCTTTGACCGTTTGGAAGCAACCAAAATTTCCAAAAATATTAAAGCAACCAAGTAGGGAGTAAATATTTTCAAAAATAAGCTCAAGCTCCCCTATCAACAAGCATATCAAGAATAATGTAAAAGCAATTATCCATAAGCTAAAAACTTAAGCTTTTACAATTTGCTCAAGAGCTCATAAGCTCCCCCTGTCACAAAACAACATTAAACAATAATATAGGTCCATCAAGCAACAAATGGACTAACAATAAATCACAACTTATGGCTTTTATGAGCCATAGCTTATAGCTTTTATGACAAGCTTTAATTAGCTTCTTTGAGCTAACGAGCCAATTTCCTGTTTCTCCCCCTTTGGAATCATCAAAAAGGATGTTAGGATGATAGAAACATCATAGAAGTATATTAAAGTGCACCTAAAGAAATGGTTTATCAACCATTGAGCAATTTTGGCTTAAAAAACCAAGGAAAATGGGAGAAATATATCATGAAGAGTTCATGCGCTCGTTTTATTTCTCAAAACATGATCTCAATGAGTATTGGGGATTTTTTGAAGCGAGAGAATCATGTAGAAGTTGAAATTTTCATTGCGACATTTTAACAAACACCTTGTGTGTGTGAAAAATAGAAGAGGTTGTATATAACCTTTGTAAATGGTTCAAGCCAAAAAAAAAAAAAAAAAAAAAAAAAAAATTTCATATCATTAATCAACCTCATTTCAAAGCTCAATCATATGCACCATATGCAATAAATTGTTCATCAATAAAGAAGCTCAAAGTAGATTCTCAAGGGTTCAACCCAATTGAGATAAGCTAAGAATGATCAAGGCATTACAAATGCCAAAAATTAGAGCAACCATCAAGTAATAAGTCATGCTTTCAACAATACATGTATCAAAAGTCCCAACATATTCAACTAAGCATAACAAAGCAATAAAAGAAGCACTTTTACCATCAAGACTTCATACCAATGATCAAACAATGCTTTAGAGTATTTTTACCATCAAATACTCCATCAAAAATCATGATCATCCACAAGTCATTATCAACTTGCAATATTAACCCTTTTAAGAAAAACAAGCAAATATCATTAGTACAAATGAGTTTTACAAAAATTCATCAAAATACAAAACATCATTAATGAAAATGCTAGAAAGTAAAGGGGTGGGGTAACATCATTCCTCATCCGAGGAGAAGCAAGATCCGGAATAAAGTCCTTGATGAATTTCTTTAACTTGCCGATAGACTTTTGCATTTAGAGGTCTTTTGCTCCAAAGCCTCATACCTCGTCTCATGAAAAGCCCTCATCTCATCAAATTCGGCTTGAGTATACCTCCTAGGTGGTTGAGCACCGGTATTACCCTCCCGGATTGCTCGGTTCGCCTTCTTCCACCAATCTTGCGGCCCCTAGGCGTCATCAAAGATGTCATTAGGATCGGAGACTCTTGACCTCTTCCTCTCGCCATTTTGGTTGGTCGGATGTCCATATTCTTGCACAAGATCGTGACTATTTGGGAGATATTATCAATGTCAAAGTCATTTTGAAAAACTTCCGAGTTAAACTCCGACGAAGGAAGTCCCGATTGAATAAGAAGTTTACAAATCCAATTTCCCATAACCAACTTCTTATTACCTTGAGTAATGGACTCGATTAGACATTGAATAAGTATGGCACCAAAGTTAAGTGGTTCCTCCTAGCAATCTTATAAGTTAAAAAGTAATCCATATTGCTAGGCATCTTCCCGATTTACCACAAATGCAATATGCGACAATGACCGATAAAATGCGATGCTCAAGTGTCATTGCCAACAAAGAATACTTAGGCCATACTCCCAAATACGTCTTGACTTCTTTCATCGACACCCCAACATTTCATCATTCCAAGTCCCGCAAGAGAAAGTAATCCCAACCACCTTCTCTAACATGTAAAAGCCGCAAATATCATTGGGAGTCCATCTAAAATGACGACCCTTTATAAGCGAATTAACGGCAATCGGCTTTCTATCATTATCATATTCGACCCACATATTGGCATAAAAGAGTTGGATAATATCATCATCATACAACACATAAGCATGTTCCCATAAGTACATCCAACCTTGCTCCTCAAAAAATCCTCTAATCGTAGGATACTCATTCGTAAAAGAACTAAAACGACACATTTTAGTCCGAGCAATCGACTTTCCTCCCATTCCCGAGTCCTCATAATACCATTCCGCATATTTGTGAATAAAATTAAGAACATTGTGGGAATTAGGGGCTTGAGTAACAAAGGATTTTTTACCTTTCGCCCAACGGCAATTTTGGAGCGAAATCGTTCCGCGTAGCTCGGTAACTTGGGCCCGAGAGAGAATGGGATTTTGAACATCATCACCTTCTTGAGCCACGTTTCTTTGAGCGGCTCGAATATCCCTTTGTTCGGCTTCTTCTTGCCGATTTCTTGACGAACCCTCTCCGCCCCTCCTACGCTTGGAGATGGGATTTCGACCGGTGGAATTTCTTGGAGGAGCCATATATGAAAGATTCTTGAGAAAATAAGAAGATTAGCAACAAGAATCGTGAAAAATGATGAAGAATTGAAGATTTTGTAGAAAAGGGAAAAGAATTGGCCCGCTATAGGGTTTGGGGGATTTTTTTGTTTCTGCTTTCACGAATCGAGACAGAAAGTTTTAAAGTGCAAAAATTTACCTGGGCGACCGGTCGAGGTGGGGTGCGACCGGTCGAGGTGCAGGGCGACCGGTCGCCCCTGCTGTGACCGTCCCAGGTGTTTTTTCTTTCTCCCAGATTTTTCCAAAATTCGATTTTTCACCCCAAAAGTTTTTAAAACTTTGCAAAAATATAAGTTTGGACTATATCCAACAAATATGGGTTTTGGAAAACATATAAACGATAAAATCGAGACTAATCACGTAGTGCCTTTTAAGAGAAAATATTTGCAAGATCAATTAGAAAGACTAAAGAGGTCAAAATGAAATATCTTGAAAGATATGTGCATAAGCATAAAATCGAGTTTATAAGAGTAAGAATAACACAAGTAAACGTACCTCGATAATTTATGCCTTTCTTGACAAATAATGACATAAGTGGCCATTTGTGAAAATATGTAAATCATACACAATTCTTAAAACATATCTAGCACAAATTATAATGATAAAAGTGTAGGCTAAGAGATATCACATGTAAGCTCATGCCATAAAAATCCATAAAGGATGATAACACACTTTAGTCAAAAAAAATGCACAAGAGTTTTAAAAAGATCATATAAGGTCTTCTTTTTAAAAAAAAATTTAAAAGCACAAGTATATATTGAAGACCTTAATTAAAAAAAATAAATATTTGAAAACTCATTTTGCAATTAAGACACAAATAAGAGCATGCATAATAACAAAATAAAATGCATATTTAAATAGGGAGATACGAGTTACCAATTACGCCATTTCCATGGGTTGTGCCGTTCCCATTGTTGATGATATCTTCCCTTTGAGAAGTCACTTTGTTGATGATGACTTCTTTGATCACTCCATTTCCAAGGTTTGTTGCCTTCCCATTGTTGATGGTTTCTTCTTCTTTGAAAATCACCTTGTTGATGATGTCTTTGCCATTTCCAAGGATTGTGTTCTTCCCGTTTTTGATTATACGCTCTTCTTGGAAATTTGCTTTGTTGAGAGTAGTTCCTTCTTTGATCAAATGAAACGTTCATTTGATGTTTTCTTGGTGGCATGAATTTTCTCCGATTTTTGCTTTGCCGGGTACCTAATAGTGCATTGTTTTGTGGTACCCTCATGTGTTTGGGTCCTTTAAGATTAGCTTTGAGACTTTTAGGTCTCCAACAATATTTAGAGCTATTTCTAGCCCGACAAGAATTAGCCGTATGACCCTTTTTGCCACAATAAAAACAAGTAATAATTCTAGGAGCATAATGACCAATATGCATATTGACTTGATCCTTTTTCGTATGATTAACAACATTGGGCTTATGATCAAGTCCTTTATCACAATTATGAATATCAACAATATTGGACATTTTATTGGTACTCAAGTTGGATTTTAATAAATCCTTTTTCATGCAATCAAAATTCTCAACAAGAGTACTATTTTCTTTTTCAAGGTTTCTAACCTTGTCAAGTGTGGTGGTGTGAGCACATGATAGTGATTCATAAGAAGTAAATAAACTATCCTTATCATTTTTCAAAATATTGAATTCCTTTTTCAAATTTTTGTATTTAACAAGTAGGCTTTGGAATTCATTTTGAAGTTCATCATAATCATTTTGCAAATCACTATATTCATTTTGCAATTCATTGTCATAAGAAGTAGAAGGTTTAGAACTTACCTCGTTCTCTTCTTCGATGCCCATAAGACATTTTTCGACTTCATCATCGGAATTTGTAAGAGGCTCATCCCATATTGTTGGATTTGATGTTGTATCCATTTGAGAAGTAGATGCTTTTGAGTTGCTCCTTTTATTTGCAAATACTCCATAGATGGCTTCTAATTTTTGCCATACTCCATGTGCCGACTTTATTCCTACAATATGTTCATATTCTAAATTAGTAAATGAACAATATAAAATATTTAAAGCCTTACCGTTTAAGGAGATGATTTTCTTTTCTGCATCATTGAGCTTTTTGAAGCCTTTTGAGGTGTATGGTGTATCTTTCGTCGGAATGGATTCTCCATTAATGACGGTGTTCCAAATGTCGAACCCGCAACCTTGTAGATAGCATTCCATTCTTTCTTTCCAAAAATTAAAATTCTTGGAATCAAATAGTGGTGGCTTGATGGTGGAAGTGCGGGATAGATGAGCTTCGTTCAGTAGCCGTTGATCGTTTCTCTTCACTCGCGATGTGAAACGAGCTTGCCAAAGAGTTTGGCTTTGATACCACTTGTAAGTCAAGCGCTCTACGATAATCTAGAGGGGGTGAATAGATTATCTCCATCTTTTCGTTTTCGCCCTCTTTTTCAAACCGAATGCTCAAACACAATAATAAGGTGCGGAATGTAAACAACACACGCCGATTTAAAGAGGTTCAACCCACCTAGGGCCTAATCCTCTACCACCCCAGTATATCCGGGATGGATTTCGAAAAGAAAAAAGAATTTTATTAATTACCAAAATTAATACAAATTCAACTTACAACACCTTGAAGAGCACCACACTCTTCTTCAACACCACCTTTGGAGATTACCACAATCTCCTTTGAAGATTACCACAATCTTCCTTCAACGGCACCTTGTGAAGATTACCACAATCTTCACCCTCAAGAGCACCACACTCTTCAACACCTCAACAAGAAGATTACCACAATCTTCTTACACCTAACACCTAGTTCACCCAAGTGTGTTCTTACCACAAGAACACTCACAAGGATATCTTGTGTTTGAATGACGACCACAAATTCAAGATTACAACTTGATAATTGATAATACAATAGAGTGCAAGTGTAATCAAGAATAGCCTAGACCTCAAAGATGTGAAAGTGATAAGCTAGGCAATTTTACAACAAGAATAATGACAATGAAAGACCAAGTGTTTGCTTGAAGTGTATCTTGTTGTGTTGTATCTCAATTGTTGTTTTGGTTGCTCCAAAACTTCCTCTATTTATAGGAGATGATTGATCAATCATAGGCTCCTCTTGGGGATTGAAAATCTCTGAGAAAAATACAATTAAAATCAAGAATATAGCTGTTAGAAATCAATCCCACAATTTAAGGAAAGTTTGTCTGTTGTCAAACGGTCGAAATTTTGTCAAAACATAGGGCGACCGTCGCACGAGAAATAGACGTTGGAAAAAGTACACGACAAAATAACACAGGCGGCGGTCGACGTCTACCTCGACCGTCGACCATCATCACCCCAACCGGTCCCCCATGGATTTTGCAAGGATTAAACGTTACGTTTGAAACACACTTGCAGTGCCGGCCGACCACCCACCGGCCGACGGCGGATCGGTCGACGCCTTGAGATGCGGCCGGCCGACCTGCTCTTTTTTTTCTTCCGTCTCATTTTCTGTTTCGAACACATCTTGGTGCGGGTTGCCCTATAGGGCGACCAGGTCGACCACGAGACAAAATATTGTCCAAATTTTGTCGAAAATAAAACTCAAGAAATACTCAAAATTTAGTAAAAACATTTTAAACCGATCGGAAGTATTAGGACAATCATTTAGAAACAACGTTTGAGAGTAAAAACCCAATAACGTAAAATCATTAAAAGCGTTGTCCAATTTAGACGAAAATAAACTTTGAGAAAATACTCCGGAAAATATTAAAATCATTTTAAATCATTTAGGAGTATTTGGACAACCTTTAAAAACATTGTTTTGGTGATAAAATAAAATCATCAAAATTAAGATAAAAACATGTATCAAACAGATCTATCAAAACCGTTGGAGGAGCACATCATGGTAGAACAAGTTAGCCGGTGTTCCTTTATGTCAGTTACTTATGAGAAATTACCAGAATTTTGTTCAAAGTGCAGTGTAACGGGACATTCGACGGTTTCTTGCCGTATTACTCCCACTGGGAACTCAACCACTAAAAGATGCGCATCTCCTGACCAGAGATGTCCCAAGACTTCAGCGGTACGTCCGAATTCTATGCAACGGGGTCGTTCCAGGGTCCGTAAAGTTTACTGTCCGGTGCAGCAGGACAAGGGTAAGACTGTTGTTGACTGCATGGGAAATATGGGTCATCAAGGTCGTGTTAAGGAGGGTGAACCTTCTCCTTCACGTATTCGGACTAAGAATTTTTTTGATGTTCTGGGTGCTGATTCAGATGATGTGGCATGTGATAATACGAATTTGGAGCCCAAATCGATAATGAGAATCGACATGGCTTTAATATAATACTAGCAAATACGACGAGCCATGGTTCCTTATCAACCGCAGACAACAAATTTGGATTAACATGGACAGGCTAATTTGCAACGTGGAATGATAATAGTTTCAAATAGCCTTCTTTTTAATGATTATGTCCATAACTCAAATGATCCTTCCGAGGGGTTTAAGGCTATGGCCGTTGCTGCTCGGAAACGTTGGTCAGATATGGCGGATGAAGACAATCAAGATGATGCACACAAATTGAAAGCTTTAAAGACCAAGTTAGGCGACTCTTTATCTGCTCCGATTGTCCTTCACTCAAGTGATTCGTCAGAAGCTATGAACGCTCTGGCAATTGTGGCTGGAGGATCCTGGGCCGATATTCCACAGGATACATCAAACCATCAGGAGGATACTCAAGCACGTGCAAAACAAAACACATGCCAATGTCCTTCGAAAATCCCCTAGAAATAAACGTCCATCATTTCGATTGAGATTTTAAGTTATTTCTGTTGTTTCTTTTATAGGGTACTCTTTTTCCTATCAAAGGTTTTTCTCAATGGGTTTTACTTTGGTAGGTTTTAACGAGACCCTTTTTTTTTTTTTAAAAAAAAAAAAAAAAGTTGCTTATGCTTATAAGCGAGCACTATATTTTCTTTTTTAATAATATTTTGCATTTATTAATTTTTTTTTGAATATTATGATCACATCAATTTTTCATTTTATCATTTTAATATTAAAGAATTTCAGGTCTTAGTTTTGCTACACAATCTATGATTATTTAACTAGATCAAAGAATATTAACTAGGTTATTTATTACCTTAAGTAACTGGTAATACCTTTTTTAGTTTGTGATCCTATTTTCCTTGTGTTTTTTTGTGTCTTGTATATTTGCTTTGAGTTGAGTCGAGTCGAGTCATTTGTTGAACTGTAGAACTGCATGACTAAGTGAATTTGTCGAATATGAGTTAAACGGTCAAAAAAGTATGTGTTGGAGCGGTGATCTATGTTTCGTTCCATTAATTCCATCTACATGCATAATTCAGTTGATTTATTTGAAAATGATTCATGAAGTTGAGTGCTTCTTATATGATCCCACCGAATTCTAGAACTTGTCTGATCATTAGTCGAGGCGAAATCCTAGGTGAAGTAACATTAAGGAAATAATTTAGGCCATCTTTGAACAAACTAGAGCCAAAAATGTCTACCTTTATATTATATATTTTCACTAGTGTCCCCTTTGAGCCTGTTAAACCCGTTATTTGGTAACCAAATCTTATACCTTGAGCCTACATGTGAAAATCCTAATGGCCCATCACTCATACACACAAAATGTTGAAGGTTGGGGAGGGTATGATAAGTAGGGTATATGTTCAGTTGCACGAAGTTCCCAAAAAAAAAAAAAATATGAACCCTCATGTTGTAAAAAAAAAAAGTTTGGGGGTTTCAAAAAAAAGAATCAGTGAATTTAGGCTCATAAAAGGAGAACAATGGAGAATTCAACAAAAGTGAAGGTAGCTATTTTGTTTGGCAATTGGTGATTTGAAGTGATAATTGTGTGTTTGGGTGAGTTGAGCCACTTAATCCTATATTTTCCTACCTTACCCTAAGCCCACATTACAAGTCTTGAAAGTCCTATTGATCCTTGTGTTACATTAGCCTACATTAGTGGAAATTAGTGTGAATGACAAGCTTATGGAATCCGGTAAGTATTTCATCTGGATATTCAGAAAGTGGATCATTTTGATAACACTTGATTGCGTGAATCTATTTGAATAATGTAAACGGAATTGACATGAACATTCAACACATTTGATCACAATGTCAAAAACACATGCTTGATTGATAGTGAAATAAGTATGAGACAAATGATATTGGTTGTGAAGTTTTGCAGTTTGTTTGTATTGTTGTGTCTTGTATTTTTCATTTTAGAGTTGTAATTGCTTGAGGACAAGCAATATTCTAAGTTTGGGGGTATTTGTTCACTTGGTTTTATACCATTGATTTGGGTTTCCTAGACTTGAGTTTTGTGTTGTTTTGAGTATTTTGAGTCGTTTTTGTTATATCTCATAGGTTAGGCATTAATTTCTATTGTTTCGAGTCATTTGAGAGGCCAAGCCAAGTTGAGGGCCAATTAAAATGACTCTAGACTCAATATAATTTTGCGGTTAAGTCATAATTGTTGCCCGCCTAATCTAGTCCAGGTCCCGCCTAGGTGCTAGGCCTCAGTCTGCCGCCTACGAACGCCTAGCGCTCTTTACAACATTGCATAAAAGTATTAGTTCTTCCCCCAAAATATATCAGTAATCATCCTGAAAATATTTGGTAGCACTCTTAAAATATTAGTTTTCCCTCCGAAAAATATTAATAGTTGCTAAAATGTATTAGCAACTCTCTCAAAATGTATTAGCAGTGGCCAATGAATGTGATATTGGTACTTGTGCGGACTGTTGATCGGTTGACGAGTCGGATATTTGGATCCATCTAACAAATTAGATCCATTAGACTTTCTGATAGGAGGCTAACTCTTACAATCAAAACTTAAAATCAGCATTAGGTGATTCACATTGGACCTGCATGCATGTCAAATGAACGATAATTGACTTCTTGCAAAGTCTAATCGTGGTGTTCTTGCTTGCCAGGTGATAAAAGTTGAGGATGACAACATTTAAGCTAAGCAAGAAACAAGGAAAAGAGAATTCTGCCATGGATATTGCTTAAGAGAATTTTACTGTTTCATTGAATTAGAAAAGTCGATACAATGGCATCTAATATAGATGCAATTCCAACGTACTAATCCACAAATTGTCATCACCTAATAGGATAGTACAAGGAATAATCCTGCCGCTAACAAACTTGTACTATGGTGAATAAGATGATGCCACTTGCGCGTGATCAAACGTAATAAGTGCGGTGAGGAGTGGATAATAAATACAACTTATAAAACTTTTATCCAAGATATTTAAATATCTAACATTCCCCCTCAATTCGAACTCGGGTTTGAGGAACAACATTTAACTTGTTTCTCAAACGAGTGAAGAATTGCAAACTTAAGGCTTTAGTAAAAAGGTCGGCGACTTGATCACAAGATGGAACATGCTGAATTTGAAGGAGACCACCGTTTTTCTCTCTAACAAAGTGAAGATCGATTTCAATATGCGTGGTGCGTGCATGGTTAACGGGATTAGAGGCCATGGCAATGGTGCTCAAATTGTCAACCCAAATTTTTGGAATCCTGGTGGAAGAAATTTGCAATTCCTAAAGATATCGAGCCAAACAATTTCGGCGAATCACATGAGCCAAACTCCGATATTCCGCTTCGGTTCTCGACCTTGAAACACTATTTTGCTTCTTGGATTTCCAAGAGATTAAATTATCACCAAGATAGACACAAAAACCTGTCACAGATTTCCTGTCATCCAAGTCAGTGGCCCAATCGGAGTCCGAGAATCCTGTCAAATTGAAATTTGAAGATTTTACAAAGTGGAGACCATAATCAACTGTCCCGGCGAGATATCGAAGAATACGTTTCACCCCTTTCCAGTGAGTATCAAGAGAAGATGACATAAACTGGCTAACTTTATTCACACTTAAGGCAATTTCAGGCCTAGTGATAGTGACATATTGTAATCCGCCAACGATCTTCAGTATAAAGTAAAGACGATCATGTGGACTCGCGCTTCATGTTTGGACAAGTGAGAGGAGGAGACCATAGGTGTAGAAGCACCTTTAGCTCCTTCCATCTGAGCCTTAAGCAACAAATTTTTGATATAGCTCCCCTGACTAAGATGCAATCCTGAGGAATTTCTTGTAATTTCAATGCCTAAGAATTGATGAACGTCACCAAGATCCTTAAGGGGAAAAGCTGAACCAAGCTGATAGACAACTTTATTAATTTCTGCAGATGAGTTCCCAGTCAATAAGATATCATCAACATACATGAGGAGATAAATCCGAGTGCCGTTATGAATTTTATAAAAAAGAGAACTGTCAGCTTTGGAGACACTGAATCCCAGTTGAAGTAAAACAACTTTCATAGTATTAAACCAAGCCCTGGAGGCTTGTTTTAAACCATACAGAGCCTTGGACAATTTACAAACCAAATTTTGTTCAGAATGTTGTTCAAAACCAGCAGGTTGAGCCATATATATGTCCTCTTCTAGTTGACCATTTAAGAAAGCATTATTGATGTCCAGATGCGTAATTGGCCAAGAGCAAGAAACAACCAATGTAAAAATAACTCGAATCGTAGTTGGCTTGACAACGGGACTAAAAGTCTCATAGAAATCCAAACCAAAGAAATTTCGAGAAAAAACCTTGAGCCACAAGGCGTGCTTTGTATCTAGAAATACTTCCATCAACATTTTTCTTAAGTTTAAACACCCATCGACAACCAATCAAATTCTTACCTGGAGGTAACGTAGTTAAAATCCAGGTTTTGTTATTGAGAAGAGCATTGTACTCTTCTGTCATAGCACATTTCCATTTGTCATTTTGAAGAGCTTCATGAACATTAGTAGGCTCAGAATGTTCAAGAACAGATGCTGTGAAAACTTTGGGTTTATGTATCCCAAGTTTTGATCTAGTAACCATCGGATGCAAAGAATTAGTGGGAGCAACTAGGTGTATTTGGTCAGGTGCAGGTGCAGCAGGGCTTGCAATTGGTAACTCAACAACCAATGGAACAGTAGAATAACTAGACTGAGCAGTGGGAATGGAATGAGGGGACAGGGGTTGGTGGGAAGAATCAGTAGAATGAGGATGATGTACAAGAGTAGTAGGGCTTGATGAAATATGTGAAGTATGATGAGAGTGTGAAGAAGGCGTAGGGGTGGACGGGGGGATGAGTATAGAGGGTACTAAAGGTGGAGGCATAAACAGAGTACTGAGAGGAGGAATTGGAGCGATTGAATGAGAGTGGTGTGTTTTGTGAGAAAATGAGACTCATCAAATAAAGCACATGACGAGATATGATGACCTTGCCATTTGGCAAAAGCACTTTATAACCTTTATACACGATTATGATATCCAAGAAAAGTTCCAAAGAATCGATCGAAATTCAAGTTTATGTTTGTTAAGAGGTCGAATAAAAGGATAACACAAGCAACCAAATACTCTAAGTCTGTTTATAATCAAAGCTTGTGATTGTGAACCATTGAAGGGAGTTTGGTAATTAAGAGACTTAGTGGGAAGACGATTTATGATATAAACAACGATGGTGAAAGCATCATCCCAAAAGGAGAGGGAAGAAATGAAATGACTAACATAGCTAAACCGGTTTCACTTTATGTGTCTATGCTTTCCTTGACCATTCCATTTTGTTGCGGAGTATAGGGACACGAGACTCTATGAGAAATGCCATTATCTTGAAGAAACTTTGTGAGACTTCTGTATTCCCCTCCCCAATCGGTTTGTATAGTTTTTATTTTGGTGTTAAATTGAGTTTCAACAAGAGATTTAAAGTGATGGAACACAGTTTGAACTTGATTTTTGTTTAAGAAGATAAATCCAAGTGAATTTCTTTGAATTGGTCAATGAAACTAACATAATATGTAAAACCATTTACGGATTTTATGGGTGATGGCCCCCACAAATCGAAATGTATTATTTCAAAGGGAAAATTGCAAAACATGTAGTAGAACTAGAAAATGGCAATCTATGAATTTTTGCAACAAAGACAAGAAGAGCATAAAGACCGATCACCCGTATATTAAAAGAGATATTACAATGTTTGAGAGCCTTTTCTACAATCTCATAACTAGGATGGCCCATTCGCTGGTGCCAAAGATCTAATCCTAGATTTTTCTTTAGGAAACTAAAAGAGCATGCAGACCGGTAATGAACCCGAAAGGAGGAGAGTGAGTGGAGACTTGAATGGTTGTTGATTCTTGTGAGGTTGAAGAGAGGAGGAGGTGGAAGGGATGTAAGTCATTGAACTAATACAAGCCATCTTTAACACTTGAGTAAAATAGCATTGGTTGCTTGGTCCTTAACAACACAAAACAAGGGATGAAATTCAAAGAAAACACTATTATCTTTAGCAAATTGAGACACACTTAAGAGATTTTTGGTTATGTCGGGAACATGCAATAAATTTCTCAATAAAAAGTGCAGGATGAGAAGAGGATTGAAGAAATGTGTTACCAAAATGAGCTATGCACGCACTGCGCACCATTTCCCATTTGCACTTGTTGTGTCCCAAATATTCATTGCGAGTTCAGGTTGGTAAGATCATTTGACACATGATTAGATGCACCAAGATGTCGGGATACCACCGCCTTCGAACCATTATCGAGAATGAAATATTGCTAGGTACCTGCACAAGATTTAGAGTTGGATTTCTATTAAAATTGAGAGGATTCTGATTTGTAGGAGTAGATGAGTTTCCTCCGGGCCCTGAATAGGTACGATCAAACCTATACCAACACTTATTTGCGATGACCAGCCACCCTACATACTTGACACACACTCGGGCTCGTTATTGGAGTTAAAACGGCCTCTCTCGCTCTCGAAGGATCCTCTCAAGGTTCTTCCTCCTCCTCTGTTCAAACCCGACCCGCCCTCTAGCACCTTGGGGTGTGGATGGATTGAATCTATTCTGAGTGTTTGAAGCATGAGTAACAACATTCACAGATGGCTGAGAACCATCAGTGTTTATGATGGTTGATTGATAGTTCTCAAGCCTAGATTCATAGCTTATTAATAAGGCATGCACTTCTCCAACAAATCATAGGCTCAAGCCTTGATGTAACACTCACCATGACGAGTTGTAATCGTGCCCTAGACCAGCTTATGATATGCGAGAACTTGGTATTCATCGAAATTTTATTCCCAATAGAAGGCTAAGGCATCAAAACATGATTTCATTTTGTTAAGATATTCCCTCATGCTCATATTTCCTTTCTTAATGTCTGCATAATTGCAGGTTTGTACTGCATTAACTTGGCTTTTGTTTGATTTGCAAAATATGTTTCTAAGGCTCTCCATATATCATATGCGAGAATGCAATCCAACCATTAATACTAAAACACCGGTAGGATAGAGATGAAAGAATCCAGGATGCTAAGAGTTGATCCTGTTTTCCCAAGCAACAAAGCGAGGATTCAATACCTTCTTATTGGTTTTAAATGATCCGTGATGATTTTTTCCGGACTTCCACATTTCTGTAATGAAGTCTTCCAATCCATAGCCTCGATAAGCGGTAGTGACTTGTTGATGCCGGATTAAGAAGTTAGAATCATCTAACTTAGATGAAACAAGTGGTTTTGAGGTTGAATCACTTGAATCGAGCAAATGATGAAGATTCACTGTTGTAGTAGTGGACCCAACCATGGAGAATTATTAGTCTATAAAACGAAAAGAAAAAGAAAGGGGATGATACCAGAGAGCGAGGATTCAACCTCGCTCGATACCATGATAAAAGTTGAGGATGACAACATTTAAGCTAAGCAAAAAACAAGGAAAAGAGAATGCCATGGATATTGCTTAAGAGAATTTCTTTGTTTCATTGAATTAGAAAGGCGATACAATGGCATCTAATATAGATGCAATTCCAACGTACTAATCCACAAAATCATCACCTAATAGGATAGTACAAGGAATAATCCTGCTGCTAACAAACTTGTACTATGGTGAATAAGATGATGCCACTTGGCAGTGATCAAACGTAATAAGTGCAGTGAGGAGTGGATAAGAAATACAACTTATAAAACTTTTATCTGAAGATATTTAAATATCTAACACCAGGAAGCAAGTAATAAGAAGATCTACATGAATTACAAGAAAACATTTAGTTGTTTCCGATGTTAGCTTGGGGGATACTCATTGAATGCTCAAGACAGTATAGAATTTAAGAGAAAATGAATACTGTTAAATTGATCGCATACGGCATACCATAAAACAGTGGAAAATTTAATTTAGATATTTTAATCTATGATGTGGTGCGTTGACTATTTAGAGTTTTGTGAACTTTGGGGTTTTTTTTTTACTCATAATGGGCTTCATCGATTATAACCCCAATTTAATCCTATATAATATAGCTTAATAAGTTAATGGGATCTTTAATGATCATGAAACATCAACTTTAAAATAAATATATAATGAAATAGTATATAAATTTCAATAATATATTAGATTTATTTGTAAAATTCACCCAAAACTCCTAGGGCACTTGCGAACTGACCAAAGACTTGATAAGAACTCACACTAAATAACATATATATGTGTGTTTATTTTGGGATATCAACTATAGTAGATTCCACAAATCGAATATACTATTCCTTTTTATCTAAGATTGAGGAAACCTAGTTGTACGTTTGCAGACCATCAAATAACTAGGGATGACAATTTTGACCATCCTGCCCCGACCTGCGACTCGGCCGATTTGGGTATCTATTCCGCCCCGGGAATACTCGCCCACACTGTTTAGAATATTTTTTTTAATACATTTAATATATATTTTGCATATATAACACATATTATGACATAACTTTTATGTATTCTTATATATATCTAAAATTTATAAATTGATAATGACAATTTTTGTAAAAAATATTTTATAAATATATTATAAATATATATTATTTTGTTGTTTTGTAATTAATTTTATTAATAATGAGTCAGGATGGATCGACTCGCCCCGTTCTAGCCACAAGATAAGTCTGGGGCTTTGAGTGCCCAACCCGATCCGTTTAGTTTTCATCCATACAAATAACACTGACTAGTTCGTGCAAATTTAATTTATATTGCATATTGCATAGAGTAGTGGGTAATAAATAGTATGAAGGATGCGTATGCATGGAGATGATTTGATGTAAAGGCTGCAAAATCATGTGAAAATGCGAGGATGACGCGTTTCTCAGATGTGGATGGCGATGGGCAGATGGATAGTTTGGATGGGATTGGTGATGAGATACATGCATGACATCAATATCAATTCCCCTGTTTGCCTCTTATATATGTATATTAGTATATATATTCTTAAATAATAAATGACTTCCCACCACATTTCAACTACTCTCTTTCACTATCTCCAATCACCACACCGACCCCACCCTCCTTTCCCCAAACAAAATCTCAATAATTATGATAATAAATGCATAATAGAAACGAAAATATTGTCATAAAGTCATTATTTGTAATTTTTTATTATTGGGTTGTGAGTTGTGACAAGTATAATTTTAGTCGTTAATTGTAACAACTTTCATATTTAGATTATTGCCATCTCTTAATCCTGGTCATTAATCAAAACTTTGAAATATGGCTTATTTTTTCATAATTATTGTTTTTTGTTTCAAAAGATAATGAATGTAGTATAACATTTAACTAAACAAAAGA
Source organism: Rehmannia glutinosa (assembly GCA_016081115.2). Lineage (NCBI taxonomy): Eukaryota > Viridiplantae > Streptophyta > Magnoliopsida > Lamiales > Orobanchaceae > Rehmannia > Rehmannia glutinosa. The sequence continues at coordinate 28,210 of JABTTQ020001144.1, read as the reverse complement.
TAATGAAATTAGCATTCCTTAACTAGCTAGGATTTTGGAGAATGTAAATTACCAAATGTGCTTCAATTGGTCTTATGTTTCCAACAACATCTGTAAATTTGCACAAAAAATTCAATGCCACATTGTATGCCCCTTCCAGGCTCCATCATGAAGCATTTCATGAGAAGCCATTGATTTCAAGTGAGAGTCAGACCCCCACTCTACTGCCGCAAGCAAGACAATATTGTTGATTCGTCGGCTTCTCAAGATCAATATAAGTAGTTCATTTGTTGGTGGGCCTCTAAGGAAAAATTTACTGGTTATTAACTTTTCAAGGTATTTCGTTAAGAAAATTATTGTTATTATTAAATAATTATGTATCTTATCGTACCTTAAAAACAAGAACGAAGCCAGAAAATCAAGACTAAGGAGACAATATTTATTTATTTTTCTTAAAACTAATAGATATAAATAGGTAGTTTTTTTTTTTTTTTAGGGAATTTATAATTTTGAATATAAAAATTTATACTAATTATGAGAAAATTTGAAGTCAAGAGGGGCAGTTGCCGCGCCACCCTTGGCCCCCGTCCTCCCCTGCTAAAAGTATTATGAAACAGTTAAAACAATTTCAATGTACAATCATATAATTGTTTTTACAAACAAAACATCAATTTTTTTAATAAGTTAGAGACTTGGTTGAGCAGGGAGAGAATAAAATTCAAATAAACTGAAATATACGGGGTTCGAACCCATATCAATACCCTTACAAAGGGTGGGCAATATCACTTGAGCTACAAGCTCGTGGTAAACATCCAAATTAATCAAACACGTTCCATTTTATAAAATATTTTTTAATCACTCTACCAAAATTTATTATTTTCATATTAATTTTATTCAGAATAGACGAAAATAACACCCAAAAAGCATATGCCTTTTCAGTTTACTCCTTTTAAAAAAAATGAGAAAAAAATTAAAATCAAACAGTTGCATTAATTAATATGAGATTCCTGTAACAGGGGCTGGTAATTGTGGAAAGCTAACTCTAACAACTACTCCCAGCTTTTCTATTACATCCATCGAACTATTTTAGTGTAAACTGCCGATTTCACAGTGCCGCTGGTTTGCAGTGAAGTGTTAGGTCTGTTCAGTGAAAATAGTAATGCCACTGATAGTAATTTAGCACACTGCCACTTTAAAAGTGATTCTCGATATAATTAGATAAAATAAAATTCAGCTTTTTTTTATAAAAATTATATTTATTATTTTATTTTTTTTGGTAGGGTTAATGGAACAGTTGGAATGTACAATGTGTAATGCTGTATTGTTTGTCAAGAGAATCCTTTGATTGGAAAATATATAGTCTTTTAAATCAATCGAATCAGTGAAAAAATCTTTTGATTTCCTTTCAGGAAGCCTATTTTTGGGAGTAGGATATGGTAACATAGGTGTGCCTGAGCTAAAAAGTCAACATTGAAATAAATTGATGATGGACAATACCATGCTCTTGGAGTTACATATTTGTTGTTTATATTCAGTATCAGCTTGGCACTGTTTTCTACCAAAACATTGAGGTTTCATCACGGGGTTTTGACAAAATAATTAATGAAACTGATATTTGTGCTATACAAACTTGAAGAAAATATAATTTTTGTAGCGGTTTATATTGTTGGTGCACGTAATTAATATAGGTCAAATGTATATCTAGGGATATGAATTTTATAGTATAAGTGACATATATTTATCATGTGGAACACAATTATATCTAAATGACTTAACTGCAAAATTGGTCTCCTAATCATAAGAGGCCATCAATGTTGGTCCAATAGATATTATATGTAGTAATTTTTATCAGTAAGATTTTGATTCTGTCAAATGTGATCTCCAAAGTTTTAATTAGAGCAGTGTTGGTTCTACAAGTTCTGATTTGAGTATTTTGATATTTTGTTTGTTCACACAATACCCTTCTCCTTTAGCCAAATAACTATGAACATTAAAAATTACTGGGTTAAGTATAATTGTTATTTCAACTAAAGAGTAAAATCGTTATGGAACGAAAATATCACATCAAGGAGTTGCAGGACTAAGATTAACAATCCCTAAATTTCCATGACTAAAAATATAGTTAAACCTAAACGTACCATTCTTTGTGGCCATATTGTGGATGAGACTTTTTATTCCAAAATGATGTTTATTTTCCACCGGACGAGTATTTGTCTCGTGTATAAAAGTATCATATATAAAACACCACAATTTAGGCTTAATTTATATTTTAAAATTGATACGATAATTTTTATACACGTGACAATAACTTGAGACATTCTCTTGGAAGATCAATCCACAAAATTACAATAAAAAAAACAAGCAAAAAACTCAAAGAGTTGGAGTGACATGTAATTAAAAGTTTTGAGGAAACAAATACTTCCAAGAAATGCAATGAAAATCAGGATTGACCAACACGATAGCACGGCACGATTACAAAAACGATTATAGTACGGTACTATATGACACGACACGATAATACTATACAAATACGAAATTGAAAATTAATTTAAAATTACAACTAATGTTATATTTAAGTTAAAAAAACATAAAAATACAATAGTGTGACACGAACACAACACGATAACACGATTTATCACCTCTAATGAAAATGTGAAAGAAAAAATCAAAAGTAAACAGAAAAACAACAGAGCATGTGATGGCAATGCAAGTGAATCCACAAGAGCTTGGGTTGGGTGGGGATAGGGGTAAGTAAGAAAACAAAAGAAAACAATAAAAATAATAGACATGGATTTACCTTGTCTCTGTCCACACGATTATTATTTAATCTTGTACTGTGCTGACAGATGAGATATGAATCAGCTTTATCGATCCATGGTGAAAAATCTCATCTCTCTCATTTTCTCCCAAAAGGCCCTCTCTCTTTAAACTACTTTCTGTTCCTTCCCTTTCATTTTCTTCACTGACATAGGAATACCTGCACATTTCTTCACGCACGCACGCATATTCAAAACAAACAAAAATAATACCCACAACACCTCTCTCTTTCTCTCTCCTCATATACGTACACATATACATACATCACCCCCACCCCCACCCCCTACCCCTATTATCTAGCCATATGGACATGATAAGGGGCTGCTGCATATTTGCAGAGAGATCAGAAGCCACAGTGACAGAACGTGTACAGCCCACAAATTTCTGATTTTTTTTTCATACCTTAATATTATTTTCACCTTTTTTTTTTCCCTCGATTAATCAAATCCCCATGAACATAACCCCCCACTACAACACTCCACCCTTGCTTTCCCCCAAGTTTACCCAATCCCCACACCCTTTAAAAATTAAAAAATTCCCACCCCTGTTTTTTTTTTTGTCCTTTTATTTTTATTTAATGATAAATAGTTATATAAATAGAAGGCTGGCTTTTAGTTGATTTTCTCGAAAACCCTTTTGGAGTTGGAGTTTATTTTTTTTACTGTGTTTAATTTCTACCATGGAGAATAATTACCAGGCCTACGAAAGGCATGAAGCTTTGCCTCCGGGTTTCAGATTTCACCCAACGGATGAAGAACTTATCACTTATTACCTTCTCAAGAAGGTTCTAGACTGTAATTTCACGAGCAGAGCTATCGCTGAAGTTGATCTCAACAAATGCGAGCCTTGGCATCTTCCAGGTAATTATTATAATTTTCAAATCTATAATTATGCAATTAATATTTTAGTTTTTAATTAATTTCTGTGGGTGCAGGGAAAGCGAAGATGGGGGAGAAGGAATGGTACTTCTTCAGTCTGCGGGACCGGAAATACCCGACCGGGTTAAGGACGAACCGGGCTACGGAAGCGGGTTACTGGAAAGCTACCGGAAAAGACCGAGAAATTTACAGCTCAAAGACTTGCTCGTTGGTGGGGATGAAAAAAACCTAGTTTTTACAGGGGCAGAGCCCCGAAAGGAGAGAAGAGTAATTGGGTCATGCATGAGTATCGCCTTGAAGGGAAATTTGCTTATCACTATTTGTCCAGAAATTCCAAGGTACACATAAGTTTTAATTAAATGCTTATTTGGTTGAGAAGGAAATTATTTTAGTGCATCATTTGGTTTTCTGAAGAGGCACTATAATAATCTGCTTTCGGGGAAGTGATTTTAAAGCGTTAAAGTTTTCCTGCTAACGTTATTATCTTGGCCAGAGACCAGTACAGTTTCTTATTCATTTGCATGGTACCTTGATATCAGTATCATCATCACATTTTGAAAACGATATGACATTAACCGATTCTCTCCCCAGATTTTTCTTCAAATTTAAATTTACGAATTATTATGCTGTTGGCTCTTCATATTAATCATTACAGCACGTTTAATATAGAAAAAAAACTTCATTAAATTGTTTATTTTTACTGCATAAATGATTAGAAACTCCAACTAGCATGAAGACTTGAACATGCTTTTTTTTTTTTTTTAAGATGGGTATATAAAATGGGGTTATTTACCACTATTCTAAATTTTTTGCCTTCGATTAGTACCCGCTCCAGTTGCTAGATTCTCTTATCCACTTAGGTTTTTATTCTGATTAGGCTCGTGTAACCCCCAAATCCCATCTAACCCGTATAGACGTTAGACCCAACATGTAATTTAGACTTCCAATATGTGTCTAGTCACTGATTATTACGTGATTAATAGTGATGTTACTTGATTTGAATATGTAAATTCATGTCAATCTTATTTGTCATTACATTAAGCGTTTTTTCAAACTTTCATGACTATAAATGTTGACTTCGTGTTCTACACATGAATACATGATGTTACCTTTTGATCGATATATCGAACTAGACATTTTTTAAATTAAATCATTTAAAAAAATATACCTTTAATTTTTTCTGGTTCAGGGCGAGTGGGTTATTTCGCGCGTGTTTCAGAAAACCGGAGTCGGGAGCTCCTCCGCCGCCTCCGGCGGCGGTGGCGGCAAGAAACGTCCACCGCCTGAGGTAAGTTCTCCATCTTCAGTTTCTCTGCCGACACTCCTCGAGCAATCCACCGCCTCCACTGACTCGTACGACGGCGGCGCTCTCGCCGCCGCCAAGGAGCACGTGCCCTGTTTCTCCACGACCGCACCACCAAGTTTCAACTACAGCTCTTTCTTCGAGCTCCCTCCGCCGCCGCCGCCGCAGATCCATGAGCCGTCGTCGTCATCTTCTGGTTCGCGTTTCCCAAGGCACAGCGGGTTTGGAGCCCCGGCGGCATTTCCGAGCCTGAGGTCTCTCCAGGAGAATCTACAGCTGCCTTTCTTTTTCTCTGCGGTTGCTCCTCCTGCCATGCACGGCGGCGCTGATCAGATGTCTGGCTACGGCGGCTCTGTTGGCCAGTGGCCTGCGCCGGAGAATCAGAAGATGGGCGCCACTGAGCTGGATTGCATGTGGGGTTACTAATGGAGAATTAAATTAAGTCTGTTTTAATTAGTTTTATTTAATCTTAATTACTCTAATTATGGCTAATTATGACTGTTTAATTTTAGCTATGCTATGGCTTGTTGTACTTTTATTTACGCTTTGAAGTAGTAGTACTCTTAGGCCTCATGAACTTATGTATTCTATGACAATTGAAGTTGCTAATTTATGCTGTTTTATTGTGTTGGCGATTTTATTATCAAATCGGATAATTTAACTAGTAATTGAAGGAATTAATTATGCTGTATTGATATTTTGATTTAACACATTTGTTGAGTTTATATTAGTATATAATATATGCCGGTAATGTCGATTATGCTTCTAATAGATTTGAGAAAATTAATTTAAATGGTTACTATTATAATTATTTGTATATATATTGAAACCAAATAATATACGGTCAAGTATTTTTATATTGTATGTGTTAGATGATATAATTCTTGGGTACTAATGAGTTTATAAAATTCTGATGAATGTCTCAATTGTGATTTGTGAAAAGACTTAATGGGTATTACATAGTACCTACCATGAGATTGATTGGTGTAGTTGGTGAAATATTGTATATACTTTGTATAAATTTACATTTTTAAACATGGCAATTGGTGAATTTCCTATTAATATTGATGCAATAAATATTTCGACATTATAATATTGGAATTTCTGTTAATTTAATTTTTGTTTAATATTATCTGTATTTTAGATTACTTTTTCTGCATTCCCTACAATATTTACGTCATTATGTTTGTAATTTGTTGTCAGGCAAATTGTTTATGTGAAACATGTGAGACAAAACTAAGTGTTATAAATATTTGGATAGGAAAATTTGGATTTAGGAAGAGGAATTGAGTGAAGAATTTCAAACAACTCAAGATAAGAAGATTTGAAATCCTTTCTGTGACTCCAAAAATAGTCTACTAGCTTGTCAACGCGACCAATTTCTATGTATATATTTTTAATTTTCTGAACCGATGTTTGGACATGTCAATCGATGTCAAACTTCTATTGAAATTCGATCCATTTTTAGCGCCTTTAATTTTCACACTCGGTCTCGTGCTCGTGCTCGGATTATGCATCTTCGACTTTCTCTTGATCAGACTGCTAAGAAATGTGATTTCTCGATCAAGTGAGGATTATATTCTTAAAATCCGATGTATTTCAGATCTTGCATGCTGGGTATTTTTTGTCAAATGATGACCTAATTTTAGGGGTGTCAATTAGGTCCATCGGGTCGGGTTAGGGTTTGGTTTCAGGTCGATTTCGGGTTATGCTCAAAATGCATCAAAAGTTAAGTAAAAAATAAAACAATTACGTTTTAGACAAATTGGTAACTTCATGTCGGGTTCGTGTTAGTCGTGTTCGGGTTTCTCTCAGTAACTTCAGGTCGGGTTCTCGTGTCGGGTCAGGGATTGACACCCCTACCTAATTTTGTATATTCTTGCAAGGTGGCCTTGAGTCTGAATTTGAATGTGTGGTGTTTAGTCTAACCACAAGATCTGATGTTCAAACATTGCAAAATGTACAATTTACATGCACCCTCACGTGTAGATGTAGATATATTTTTTAATTTTTTTAGAAGGTAGTTTTCAAAGTTATGCCAAATCTAAATTTAACAAAGTTGAGGGGAGAAGATGTCCCAATTACCGAATGGGATCTTATATTCCAAAAGAGTATTTCATCTCATATTCTCCTGCACGGATGATTAACACGTGTATAAAAGTCATCATGTTGAAAATCCACAATTTATACATGATTTATACTTCAAAATTAATATGATAACTTCTACACACATAACGATCATAGGTGTAGTTGAGTAGGAGATGAAACACTACTCTTCTCGTATAGAAACCCAATGCTATTGGCTCGGTCGCTGAAATACTTACAAAGATATTATAACCCATATGCCACAACTTTTAACCATACTATAAAATTGTGGCGATATTTTGTGATTAATGCATGGGTTCATAAAAGTACGTACATTCAAAGTTGGATACAATAAAGTGAAGTTCTAGTTTAATTAATTAACTATGATCAATAATATTAACATGCAAGCTCACTTAATATAGTACCCAAATAAATAGTATAATCTTGGCATTTTTGTATTGAAGTTGCGTGCTGGATTAGGTTTTACTTGGAATTTGTTGTTTAATGTGATCACATACTTACCTGAAACTGTCGTGTTACTTTTAAGGTTAACTTTGGATGAAATGTTTTTGATTTGAGACAAAGATTTAGGAAAAGATTTGAACAACTTTGTGTTTACTTTAAAATCCACCACCACAACTCAAATGCTCTTAAGAATTATTTGGATTTTATAGTATTATATTATGCTAAACGAATTTATTAAAATCCATCAATTCAAATATGGCGTAATACATTTTAGTATTTGCAAAAATACCAGCGTCTGCGTATCAGAATATAAAATTAACAGAGAAATGAGTGGTTTAAATTTCTAATTTAGCTTCTTATTTGATTTTTAAAAACAAATAAATATTTTTACAATTTTTTAACCAAATATTCTCAACTCTCAACTTACGATTTTACTTACAAATATAACAACTTCCAATCTCAACTACTTTTTTACTTTTCTTATAATAAATCACTTCTAAAAGCAGAAGTTTTTTTCAAACACTCCCTCAAATATGTATTGCTAATATTCTCAGTATTCAATATTATTCACTAATAAAATGAAATGTTTGTCCAGGTATTGTCCATTGAATAAAGATATCAATGTTAATATTGGCAGCATATTTCTGTACAACTTAATTGATTAATTATCTGTAAGGGCAGGTGAGTGATGGGTCATTATCTCCCTAGGCCCTCTTTCCTTTTGCCAGGTATCTCTAATTTGATTTTCATCAATTAATTACTTTATCATTTCCGTTTCTTGTAGAGTAGGATATATAACAATTAACACCATCACATAAATAATCAAATATCAGTGAAAAATCCCAACAAAACCAAAATGTGAAAACAAGCGTTAATCACCAGATCATTTATCTAAAAAAATATACTGAGTTTAATTAATGTTCCAATAAAAGATATAGCGTTCATACAATTATCAGAATATCGAATGAAACAGAGAATAAAAATAGGAGGTAAAATTGGCCATAGGAAACAAGACATTAAATGGATTGGCCAGTTAGGTAACAAAATATTGCCAAAACTCATATGGGGTAGTTGGGAAATGAGGTTGAAGCTGAGGGCTCGGCCTAATTTTGGAAGGGACATATTTATTAAAATTGGGTTGTAACATTGTACATTTGCTGTTTAATTTGCCGCCTTACCCAAATCAATGTGTATTTCGGGTCTGCAATTACTAGCTTGAGAAAATGGTCCCTTCGGCAGGAACTTTATATTACCACATCACCATCGATTGTGGTCCAGATTTATAGCTCATCAAGTCAGATAGAATTTTGGTACACTGCCTTTGCCATCCAAATAACCAAGAGGGTAACGGTGCGGGTCCGGGATGAGTTTGGCCAATCACAAGCCACGCCTCAACAAAAGAAAGTTGGACTCGAGACCCGCTCCACCCTGCCTTATAATTGATCGAGGACCTTCCCCGCCCTGTTCTGGACCAAAAATCTTATGGGACGAACCCGCTAGACCCAGAAACATGATTTTTCCGCTTGACAGGATTAAACAGAACGTGTTCATTATGGGTCCTGTAAAATCGGTGTTGAGCATTTGATGTTGCTCAAAATCCATTAAAGTAGTGCAACATTTGGGGGTCTTCAAGTTTTGGAACGTCTAATTTATGCCCTTATGGAGGGCTTCAAGTAGCTATGCCTTGTTGTGATGAGAAAATGACTAAATCTACCTTGTACATCCCTGGGAGCTTGCTCTTTCACTTTTGCTTTTCGTAATGATTGCATTAATGGTACAAAATATTAGTGGAGGATTAAATAAACTAATCTTTTGAAATTGGTTGTGTCATTTGTTATTTCAAATAACAGGACGTTAATGCAGATGAAGATCAGTTCCCGTGTTTGATAAATCAAATATTTATACATGATATGTTTTATTATGTACTAGTAAAATGAGATAGAAGATAGAAAAATTTGACAGAAAATGAGAAAATGCATATTGAACAATGTCTCATTTGGATTTGGTTGTCCTGTTGCTGTTGCTCAAAGGGTTGTTTGTAACTTAAGGGAGTATTTGTAATTGTGAAATATAACTGAAGCTCTTTGTAATTATGCTAAACTTCAGGAGTAGTTTTTGAAATTATCCCTAAATCCTATGCTTTCCTTGGAGATGAGCCATTAGGTTATTTTTCTAAAAGAATAAGAGGGACAAATGCAATTGTTTCAAGAATTACAAAACTGCTGCAGAATGGACTATCAAAATAGATACAAATGACCTATCCAACTTTCTTGCTTTGCCTAAGTGAAAATTCTAGTGAAGTATTGCAATTCCTCAATCCCATCTCTCTCACCCTTTCCATTCCATTCAACTTCAAATTCATATCATCCACCAATAACGTCGTCCTCGGCTCGGGCACCATTCCCTTCGACACCATCTGAGCAAAACACTCCAAAGCAGCCTCCATCATTCCTTTATCATAAAGCCCATGAATGACGATCGTGTAAGATCGTCGATCGGGTCCTAATCCACTCCTCTCCATTTCATCCCATATACATTTCACCCTCTCTTCATCTCCCCATTCCATAAACAACCTCAAAATCAAGTTGTAAGTATCTTCTTGCAACTTACATCCACTCTTTTTCATCCTCTCCAAAATATCGTCAACTTCTTCGGGCTTCTTTGCAGAGCTCAATAAATAGCCATAGGTTAAAGAATTCGGCGAACAACTCTCTCCTTTTTCCTCCATCTCATTCAACAGCTCGTTAACTTTTTCCATCCTCTGAATCTTACACAAGTGTTTGATAAGTGTATTGTAAGTGGCAACATTTGGTGGACAGTCTCTCATAGACATTTCATCGAACACTTGAAGAGCGTCGGGGATTCTTTTCTTAAAGCACAATCCATCAATAACGGTGTTGCAAATCGCCACGTCCGGATTAAACCCTTTCTCCCACATTGTCCTAAGCAGTTTCATTGAAGTAGTTGTTTTACCAGACTTGCTCAATGAATTGATGAAAATGCCATAAGTGAATTTATCAGGCCTGCACTCTGATGTAACGATATCCTTCCAAAACCTCTTGGCATCAGGTAAACTACGCAACAAACACCATCCGTTCAGAATGATATTCCACGTCTTGATATCATCCTTGAACTCATTTTTCTTATTGCGGAACAATGACTCAGCTGTCTCAACATGCTTGTACCGGCAAAGTGACAACAAAAGAGTTTGAAACGCAACCAAATCGCGTTGGAGTCCTAAATCTTCCATCTTGTTGAAAAAACCAATTGCTTCATCAACTTTATGCGCTGCGGCATATCTGCTTACCACAATCCCATAAGTGCGCTCATTTATCAAATTTGTTCTCCTGGACATTTCGTCGAGCACCTGCAGGACTTCGCCAAAACGTTTCATTCGACCGAGAATATCGAGAATCTCGTTGTAGATGGAGGTACCTAGTGCAAACCCAATTGAGTTTTTAGTTTTGAAAACCCAGCAGAAGAATACGTAAGCGGGTTTCCAGTCGGAACGGTGCCGTTTGAGCACATTGAGAACCAAGTCTTCGGATAACGAGACATTGCAGTCGTCGAGCCGCTGCGCAATTTCTTGAATAGGCCTGTCGGAATGGATCTTCAGAAGGGTTTGAATTTTGAGAGCTTCATGATCGGTGGAGGTGTTTCCAGGTGGGTTTTGCAGTACTGGATTGGTGGGTTTGTGATTGTTCGTGAAACTACTTGAGCTAATCTGATGATAGTGCTGAATGGGAATTGAAAATTCAAGAATTTGCCGGGAAATGAATGGATTGGAAATGGTGCGAACTAAGGAATGCAATCTTGATGAACTCTGGATTTGCAGGGATAGTAATCGGAATCTGGAATACATGTTGAACTCCCATCTTTGTAATGTTTTCTTTTCATAGTTTATTATAGTTGGTCTCTTGTATTAAATTAAACATTTTTCGCATTTTTTTTAAATAATTGGAGATGGGCCTGCTTTTCCTTGTGGGTAGAAGCCCGATTACGTCATAAGGATCTGGGCCTAATATTATTGGGGTTCATTAAACTCATCCATATCCAATTACTTCTTCATCAAACTCACCTTGAAAGTTGAAACCACTGTTTCTTGGCCCAGCTTTTTGTCTTCCTTGCGAGAAAGCAGACATTGTCTGTTTCTGGTTAATTGTTTATCAATTACATCAATTCATCAAACTGGTAAATTTTTCTGTGTGCGTGTTTGTATGTGTGAGAGAGAGAGAGGGAGATGGGAAGGATATTTGTAGTGGATCTGGAAGGCAGAACCTACCGATGCAAATTTTGCAAAACTCATTTAGCTCTTGCGGATGAGCTTGTGTCCCGGGTTAGATTTTCATCCCTCTCTCCTTTTGATACTATGATTTCTTCTTTTTTTTTTCATTCTCCTGTGGTTGTTCTTCGTGTTTTTAACTTCATTTGCTCTCTATTTGAAAGTTGAGATTTGAGTCTTTCTTAATTTCTACAGAATTGGCTTCTTATGTTACTGTTGTTTAAGTGGGTTAATTCGATTTCGTGGAGTCTTTTCGATTTTATGCAAATTTCAGGCGCTGGTTGCAGTAATTGAGACCAAGAGTATCTACTGAACTCATTGTTCCTTATAGATTAAGTTCAAGTACTCCTATGCAGATTAAGTGTGATATTTTTTTAGCTCGAGTTTTGGCTGTGCTATTTTACCGCTGTATTTAATATTATCATTGCTCATATTCTCAGGCATTTCATTGCCGCAGGGGGAAGGCATACCTGTTTAATAACGCGTAAGTCCCTAATGGTTTTGCTCAAATATCGATTTTCGATTACACTGAGACTAGTGAAGCTAAGAAGCTTTATGATACTTGATGGTTTATTATTCTCATGCTCAATAATTATTATCTGAATTGAGTAGGCTTTAGTAGTTTGCAATAATTGGCATATGAGATGGTAGTGTGAGTACCTGCATCATTGAAGAGGAATAGTTTAGTGTTGTGCGGTTTTGGTACTGGAGAGTTGTCTTGTTTTCCATGATCAGATAATTATAGTGTCCTAGTTAAAACGAGACTTTACCTTGTAGATTAATTTGAAACTACGATTTTGATGCGCACTATTCCCGAAACCAGTCTCTTCCCTGATCATTATTCATCTTTAGAGTGATCTCCATTGCTTTACCTCGGGTATGAGATGATCGACTGTTTGCTTGCACATTTACAAGTGCGTCAAGGTTCATGATTGACAGTACTCTTAAGCATCATTTATGGTCCTAGATTTGATGCATGACTGGTCTAATGGCTTTTCCACAGCATCATATTTTCTCTTCCATTCTTGTATTACTCCCTTGTTGGATTAATGACATGTCTCTAAGATAAATATATGCTGTTTCATTCATCTGAATGGTGGAATATGGAATAGAAATTGGAGCCATTTTCCATAGATCCAACAGGACATTTTGGTATACATGACAAAGTTTCCCTTTCGGATCACATGCTTGAATTTTCTTTTGCTTTGCAATCTTTGCTATCAGAGTTAACATCATAGTCGGACCGCATGAGGAGAGGATGATGCTTTCTGGAATGCATACTGTGGCGGATATATTTTGCTGCTGTTGTGGGCAAATAGTTGGCTGGAAATACGTACATCTCGAACCATATGCTTGTCATTTTCAATTGAGCTTCTTTCAGTTCTGCCATGAGTTTGATTCACTTTAAGTTTCCATCTACCCATTTTACAGGAGTCTGCGCATGAAATGAGCCAGAAATATAAAGAAGGAAAATTTGTTCTGGAACGGTATATTTTAACTTTTTTCTACAGTAATCCTTTTTGCTTTTGCAGTTTGCTTCATCAGATTATAGCTACTGTTTTCCTATTTGACATTGTTGCACACAAAATGCTCGAACAGAGGGAGGATAATGGATGGAGTTGACTCAGAGTTCTACATCGATACTCGCCCGAGTACCAGTGATGCTGAAGATGCATAAATTTTGTCATCCTTTGTACTTGTAGAAGATAATCCTTTGTATCTGTAGAAGATAATAAATATGTTTGAGGCTGCTGCTGTAAATACGGATAGTAGATCATGTTTTCAGGTATACTAAGCTGATGACTAGCTTGTAGATCAAGTGGTATCACTAACCCTTTATAAGGGTGTTAACTAGAGTTCGAACCCTATATCTTTCAGTTTATTTGGAATTTAACTTCTTCCCTCCAACCAATACTCCCAACTTATTGAAAAAAGGTATACTAAGCTGATGCTCTTCTATGGAGAATTACCTAAGAAAAAAAAATGAAAAGAAATGTTAGTTTGTGCATTTATTTGTGTTCAAATATTATGTTATTTATAAATTTCTTGGTCTCTCACTTCATATTATTGGGTTAGAACATGAAATATAAATACGATGAATATGAAAAATTATACACAAAATATAATCAAATGAGTATTTGTAATTTTGAAAGATAGCTGGAGTTTTTTGTAATTTGACTAAACCTCAAGAATAGTTTTTGTAATTAACTCAAAAGTAAACATAAAGACCAAAGATTTCAAAATATATTTTAATCTATTTATAATACATCTTTTCAAAAATATATTTATATAATATTAGTCAATATTATAATAACTTAAAAATAATATTTAATAACTTGAGCATTTAAATGTAACACAGATGGAGGAATGATTTTTTATTTTTATTTTTTCCCCTCTTAAAAAGTAAAAGAAAGCAATAAGATATTTTTTTTTTTTTTGAGGAAGAAGGCAATAAGATATTTGAGTTCGATTCTATATGGAAATTGGAAAGGCGCAAATGTAATACCAAGTAAAACGCGACTTATAAAATTGAAAACATTTACGACTCGGAGTTACAGTACGGTACTTACAGTTTAGATTTGGAGACTTCGGAAAAACAGATTGAGAAATCTGCGCCCGCAATCGTTCCAACTCTGAACCTACCTTTCTTTGTTATCTCTTCCATGAATTCCAATTTGTAGTCGTCGATTTTTTCATAATCTTACTGATTTATTTGTATTTTATTTTTTCCCTTTTCTTTCTTTTCTCTCTGTTACTCTTTTTGCAGGTAGACGGAGAAACAAGGAAGAGCAAGAATTAAAATAAAAGGAAAATATACAAAAATCAATGGGAGGCAAGGGTTCTTCTTCTAAAGCAAAATCGTCCAAGAGGAAACGCGACAAAACTTCTTCTCAGGTTGTTCCTCTTTCTCTACCGTCACTATTTTTGCTTTCACTTTTTTTCAATTTATATAATATGGCCATTGTATGGTGATGTTTGCTATTATTGTCCTGTAATTTCTTATCAACAATTGCAATTATATGAGTTTTGATCTGGGCTGTTTCCGGTCAATTCGTATCTCTTCTGGATACCCTTTACATTGTTTTTCTTTTAGTTTTGTTTCTAAATTCAAAATATGAAATATGGTGAAAAACCCTAGTGTAAAAATTGAATCATTGGCGCAAAGTAATTGTGTTGAAATCAATAGTTTTATGATTCTCTTTGAAAAAAAGTAGTACATTGAACTTTTTATTGGGATGGGTTTGCCTGAACCTGATTTTTCTAATGTTGGCTATGAATTAATTCTCCTGTCTATGGATGAGTTGTAATTTACTGTTAGCTTTTTTCAGAAGAAGAGTCGGAGAAAGGAATCCAAGAAGCATCGTCGCGTTCATGATTCAGTTTCTTCCTACTCTGATGACAAATCATTAAACTCAGAACATACTTCATCCCCCATTTCAAAATCTGATCATAAGAAAAGGATAAATAAAAATAAGAAGCTTCGACGTGACTACTCATTATCATCTTCGTCTGATGATCATTCTGTGAGTTCGATTCTCGATACCTCGTCCACTTATGACAATGGTAATAAGCGTAAGAAGGCCAAACGGTCTAGCCTTAGTTTAAAGAGTACAAAAAAAGGGCTCGGAAGAGATCTGCCAAGCCCAATGACAATCGAGATACACACATTGTAAAGAAAAGGAAAAGATTGAGTAGAGATCATGTTTCTAAACAAATAAAGAAATCCTCAAAAAGAAGCCGAAAAAACATTTGAGCAGTTCTTCAAGCTCTGATTCAGAGAGCTATTCCACTAGCCAAAGTACAAGTAGTAGTAGTACTGCAGATTGTAAGCGTAAAAAGGAATAAGGTAATTCTCGATAACGAAAGAGAAAGGCCGAGAGGTAGAGAATCATACAAGGCTCGGAAAAAGCGTAAAGTGAGGTCTCCAAGTTATTCGTCTTGTGACGAAGATAGCAAACACAGTATCAGTGTTGGACACCGTGATGGGGCATTGTCGCCTGTGAAAAATCCGAGACGCTTGAAATCAGTTATCGCTATTGCTGA
This sequence comes from Rehmannia glutinosa, assembly GCA_016081115.2. Lineage (NCBI taxonomy): Eukaryota > Viridiplantae > Streptophyta > Magnoliopsida > Lamiales > Orobanchaceae > Rehmannia > Rehmannia glutinosa. The sequence continues at coordinate 12,357 of JABTTQ020001144.1, read as the reverse complement.
TCAACGGTATGATGAAGGGGAAAACATATGGGAGAAGGACCCACAGAAAGAAGAGATTGTGTACGATCGAAATGATTACCCTTCTCCGAAAAGCCTGGACAGTAATGAAGGGGGGAATAAGATGGAACTAGATAACCACTATTACGGTGCTTCGAGTAAGAGGATTGGTGTAGAAAATGTCGCTGGTGAAGAAGGAAAATCTGAAGGTGATCAAGATAATGGCAGCGGTGATCATCACTCAGAAGCAGCTAATACGAATAATATAGAGAAGGGGAAAGAGATGGATACGTCTGTTTTGGAGTCAATTTTGAGGCAAAAAGCTTTGGAAAATTTGAAGAAGTTTAAAGGGAGGCTTCAAACAGGTCCGAGGAGTACTAATCCAAAAACGAATAATGAGAGTGACGTGAATAAATCATCTGCCCAAAGGGTTGATGATGTTCAAAACGAATCAACCGAGCAAGGGAGCTTTAATGCTCGAGAAACGAATAAGAATAGTGGGCCCTCGCTGCAAAGGAATCTTTCTCAGCTCACGGAGGTTAAAAAGCTTCCAGACGGTAAATATGTTGAGAAGGAACCTGAAATGGCTGCACAGACTGTCGAACACACATTTAATGGGACAGCTGTCTTAGGATGTTTGGAAGAGGACAAAAACGGCTGTTCTAATGCTGGTTTGGCCAAACCTAGTGACACTAGTCTAGGAGCCGGAACTACTAATGCGTGCAGTAGTTCTATGGCAAAACCATCTTCTTCGGTCGGGCCAATGTCTGAGGAGCATAGCTTAGAGCAAGGAAATGAAGCTAAGGATGGTTCTCAATTTAAGGAGAAAACGATGTCTGTGATGAGGGGAGGGGAGATGGTACAGGTAAGAGTTTTAGCCCGATTTTGGGTGATGGTTCATGGTTTCTTGGGGAGTGTGTGCAAAAAAAAAAAAAGGTTATTGTCAGCTTTTGACTAAAAAATGTGGTTTTAATGTTTTCAAATATCAACTTCTGCTTTTGATTTTGCATAAGTCATAATCTAAAAGCAGGGGGTGCTTTAGATTTATAATTCTACTTATGTTTAGGCTTTTACAACTTATTCACCAAACCCTCCCTTTTAACTTATTTCAACTTTTGGATTCTATTTACAATTACTACCAACTGTTTTTCTTAACTACTTTTAAACCTGCTACAATAAATCACTTCCTCTAAAAACATAAGTATTTGCAAACACTCCCTTAATCAAATGATTGATGGATATTGTTGTCTTACTTATAATTTTCATTATTTTTTGATATTGTATCATTTGAATCTTTTACCAGGTAAGCTATAAGGTTTACATCCCGAAAAAGGCCCTGCTCTTGCCAGGAGGCAACTCAAGCGGTAACGTCACAGGACTTGGATTTTGGCTCACAGGTTCAGAAAATTCCGGCCTCAGATGGAAGGCTTTCTTGTACAATGTGAATTATGGACACGCATTGTTGAATTATCTGGATAATTAACTTCAGTAATTGATCTCGAAAATTTTCATGACAATGTTTGGTGTCTTTATTGGTCAATTTGCATTTCATATTCCTATTTCAGTTGAAACTTGACTTCAAGAAACACGGTTCGTCCTGGAAATAATTTTTCCATTTTCGCTCATCTAGCATTTGGTCAATTTCTGTTGTATATTTTCGCCAAACCTCTGATCGGATGTTGGTATCTTTCTGTTATATGAATGCTTAACAAAAATACAGTATTTTGTTTAAAGTGCTGAGCTTAGTTCTGCATGGCTTGAGTCTGGCTATAGATTATACTCCATCTGTGTTAATTCTGCTGGTTCAGTTCAACTCCATTTCAATATCTTGTACTATTTTTTCAGTCCTAGAATCACGTAAATATCTAATTTTCTTTAAAAAGAAATTCTGATTTTGCTAATTTCGTCTGCGAACCCTTCATTTATAATTCTTCAATTTTACATCTGTTAAATAGGTTATTAAGATTAATATATTTAATTTATTTTGCATTACCTATATTTCTTACTTTTTTGTTTCCAGTAACTATAACATATAATCCTGAAATCATTGTTTCTTCAATCTGAGGTACAAGTAATCTTTTGGAAAGGCTAGCAAGAATGATTTGGATTGATTGTCCATAAATGAAACAACATTAATCCTTAATTAAGGATCAAACTAATCCAGAAATTTTGATCCATCAAATATACCCTTTCAAAATAATAGTGCATTAGTGCTCAATATAATATATGATGCATTACAGAAAGCAAGACAGGTTTCTACTCTGCTACTTGGATAACAATACAATTCATACTTTTCAAGAAATGAGTTTGATTTTGTATCACATTCATACAACAATAACTGGTCAAGGTCCTAAGGACGTCAAAATACAGTTTAACTGGTGCTTAGTTCTGTTTTCTTGATACCACTTATGCAAGCCCAATCGTCCATCATTGATACATTGATGTTCTCAAGGAACTGGGAATAATGTTTCATCACAGTTGGAACCTGTACGAGGAAAAGAAATATGTTGTAAAATCTGCTCTCATAATTTTTTTGCACTCTACAAAAGATAACCATTAGAATGCATTATTGTTACCTGCTCAGATATAATTCCAGAGATGCCAATCGTAGCACCGGGCTTTCCGTATGAGACAATGCGGTCTGCCAAGTCTAGCAGTGGATATAATAATATGTTAGAAATAACCACATCGTATTTGGCTTTCTCTGCAATGATCTTTGAATTGTATGAGTTGTGAGAGCTGATGTCCTCGAGTGGACATTCACTCTCGAAGTTAGGACCATTCTTGCTGGGAACAAGACTTAGCAGCAATTTCTCTGGTCCTATGTTGTTCAGAGCAGCATTATGTCGGGCCGACGTAATCGCCTGTGGCTCTATGTCGAATCCAACTGAAAGATCCGCCCCGAACTACAGACTCAATACAGAATGGCACAAGCACTGTTTAAAATACCGTACCGTACCGGCCGGTTCAACCGGTTATACCGGATACCGGTGGTCGGACCGGTACGGTAAGGCCCTAATAACCGTTTTTACGGTTAAACCAGTCAATACCGGTCAATACCGGCCAAACCGGACAATACCGTCCATACCGGCCTAAAACCGGTTGAACCGGATTTTGCCTTTTTTTTTTAGTTTTTGTATTTTTCATTTTTTTTATAAAAATAGAATTTATAAACTTAATATTTAATATATTTATGTCATTTTTTAATTTTTGAGCTAAATATATACATCTTTTCCTTTTAACTAAACATATACAACCTTCCCTTTTATATTAATAAATTATATTCATATTTTATATAATATAATTTCAAATATAAATAATTTTTATTAAAACCGGTAAAACCGGCGGTTGAACCGGTCCGACCGGTTGAACCGCATACCGGTGGCTTGGCCGGTTTGATCACCGGTACGGTATTTAAAACACTGGGCACAAGGTCAGCAAGAGTTAAAAATATATAGGGTTAATTGCAAAACCTACCCTTGAGGTTTGAGGTAATTAAAAAAAAAAACAGCTAAATTTCAAAATTACAAAAAATACCCCTGAGGTTTGAGGGAATGAGGTAAAACTAATGGAATTTTTGCAAATTCAATAACACATTGATGGAATTCCATGAAAAATAAAAATGCCAGATCAAGGCCCTATTTAGGTTGAAATCCAGCAACTGATTCCAGCACCAGTTCTCAAAAGCTGAATTAAAATTCTTTTTTTTTTTTAAATTACACACTATTAAATTTTAAGTACCTTCAGTGCTGCTATTGAGAGAACACCCGACCCTGTACCATAGTCGAGAAAGTAATCTCCTGGTTTTATTAATCGATGCAGCAGCAATAGACACAATCTTGTTGTAGGATGTTCCCCAGTTCCGAATGCCAAACCAGGATTCAGAATTATGTTTATTGCTTGAGGATCCTGTAAGTCCCAGTACACACAATCGTATGCATTAATGCCCTCACATCGCTTGCCATAAAACAAGACAAAATACAGCTACAAGCATATAAATAGAAAACATAAATGGAGGTTTATAAACATGTGACACATGGAATCTTACCGGGGGGCTTTTCCATTCAGGCACAATCCAAAGTCCCTCTTTAATTTCCACTGGATGAAAAGATTCCTGGATTTCGTATATTTGGAAAAGCAACAATGCACAAAATATAATTAGCAAACCCCAAGATTCTTAAATGATCTGTTCCATTATAATCCATCAACGTCTTTAGTTAGTTTGAACTTGAAGAGTTTACAAATATAAACATATCATAACCTTTGTCCATGTTATAAAATCCAAGTAGGAAGCATTTGCTCATTTTGGTCGTGGGAGCTAAAAGCTGAAAGTGCTCTATGAACCAAATTACAGAAGCTATAGCAAAACGGTTACGTGATTACCTGAGTTTGTTTGATCCAATCAGTGTGGTCATGCATTTCAACTTTGTAATTAGGTAACTCTTTCAGTCCAATTGAATCTGCAGCCCTTGAAACGCAATCTTTCACATCCTGGTCTACATCGAACGTAGAACTGATCCATATCTGTGTATCATAATACCATAAGTTGGCTAATGCTAGAGCCAGTTACAAACTTACAAAAGCCACGGAGTGTTGAAGATCATAGAGATAATGGTAATACTTCCTCCCAGTTATGACCGTACCATGGTACTCGCACCGTTTGGTTTAACAAATCAACTGATTTGATTAATTTTTGCCAGAACAAGACTTAAAGTGTAGGTAAACTATGTGAACAATAAACAACATACAGAACACGAGAACCTAAATTTTATAATTCTAAGTTTATCACGAAATCGTCAATGATGATATTGGAGTTTGTCAAAATGATATACAAACTAATGTGGAAAACATGGCGTAAACAATGTGGAGGTCCTGGAGGATGTCGAAAATTGGCAAGATTACATAAACAGGATAGTTTATATGTTACCTCTTCATTCGTCTCGTGGCTGTCTTGTTCATCAACGGTGGTAGAACTAGCTCCAAAACACAAAAGAGACTCCGAGAGCACGTCCTAGTATCCAGAATTAACCTCTGAAATCATAATAATGTTGCAAAACACACTTGCATTCTGAGTAAGAGAAGAAAGTACGACGTGCTTACAACAACATGTCTTGGGCAGCAAATGCGAACGGAAAGGTACGGTGAAGTGAAAGAATCATCGGTAACCGTGCTGCCATTTCTCAATGGATGTGTAGAATAATTGACAGTAGCGATGTTGAGCCAGCTCGATAGTTGTTGCTGCTGCGCCGCTTTTGGTGAGGGGAAGGATGAGAACCAGTTCCGTGGAGGAAGAGTATTGATGCAGCGGCGGCGAAAGGAGAAGAAAGTGGTGGCGGAATTGCAGGACGTTAGGTGTTTGACGAAATGACAGCGAAGAGACGAGAGCGCCAGCGACATCGACGAAAAATATAAAGAAAATATAAAAATGGAAATAAAATGGAATAAAACTTTAACGAGTGATGTAATAAATTGTTACGTATTTTTTTAAATAAAAAAAAAATTCTGGAATACAAATTGTCGTTGCAGTTTGACAACAAACAAAATGATGCCAGGGATAAAATTTGGGGTTTTTCCCAAAAAGCTCCACAGGAAAGACATGGTGTTTGCCCCGAACCCGTTATCTCTAAGCGTACCCGAACCCGCTTTCGAGTCATGGCTCCGCGATTCCGGCTACCTCGAAATCCTCGACCAACGCACCACTGATCTCCACCGCCTCTCCACCACCACCAAACCCTCCAATTCCGATGTCGCCGCCGGCTCCGGCTCCGCCACCACTTCGATTAGTCCTGACGGAGTATTTTTTGTCTCACAACTCTTCTCCCGCATCTGGACTCTCCTGTCGCTCTTCAGCTTCAACCCTTTCTCGAAGCTCGCCACCGATGACTTCTCAGGGGACACACCAAGTTGGACTATAGCCTTCTTTGGCTCTTCCGAATCGTACTCTTTTCCGTCTTCTCCCTCTCAAGCTCGCCTCCGTGTCCATGAGAACCTCAAGCGCTTTGCTCGCAATTACGCCTCACTCTTCGTCCTCTTTTTTGCTTGCTCTCTGTAATTAATTACATCTCTCTCTATGTGGGTTTGTATATGCTATGTTTTGCGTGGTAATTTTTTTTCTTCTGTATATTGGTATTTGATTAATAGCTGAGCATATGTTTATTGTAATTGTGGCTGCTTTTGGATATAAAGTTATGTGTATATCTTGTTTTGTGCATATGCGTGTGGTTGTAGCTAGAGAGATGCTCTACAAATCACTTAAGTCTGAGTTTGATCAATCATTGTCTTTTTCGTGTGTCTAGGAGTGTAGCTCGAAACTGTTGAGAGAATTCAAGTTTCTTTTGAGTATATTGGTGATATTTGATTGCTTGTGTTACTTTTATCATCTGGGGCACTCATTTTGTTGTCATTGTTTGGATGGCAGGTATCAGTTGCCAGTAGCTCTTATTGGTCTTATTTCATGCTTGGCTTTGTGGGATGTATTTAAGTTCAGCGGTGATCGGTGGGGATTGGATAGGTATCCTATGATAAGACAAACTTTGATTCGTATTGCTCAATGTGGTAAGTTGATTCTCATATATCGGGTTTAATTTGCAATTTCTTTACTGTGTGTAGTTGTTTTGCATCATAATGAGGGAATACATGTACAAAAGCAATATTGAGTACAGTATCTTTTATGTTTAACTGGCGGACGGGACCGCAACATCAATCCCTGCTATAGTTTTCAAAATCGATAATGCTTTCCTCACATTTAACCTATGCTTCTGCCTATGAATGCGCTACACTTAACTTTCCCAATATAAGGTTATTCTATTTAGAGGTGGCTTTTCAAAAATGGCTGGTGATAAGGAAGTGGTGGTTCTAGGTATTGAAATGTTGTAATAGGGGAGAAAGGAAAATGACAAATCACAGAGCTTTTTTCCTCTTTAATAGTTGGTTACTGCTTTTGCCAACTGTTAAGAGAAAAATTGATATTCAATGTCATGCCATCATCCTGGGGGGTTAAAACTTTCATGTATGCAGTACTGCATTTGGGTATGATAAATGCAAGATTGAAAATGTAGCATGGAACAACATTGTGAACCAAAAATAGCTGATTTTCCATGGACCTATTACTCCGCACATTACATTCGAATTTATTCCAAAGCATGTTTCTGTTCTTGGTGATGCTTCTTAAGAAATTTGAAGTCAATTTCATTGTCTCCATAAAATCCCTAGAAGGACCAGTTTTTACCTTGGTAAATGTAGTTACTCAGCTTTGTTAAAGAAATTTGTTCAATTGCTCTATTATACTATGCTTTAGGGGCCACATTCTGGTTATTTTGTCTTTTGTTAATTGAAGAAATTCATAAGGGTAACTCGTATATATTACGAATATAATATGTCGTGTCTTCACGAGATTGACGGAGCCTCCCTCCTTGCAGTGACTGCAGTAATTCTGTTTATATCCAATGTCCAGTTGGCCGTCTTCTGCGCATTTGGTGTAAGCTACGCAGGTACATATGAGTTTTCGAAGCTATTGTCTTCCACTTTACATTTGCAAGTTTATCACTGGCTTTTTAGTGCTCAACATGATGGTTTGTCTTATTATTTTGTATTTCTGCAGCCATGATTCTACATGCCTCTTTTAGAAAATTGACCCCTGCAAAGCAAACTGCTGTAAGAGGTGGACGTAGGAATACTGCTCGAAGATGAAGCTAAGCAAATTGGAAGACAGTTTTCTTTGCATAGGATGAGTCGAGTCAAAAAGCCCACAGTTAGTTCATCTGATCTTGTTTTTAAGTTCAATTGTTAAAAGTGGTTAAATATACAACCATGAAATGGCCATCAGTTTTTGTAGCTATTTATCATGTATTGCCAGGTAAGTTCGGTTGTAATCTCCTGAAAATGAGAACTTACTGGAAAATTTTGTTGTAACAGCATGGCAGAGTTGGTCTTTTACTCTTTCTTCATCACCTTCGTTTAGTGTTTTTCTTAGAAAAAGTTGTTAAAATTTCTTAAGAAGAAAATTGTTATCCTTAGAAAAAGTGTTGTTATTACTTGAGGCAAAAGAGCTCAAACAGTTAGTTATTTTTACCAGAAGAGTTAAAAATTCATTTTAGACCAAATATTTTTTAATTTATTTTGTGATAGAAATATTATTAGTTGCTTTACATGTACTTTACTCTTGTGTTAGTATTTATATATTAAGAAATTGACTTGACTTTAGTTACTAAATGTTTTTGAGAAATTAAATTCAAAATATTTTAATGATAAAAAGTATAACTGAATTTGATAAAATATATATATATATATATATATATATATATATATAGGGATATGATCAAATGAGACCAAACCCTTTTTAGGTAAAAACATGAGATATTTTTGTCTGCATTCATTTGATTTAATAATCAATGGTCCATATTTTACTCTCAATTTTAGGCATGGGTGGTTGCACGCAAGGGTAGGAAAGTAATTTGCCCTTTAAGTTAAGGGATATATTTGTAAATCCTAATTTTGAATTTTGGTAACTGAAATTTGATATCTCATAATCCCACGATTTTCTCTTCTTTCTCTTTTCAAAAATACGAAACTGCTTCCTCCATCTCCATCTCCCTCTATCTCCATCTCCCTTTGTAAAAAAAATCGAAAAATTGCTTCATCTCATCCTACCTAAACTGCTTCCTCTATCTCTCCGTTTCAAAATATCGATCACCAAGTATCTGGGGTTTGAACATCTCGATTTTTGGCGACTATTCGTGGGCAGGGTTCAACACAAGCTTCTAGGGTTCAATTTGGGTGTAAGTTTTTCTAATCGATTTTGGTGTTTGTTGCTGTTAGGGTTCTATTTTGTGTTTTTATGGTCTATTTTATTATTTTCATTCTGTTCAATTTTAGGGTATAAATATGGAGATTTGCCGGACAAGTTGGTGAGCTTTTTTTGGTTTTTGTGTTGCATTTCCTTGCTCAGTTTGCCCTTTTGGATGATGTGAACTTAGATATAGAATTCATGTGTATTTAGCTATAGAATTACAGTGTGTTTAGTTATAGAATTACGTGTGTGAACTTAGATATAGAATTCTGTGTATTTAGGTATATAATAATGTGTTTATGGTTTATGTGTTCCATTTCCTTGCTCGATTTGGATTTTGGATGATGTGAACTTAGTTATAGAATTCTCGTGTGTTTAGCTATAGAATTCCTCGTGTGTTTAGTTATATAATATTGTGTATATGGTTTATGCTAATGGGCGCTAGTTGTATGTTTTGGTAAATAATTTTGTTTTACTCAAAGATCTATATGCCTTGGATAGCATACTATCATGGAATTATGTGTTTTAGTTGTAGAATTATGTGTTTTTAGTTTCGTAATAATGTTTATTTAGTAACACATTGTGTTTTCAAACCAATGCATCAAAGATATATACATTAAAGTACTTTTCTCGTGCATTTGAAATTTGAATTGGAAAAGTGAAAGGACTAATTAATAAATTATTTGATACAATACAATCACCCATACACACCCCCTACCAACCTCACCCCAACCCCACATTTTTTGGTTTTTATAGTGATCGAGTTAAAGATATGGGAAGATAATTTTTGAGTCGAGAATAAGTGTGTTTATATAGGTATGTAATTGTGTGTATTTAAGTTTGAAATTATGTGTAGTTAGTTAGTATGATATGGTTAATTATAATATATAGTCTCTTAAGTTTGAATTTGTTTTCCATGGTATATTTTGCGAGGTTCGGATGTTTTCAAACTACTTGAGACTAAAGGCACCCGCAAATGGCTAGTGTTGTCCGAAATTCACCCAGTGTAGACTATGCATGCCTTGGAGAGATACCACAAACAAAGTTGATTGTGGTATATATGTCATGAGGCATATGGAGAGCTACATGGGTGGTGGCACCAAGGGATGGGATTGTGGTTTGGAGAAGAATAATGCGTCTCAACTGCCTAACTTACGCACGACGTGCTCAGTGCAATAATCCTCCACCATAGCAATGAGCTAAATGATAGATGTTTGGAAGAAGCCAAAAAGTTTTGGACGGGAAGATCGTATTGTAGTTTTGTTTTAAATAGACAATGTAGTATCGGACTGTGCTCATCATTTTTGTATAGTTAGGTTACTATCGTTGGTGTTTTTTGTCTTTGGGAGCCATTTGCATATGACTTAGATGGTCTTGAATTGTGGATATGAATGGTTCGGGACGTGGGGTGTTTTCTCTTTAATCAATATAAATTTGCATTTTCACGTACATATGGTCGGAATGTTGTTATACAACGTTAATATTGTATTGTAGTTATTACATTGTATGTCTTACGCACAAAATTATGTACAGTTAAGTATCCACTAACCCAAAACTATATACACATTATTATATAATTAAACACACATTATTCTATTGATAAATACACATGATTCCAAAACAAGTGTACATGCTTGCACTAAATAATTCATAAAACAAAAGCTATTACTAAACAAACATTATTGCGAAACTAAAAACCCATAATTCTACATCTAAAAACACATAATCCCAAACCAAAATATACTTTCACTAAATAACAAAAAACAATATGCTATTACTAAACAAACATTATTGCAAAACTAAAAACACATAATTCTACATCTAAAAACACATAATTCCAAACCAAATATACATGCTTGCACAAAATAACAAAAAACAATATGCTATTACTAAAAAGCATTATTACATAACTAAAATCACATAATTCTACATCTTTAAACACATAATTCCAAAACATACGTTTATTGATCTTGATGTTGTCATTGAAGGACGATGTGTGTGTAATACACAGATAATGTGTAAATAGGTTGCAGATATTGTATGTTTATGCTCAGAATTATGTAATCTGGATCCAATATTTAGTTGATCCAGGTGAGATTTCGAGCCTCTGACCAACGTGAACTGTGTAATCTGGATCTTGATCTGCAAAAACACAATATTTAGATATTAAAACAACAAATTAAATACTATTTACACAGATTTTAAATGTATTGTGTAAATCCATATTTACAGAACATGAATGTATGGTGCAAAATTGAACTCACCAATATTTGTTGTATAAGTACACATATTTATTGCCATTTTTGTTCATAATTAATACTTTAAACATATATTAGATGCATTGTTAATAGGCAAAAACGTATTTAGGGAATACATTATATGTGAGACAATATATATTAGAAGCTATATGTACTACATATATTTCATTCTAAATACACAGATTTGAGACACTATGCGCACATTTAATTAATACCAACTAAACACACATATGTACAGAAGCTATTTTGGATATATTATAGGTGATACACATTTTTACTAATAAATACACAATGATTCAAAACACTATATACACATTTCATTAATACTAACTAAACACACATATGTACGTGCTATATGTGTTACATTATATGTGATACATATTTTCATAATAAATACACAAATTGAAACACTATACACCTGATATCATTAATACGAACTAAACACACATGCTCTAAGCATATAATATACACGAGTTCTGATTTGCAAAGCTATATGCACAATTACAAAGCTATATGCACGTAATTACAAAGCTATATGCACATAATTACAAAGCTATATGCACGTAATTACAAAGCTATATGCACAAAATTACAAAGCTATATGCACAGAATTTCCAAAGCTATATGTACATAATTAATTGGAGAATTTTTTTATTGTTCAACATTATATGCATTCGAACCACACATTTTTGCTGATGAATTGGTGTCAAATATTACCTTGTTGGGACTGTTTTGTAGATGTTGTATCCTGTGTCTGTGACATTGCAATACCGATCCCGTTGATGTGGATTTTTTGGTGTTTTTTTATCACGAGAATATTTGTTGGTTCGATTTTTACGTGGGATTTCTGTGTTTTTTACGTTGCTTTTGATCGTGGGAGAAGATGATGTTGAAGTCTGATATTTGGACGGGGAGGAGACGTTCTTTGTGATCGTGGGTTTTTTTCTGGTTTTGGACGATGCTTTCACGTTGGGACCGGAAGATGGTGATTATGGTAAGATTCTATTCCTTGATTTTAGGAAAACATTATTTGGTGATTTTAACATTCCAATTGTCACTCTATTTGGTCCCCACTATTTTTTAATTACTTTAAAATGCCATTAAATCCTAGCCTTTTTATTTTATTTGGTTGAAGGGTGTGGATTGAATCTCATGTTCCTACATATAGCTATGGTCTCATAGGATCTCATCCCTATATATATATATATATATATATATATATATTCTGAAAGCGTTCTAAATTCTTTGAAATGAGGGTAATTTTAAGGGGATAAAATATTATGTTAGTTAATGTTTGCAACTACATAGCCAAAG